>CM076717.1:15479639-16068639 GCA_038501795.1 Pseudopleuronectes americanus | reverse complement strand
GGTGGCATGAGAGTAATTAGTAATGATTCAGTCCGTCCGCGAGTGGCTCGGAGGGCGATAAAAAAAATGCCCTATCCTCTCCTTCAAAAAAGAGCATCTTTCGCTTTTCATAATTGAATATCATAGCGCTCCCACAGTCTGGGTGAGCTAGGAAGCTGCGTACATATCTGTGATCTGCAATGACATATAATAGAAATCACGATTGAAAGGCGCTCTATATGGGACCATCAAACGGCAGTTGCTTATGACAGAACCTACAATAAACGTAGTAAACATAAAAAAACCGCAAGGTTTAAAAAAAGTAATACATAGCTACAAACAGTCAAACTAAAACCATGGCAGCTGCTACACACATATTAACACAACCAAAAACATTTGCAATACGCACATGCGCTTATCCTCACCAATCACACACAGGCTGTTGTAGTTAAAAAAAAAGAAGACAACAAAGAGTATCAAGCGGGTACGGGGTGGTGTACCAGAATGTGCCCTTGGTTCAAGTCGCTCGCTGCTTATAACCAAACAAGAGGGAACAGTGAATTCCAAGGAGCTCTCAGGATCAGAGGGTGACGCATTAGTATGAGAGAGAGTTAGCGCCTCTTGGAATTAGAACCCTGGTACAAGCGGCTAACAAGCCTCCATTCCACCACAGGGATAACAGCACGGCGTCGGTGGGTGTATCTACCAGTTGCCCGTGATTCCATCCTCTTTCCAACCCCCCCATCGGCCACTCCCAGGCCCTGCTGCCACACGCCCCCACACAGTGCTACGGTATCCCCCCCACCCATGCCCGTCCCAATCTAACTTCTTATTGTCAAAGGGCCGCCCCTCAGTCTCCCTAGAAACAACGCACCATCCCCTCCCCATCAACCCCTCCCCCTGTGCCCTCTCAGTGCCGACCCCTCCTTTACTCTCTTGCCCTAAAACAACCCACGCCGCGCCCTACCTCACATACTCTACCCCATCCCTCCACCCCCCTACCGTTGCGATTTGCTGTAATTACCCACCCTCAAAGAAACCGCACGTCAGGATGTGTCGCGTACCTTTAGAATGGCCAGGGCCTTAGTGATTCCCCGCTCAAACTCGTCTTCCGCCACCTGACGTTATTATCACTCTCCCCAAGCGGGGTAAACCTGGGTTGCACACCCTTGTCCCCTCCCCGCCTGCGCCCCACTCACCCTCCAACACCTCCTATTTACCAGGACGTCGCCCCCCCGTAAGCCAATCCACACGGCCTGAGTAGGACCCCATAATAGTCTCATCACCGCCGAGCCGTTCCCCCACGTCCCCAGAACCCTTCAACACCTACACCCCCGCGACCCGCCCTCTCCCATATATTTACGCATCATCCCTCCGACATACCTACCTCACGCCACCCCCCGACTCACGCCTTACCCACCTACACTCGAAGCCCCAAAAGTGCGCACATTCGAAACCCATCAACCCAGGTAAAATAACAACCACCCACCCCCAGCACAACCAAAACCCCACTCAAATCACCACCTCACATCAGCAAACAGCGTACCCAAAACAGGCCCAAGCACAATTACACAAACACACGTAAATCCACCCGTTAACAACATCACAAATTACGTAAAGGCTCACTCTCTACCCTCACCCCCACTCCCGCTGAGACATAAACCGGCTGCACGAAGATGGCAAATAATCCAATGAGAGCTGCTGTAACAAAGATTCCTTTCCTATCGCTAGCAGTAATTGCACCTCATGGCATTCTCTACTCATTCCAGTCTTATCACCAGCAGAAAATATCAATAGCCCCTCCTTTAAACTCAGCAAACAAACAAAATAAAGTAGATCAAACACGAAAACCAGCAACAGGCAAACCGTCTAAACAGCATGTTCTACACCCAGCATCCAAAACTACTACCATACATCACGAGGTTCTTCAATTATCCCTCAAGACAGACCAACAACACATCCCTATCCTCGCGAAACACTCATCAAAACAAACCGAACTCCAAAACAAACCAAATGCTTAACAGGCATACACTAAGAGCACAGACATAAAATGTAACCGGCGTTAGAAGATGGACTTTCGGCCAAATCGCATGAAAAAAACATCTACAGCCAAACTTCATAACTACATCCTCTCACTTCTAATAAAACTGCTAGTAACCTCAAAAACAAGCACATAAAACAGTAAACAGAAAAACTAAATCTCAAGACACCAAACTAAAAAGCATTCAAATAAAACACAAATCAGAAAAGAATGCCAAACAAAAAAACTGAGAAGACAGAAGCACGGCCCCTCAAAAAAGACATATACCGAGTTTAGCCACGACATCACATCGAACACTATGAGTAGTAAAGACACCCACAGACACACATAAACTGACAAAAGCACGAACAAATATTGAATGGTTGTACTAGAGTCTTTAACACAGCAATATTCGTATTTTTGTTTTCGAAGTGTTCTGTGATTTTCCAACGAGTCCCCATCATAGTCACTTGGTTCCGTGAACCCAGCACCACACTCCGTCCTCCAGTTCAAACCCATCAATCTACCAGACGAGGCAATCACTGAAGAGTGATATACCCAGACAAAAAAAAAAAGCCCAGAACATTGTAATTCCTGAAGTACACCAGTCTACAAACACAGATCACCTGCCTTCGATGAGACTTTTAACCCGTCTTGCATACTTTGGGCCCAGAGCGAAATTAAGAAAAAGAACCAACACGGTGATAACTAACATAAAAAAAACAAACCACGCAAAAGAGACAAAACCGCACCAGAAGACAACACAGTCCTGGAAAGATGGCAAACAAAAACTAACAACCCTGCTAACCCGCACATCGCATTACTCCTCCTCCAGGTGAATACACCACACAGACTCCGCAAAACACACTACTGCACACAACAACCGCGGCCTCGGGCTCGAACCCGCGAGAGGGGCCGCGACTGGGTGCCGCATTTTTTAACCACACCCCTGCCGGACCCCCACAAGGACACACCAAAACCACTCGAGGTTCGGCAAAACTACACCCAAACCCAAAACCGCCCGCGACGTTCGCCCCCAACCACACCAACCGCGGGTAAAACACATCCACCAATCGAGCCCACGGGCCGGCACGTGGCATGGAAGTGCATGGGCGAAAGACCCCCAACAACACCATAGGCCACCCACCCCAACCTGAACCAACCCCCACACCCCACAAACCAAAAAAACCGTGCCCAACCACCCAACCACCTGCACTAGCAATAGCATACTGCCGGCCCGCAGCGCCGATAGAAATGGTCGCGCGGAGACGCGCCACAGACTGTCGTCCTAGTAAAGATAGCCCAAGGGCGGTCATCCCAATCCTTATGAAGGGTTTGCACAATGCTGTGGCGCTACAGGCTTTTATAAGATGCGACATCAAAAACCTCGGATGCGTCACACTGATGTGTGTTCACTAAATTTCCATTAAAAAAGCGCAATTTTGTGGCTAAAAATTTCTGTGGACATCTAATAATTAAATTATTATTTTTAATTTCTTATTAATTTTTCTTGTAAAAAATATTTTCCAAATCTACATAATAATACTAAAAAAGAGAAATAAATAATTATAGCATTGATAAACTAACTTAAATCTGGTCATTTTAAACAAATAGTAACATAAAATGACAAACAAACACAAAAAGGACAGAATAATCTCAAGAAAATTAAAATAAACATAAGAGAGTAAGACTAAACACATTAAGTATGAAATGTAATATTTAAACCAAAAAAACAATCAAAAAAAAGCATAAAAAAACACACAACAATGAAAGTGAAAAAAAAAAAAAAAAAAATAAAAAAAAAAAAACAAAAAAAAATCATAAACAAAAATCAAAAAAAAAAAAAAAAAAAACAAAAACAAAAAAACAAAAAACATAAAAAAAAAAAAAACAAAAAAAAACACAACAAAAAAAACAACAAACAAAAAAAACAAACAAAAAACAAAAAAAACAAAAACAAAAAACAAAAAAACAAAAAAAACAAAAAACACAAAACAAAAACAAAAACAAAAAAACAAAAAACAAACAACAAAAAACAAAACACAAAAACAAAAAAACAAAAAAAAAAAATACAAAAACTTAACAAAAAACAAATACAATAAAAACAAAAAACAATCAAAAAACAAAAACAAACAAACAAAACACCAAAAACAAAAAAAAAATACACACAAAAACAAACTAACAAAACCAAAAAAAACAACACAAACAAACAAACACAAACACAAAAAAAAACAAAACAAAACACAAAACAAAACACAAACAAAACAAAACACAAAACAAAAAAAAACAAAACACAAAACAAAAAAAAAAAAAAAAAAATAAAAAACAAAAACACAAAAAACAAAAAACAACAAAAAAAATAAAACAAAAAACAAAAAAACACAAAAAGAAAAAACAAAAAAAAAAACAAAATAAAAAAAACACAGAATAAACAAACATACAAAAAACAAAACACCAAAACAAAAAAAAAAGAAAAAAAAAAAAACAAAAAAAAAACAAAAAAAAAAAAACCAAACAAAAACAACAAAAAAACAAAAACAAAAAAACAAATAACAAACAAAAACAAAAAAAACACAAACAACAAACATAAAAAAAAAAAACACAAAAAAAAAAAACAAACAAAACAAAAAAAAAAAACAAAAAAAACACCAAAAAAAAACAAAAAAAACAAAAAAAAAAAAAAAACCAACAAAAAAACCCCGCCCGCGAAAGATTAGGATCACCAGACAACCACCCCCTCCCCCCCTCAAGCCACACCCTCCCACCCTTTCACCCCATATGTCCCCTATACACACTCATGACAACCCAGACACCCCACCCTTACATCGACTGCCTCACCCCCATCAAACTACCCCCCGAATAAATACAGCCCACTGGTATTTTATAACTTTCTGTGATATATAGATACATAATTAACATGTATTATCTATCTCACTCTAATATTAATATTAATTTTAAATGTTTTTATGTGTCTTATTTGATAGTATCATATATCATATAATCACTTTCAGAGATTTTTAGTCTTTGATATTTGATAACAATCACCCGGTAACATCAAAAATAAACGACGCGCAAATATTATACAAAAAATAAACAACAAAAAAAAAAAACAGCCAACAAAACAATATATATACACATAACCTGTAATTCTAAAATTTATTACCCGATTCTTAATTCTCTACATGAGTTTCTCTAAATTATTAATTTTTTCCCACTCTCTTTTTTTATATCTTATTTTGTGATTGTTATAATATTTAATTATACATTCTAGTCTATATAAACAATAAATATAATTTTAATCTTAATACATCAGAATTAATCACCTTTAAATTTATATATAAAAGTGCATACAATAGAATAAATTACAGGACTAAGAGAAAATGACACAAAAAAACAAACATCAGACATATTAAAAGAAACATACAATATATATATGTTAAAAATAACAATATTCATATTAGTAACAAATAAATATACATAACAATAGAATAGACATACAATACTCACTTCAGCTCAAAATAAGCGAATATAAAATACATATGACAAAAGGATTAACTATATATCAAAATTTTGACACAAACTAACAAACAAAGATCTTACTTTTTCTCTCTTTTGTTTTTTTGTTTTCTGTTCTTTATATTTTTTTTTTCTTCTTATTTTTTACTTTTTTTTATTTTTTTTATTTTATTTATTTTTTTTTTTTTTTTATTTTTTTTTTTGTATTTTTCTTTATTTTTTCTTTCTTTTTAATTTTTTGTTTTTTTTTCTTGTTTCTTTTATTTTTGTTTCTTGTTCTTTATATTTTTGTTATTTTTTGTTGTTTTTCTTTTTTTCGCTGTCTGTTTTTTTTTTTTGGATTGTGAGTTTACTATTTGTTGTATTTTTTTGTTGTCTTTTTTTGTTTGCTTTTCTGTTTTTTTTTTTTTTTTGTTATTTTTTATTTTTCTTTTTCTTTTGTTTTTTTCTTTTTTTTTTTTTCTCGTTTTTTTTTCTTTTCTTTTCTTTTCTTTTTGTTTTGTTTGTTCTTTCTTCTTTTCATTTTTTTTTTTCTATTTTCTTTTTTTTTTTTTTTTTTCTTTTCTGTTTCTTCTCTTTTTCTTCTTTTCTTTTCTTTTTTTTTCTTTTCTTTTTTTTATTTTTTCTTTTCTTTTCTCTTTTATTTTCTTTTATTTTATCTTTATTTTTCTTTCTTTTTTTTTCTTTTATTTTCTTTCTTTTTTTTTTTTCTTTTCTCTTTTCTATTTTTTTTTCTTTTCTATTTTCTTCTATCTCTTTTCTTTTATTTTTTTTTCTTTTCTTTTCTTTCTTTTCTTTTATTTTTTTTTCTCTTTTTTTATTTTTTCTCTATATTCTCTATCTATATTTCTATTTTATATCTGTTATATTATTATATCTATATTAATTATTTTTTACAAATTATATAAAAATATAATATATATATATAATAATATAATATAAAAAATAAAAAGAAAATAAATAAAAATAAAATTTAAATATGAAAATAAAAATATAATAAAAAATATATACATAAATATACAAATAGACACATATAAAATATAAAAAAAAAAAATAAAAAAAAACACAAAAAAAAACAAAATACAAAACAAAATAACAAAAAAACAAAACAAAACAAAACACAAAAAACACAAAAAAATAAAAAACAAAAAACAAAACAAAACATAAAACAAAACAAAATACAAAAACAAAACAAAAAAAAACAAAACAAATAAAAAACAAAACAAAAAAAAATAAAACAAAAAAAAACACACACACACAAAACAAAACAAAAAAAAACACAAAAAAAAACACAAACACAAACAAAACAAACAAAAAAAAACACAAATACAAAATAAAAAAACAAAAAAAAACAAAACAAACACAAAACAAAACAAACACAAACAAAACAAAAAACAAAACAAAAAAATAAAAAAAAACAAAAAAAAACAACACAAAACAAAAAAAAACATAAAAAAAAACAAAACAACATAACAAAACAAAACAAAAAAAAAAAATAAAACATAAAACAAAACAAAAAAAAACACACAAAAAAAAACACAAAACAAAAAAAAACAACACAAAAAAAAACAAAATAAAACAACACACAACAAAAACACACACACAAAAAACACAAAACAAAAAACATAAGAAACAAATAAAAAACAAAACACATAGAACATAGAAAACAAGACACAATTAGCTATACTAAAATAAATAGAACAATAAGAGAATACATATAACATATGAGACAAAACAGAAAAATATAAAAGGATTAGAAAACAAAAATGAGAACACAGTAACAAAGAAAAAAGAGATATCAAAAAAGAAAAAAGAATCAAGCAGAATACAATCTATAAATAAACAAACAAACATATATATACACGCTGACCTCGCATCTTGTTCGGAATCCGTAACGTTAGCCGAACAAGATTGTTCGCTCGTTGACCGTTGGTCCATATATGTGAGATGTAATCGAGGTGCTCAAGCACGACTGGTCCCACTCGATAGACAGAGTAATGACAGCCGGTCCCCGGCACCGGACATCCATCAACACCCCCTCCGCTCCATCTCTGTCACACGCCCTAATAATGGACCATAATGGCAGCACAGCGCCTGCATCAGAAAGGCGGCGGAGGAATCACATTTCTTTGATAAAGGAGGGGGTTAATAAATGGCTGTTATAAATTCTGATGGCCCGGACCTGGCGACAGCAGCAGGAGCGTGTGCGTATGTGTTGTGTGTGTGTGTGTGTTTATGTGCATACATGTGTGTGACGAGCTTCATTACACAAGTCCAATTGGCCCATCCCAGGGTCCCGGGCACAGTTCAGTGCCTCGGCACAAAGCGAGCTGATGAAACTGCCTTCTGCTGACAATCAGGAGAACTAGGTCACCTCTGAAGCAGCTTCCCAGAGGGCGAGCGGAGTGTGAGTCCACACACCCCCGAGCAGCCGAGCACATGGACGCATGTTGTCCAAACACACATGACACACACACACACGGACAAACCAAAATAAGGGGGCAAAAGTTCACACACACAACACCCGTTTCCTGTTGACTCTGTCTGTGTTTGTAAATATGTCAATGTTTGTGTGTCTGTGTGAGAGAGAAGGAGAAGTTTAGCTGTAGATCTCTGGAACTGTTTAAGTTCCCTCAACACTAAATGATGGACAGTGATGTGGACACTTATCATCAAAATGTGGCCGTGCTTTTACTGTGGTTGAAGATTTTAGTCTTCAGACATCAGAATGTATATTTATGCCCTTTACACCTGTCATTGTTTTTTAATACATATGTGAAAACACTTTGCTGTAGAAAGAAAACAACTTTTGAAAAATGTTCCTTTTCTATGTGAATAAATGTGAATCTAATGTTGTGCTAAACATGATTTATTTTCCCAATATGGGGGTTATAATGGGTGTGGTGGAGAGATGGTATCTGCACGAGCATCATTCATCAAAACTGCAGATGCATCAGCTCCTGCTGCCACATCCATGCATCCAGAGAGAGAAGCAAACATACACACGCTCCGAGGAAACTGGGGGAAAATCTGAAGTGAAGTATTGGTTCATTCTGCAGAATTGATCAATAAAGAGATTAACCTTGTAATGTGTGTGGGTGGAGAGGCCACTGCTGCTCAGTTCCCTGATTAATCATCAGCGTCGCTCCTCCAAAAAAACCATTCGTAACTAACTGCCTCATCAGCTGTGATTATTCAAGGTTTCACTGTGTCCACCCGGGCGCTCGGAGACAAAGGGATGAAAACTCATGCATCACATTTCACTCACAGCCTTTTGGTTTCACTGAGTGAGAGTTTGGAGAAATGTGTTTTGAATTTTGGGGCGTGCACCAGGAGGGGAATTATTTTGTGTTAAATCCTAAAGAAGATATTTTTTTTGGACCCAGAAATATAAAATCAAAATTTTTAATTTTTTTACAGGATTGGTTGTTTGTTGTCAACAAATCTTAATTTGTTTGTCAGTCAGTTAGCAGCATTACACAATACTTACTGAAGGGATTACCATGGAACTTGGTGGAGGGGTGTGGTACGGGTCAGTTCTGGATCAGGAGGCAGATCCAAGGACATTTGTCACAGATTTTTCAAGGGAAATATTTTAGGAATTTTGATGAAACAAATCAGGCAGAATTAATTGGAATAATATTTATGAGTGTGTGAAATTTTGTTCAGCTTGATTGAAGGAGGTATGAGCTCTACTGTTATTCTAATTTGGCAGATGTAATCATTTGCATTTTTAATATTGATCATTGTTTCCCAAATTGAAATGAAAAACTTTTAAAGACCATCCTTCAAATATCGTATTCTCTCTCCATGAAAGCAGATATTTGTTTCTGTTCTCATTTCCGTCCTCATCATACTTTCAGACCAGAGAGCGTGGAAACACACACTTCCTCTGTCCGGCTGTGATGTGTTTTTCTGTTTGGTTCTTTTCAAAGCCTCATTCTCTCAATTCTGAACATCTCTAAGCAGAGTGCAGCAGCAGCCAGCCCGGCTGCCAGACGCAGGCCCCTCCAGCCGGCTGCAGGTCTAAATTACTGTAATCAGAGGATGAATAGCAATCAGCAGCCTTGTATGAGCTCCTGGCAGAACGCCTGACCCCCGGCTCCCTCCACCAATCAGACCACTGCATCCCATTCACAACTAATCATGACGTGCACTTAAGAGCTCCGCCACTTTCCTCACATTCGATGGAGGAAGCACTCCTCTCCTCCTTTTGTCTTGTTCCTGATTGACGGTGTGAGAATCAGGTTGATAGCTGAGGAGCTATTTACATTTTCTACAAAAATAACACTTTGCACAATATGAAAGTTTTGTGATCAACTCCTTATTTTGTATTTGAACAAGCAAAATCAAACAAGTATTTTGTCTATTTAATTTTTATACTGGTATGGACCTGTGAGTCTGAAATTAAATAACAATCAGATTGCAAATTGCACTATCCAAGAAAACAAGGGCACTCACATTCCCGCTGTTTATTCCTGCATCAAATCATATTTTTAGCTTCAGGGGAGCAAGGGAAACATATTTGTTGATAGATTAATACATATACATTTATACATACAGTCTATTCACATTTCCAAAAGAAATTCAGTATGTTTTTATAGTACGGTAACCATATCTCAGAGCGCTAAAAAATATTCTTATTTGATTAATTATACCATAATCCCTATAACTATATTCCTCGGTGTATTGTAAATGGTTTAGCCCGATAATCTCTCTGCGCAATATTTATTCTTTATAAAATCTAAAATTTACTTCCTGTTCCTTTAGGGTTAGGGTTAGGACTCAAAGTCCCCCTCCACTTATTGTTGGATGTTTGAGCTTCACTGTGCAGAATAATGAATCTGCAGAGTCTGACACTACAAACCGCTTCTCACACATTTACCTGCCGAGGAGGAAAGTTTCTCTGAGCTCATCACCTTGAATTTATAAAATTAAGGTTTATCAGAACTCTTCCACGTCACAAGCAGTTTGAAAAGCAATCTACATAGAACGTGTACAGGGGGGTGGTGGGTGTAGAAACTCTGAAACATAATATAGCACATAAAAAATCAAAGTGTGGTTTGTTCAGTCAGCGAGGAAATATCCTGTGTCCAGCTGTTAAATGTGTGAAAATAAAGAATCTGCAGAACCATAGATTCAGGTTTTTTTATTATTATTTATTTGTCTCAAAACTCAAAAGTGTCTGAATGAATCAGAAGTAGTAAAACCAGTCGTGTGCAGGTTGGAGCCTCTGAGCAACTTTCATGAAGAACGCATGAGACGACATGAAGGAAAAAGATGTGATGGAGGGGGAGAATGAAAAGATTATCTGCCATTAAGGAGAAGCCGCTGTCATATATGACTCACCCCCCTCCCCTGCTATCTCCCTCTTCTTACCCTCTGCCCCACCCCACACACACACACACACACACACACACCACACTCTTTCCCACCCTCTGCTCGCCGCCAGGAGTGGATCACAGCGTTTATCTCCACCATCCAGCCCCCGGTGTCTCCTAGCAACGGAGCACGGATCATTTAACTGCCCCAGCATCCTCTGTTTTATTCTTCCAGTTGTTACACACAGTCTGCCAACTGCCTTTATTCACATGTGCACCACTCAGGCCCAGAAATCTACCCACTGTCTGGTTGTTCCAGGTTTTCTTTGTCGTCAGTGCTTGTATCTGTGGCTCGGAGACACTCAAACCATATCAGTGCCACACTTGAGTCAGACAGACAGGCAGGAGAGGCTGCTCTGTCACAACGTGTCACTCCAGGATCCAGCAGGTGCACAAGACACGTCAACACACACACACACGCACACACACACACACACACAATCAATGGGGGAAGACAGGACTTGGCCCTCAGTCTGAAAGCCCCTCGCAGAATCAATTAGCATTTAAATTAATGAAGCGCGTAATGAAGAGAGCGCTATCTCCCCTGCAGAAGGCCGACAGACAGGCACAGGGCTGATTGTGAATCTGCATCAGGACGACACTGAAAAGGATCAAACATATTCAAACAGCCACTTCGTCAAATCCAAATTAAAAGCAGAGGGGCTTTAAATAAACCTACAGTTTGTCTGTGGTGTTAATATAATCACATTTCCATATAAAAAGTGACATTAATATAACACCTAATTAAAGATAAAATGATTGCAGGGAAAAGCCCGTCTTTATCTTTCAATATCCATCAGTTCAAATATGCTTAAAGGAGGAAGCTTCCGCTGCAGATAACCCTGAATCATTTACTCAAGCAGATTTGAGACCATCGCAGCTATTCACAATAAACATCTTTATTCAAATAGAGTATACTGTATATATATATATATATATAAAGAAACTGCTAAATTAATATTGTGATGTGGGGCTGGGTCAAACTGGTACGAAGAAGAATCAGAACACTATAAATGATTGTGAAAGAAGAGGAGAAACAGACATTTTATTAGATGTAAAAATATTAGATGTTTAATATCTTTCATTTCCACCCAAAACAGTTAGAAGCTCGAAGGAGGAAGCTGAGGAGACAAAGTGTAAAATGTGGAGAAAAGCTGTGATGTTTTCATTTCACATTTTTATATAATCTTCAGGAGGGTCAGCTGTCACAAACCCACACAGCTCATTACCATCGCTTATACACCAGTGGAAAAGTAGTGAGACAAATACACAAACCAAATATTATATTTATTGATAAAATATAATAGATAAAAAATAAGTTTTAATATCTATTTTACTGATTGAAATGCACACTGTTTTCATATTTCTTCACAAAGTCAAATACTTAACTGTACAATTTATTATTAACATCATTACTACTATTGTTTTTATTAGCAGTAGTAGCAGTATTTATTGCTGTATTAAGTTTTTTCGCAGCCTAATAATCTTTTTCCCTTTTCAAGCAGCACTCTGATGATGTATGTCTCACACACACACACACACACGGACACGCACACACAGACACAGACACACACACACACACACGACAGACAGTGACACAGCCGATGGACAGCTTGTCTTACACATCTGCAAATCTGTCAGTGTTTGCATAAACCAATGCTTTCACGTGTGTGTGTGTGTGTGTGTGTGTGTGTGTGTGTGTGCGTGTGTGTGTCTGCATGCCTTTGCTCACATGCTGACAGCAGCTACTGAGTGGCACACAAACCTTATCACCTCGACACAGTGACAACAGAGAGCTTTTAGCCGAGAGCCTCATGTTAGACCGCTGCTTCCTTCATTTCATACACCCCACTGAGAGGAGGAGGTGGAGGAGGAGGAGGAAGAGGAGGAGGGAGAGGAGGAGGAGGGAGAGGGGGACTGTGCTTCTCCTCCTCAACGTCCACATATGAATCAAGACCCCTCCCTTTCCCATGAATCACTGCCATTCAGACCCCCACCGTGTCACACACAAACACAAATCAAACGCACCCTGCTTACTCCAAATACTGTCCAACATTGAATTAACTTACAAATGTGAGTTAATTCAATGTTGGACAGTATTTTTCAGGAGGAAGAGGAGAAAAGAGGAAAACCAAGATAGAAGGAGAGAAGAGAAGAAAAGAGAAGAGGCAAAAGGTGAAGAAAAGGGAATGAAACAATATTGGAGGAAGATAGGAAAGAAGAAGAAAGAGGGGATTAAGGGGGGAAATAATTGATTCTAAAAGAGAGAAGATGAGGAAGGAAAGGACACAATATTTGCTGGAAGAGACTTTAGCAGGAAACTAGAGGAAGGAGTGAAAGAAAGGGGGAGAGAAGAGAAGAGAAGAAAGGAGTGACAGGAAAGGGCAAGAGAGGAGAAGAGAAGCTGAACATGCAGTCCTGTCCTTCAGGAGTTCCCTCAGATGTCTTAACAGCTCCTTTGCACCACAGTCGTGACCGTGCACACGCAAACATATCATCCAATGACGAGCCACAAACTCAGAACACACACAGACACACACACACACACAACGTCATCATAGCACGTTGGTGCCTGGTGTCTGCTGCACTTTCCAGCAGTGTAGTGTAGAGAAACACCCACGATGCACTACTCCCTCCAGGGGGCTTTTCCTGACCACAGCACGGGGAGAGAGAGAGAGAGAGAGAGAGAGAGAGAGAGAGAGAGAGAGTAGAGAGAGAGAGAGAGAGAGAGAGAGAGAGAGAGAGAGAGAGAGACGTGGGTGGACACTAGTGAAGATGACAGTGGGACGCCGGAGGATAGAAAGCCAGTCACAAGTCTGTGTGTGTGTGTGTGTGTGTGAGAGTGTGTGTGTGTGAGGGAGGGGGGGGGACACCCCTGTGATCTCAGTGTGTCAGAGGATGATGATGCTGCTGTGTTGTGACAGAGAGACGGGACAGAGCTTCATTGAGCTGCAGACAGACTGAGACGGGGCCGAGAGCAGACGTGCAGAGAGAGAGTCACAACACATGGATACAGCAGCTAACACACTGAGCAGAGAGGGAACACAGTCATCTACAGGATATATATATAAAGTATTAATATGGGTGTCTAAAGCAAAAAACTCTATGAGATATAACTTGAAGTTTTTCCTTATTGCAAACATAACCAAAGCTTTTTCTACAGTATTTAAAATTACATTCATATTGCTATTCAGTTACTTGTGCTTATTACTATTGAAGTCTATATAGGACAACATACATATATATATATATATAGACCTGTGTATAATATAGTGTTAATAACAATTAAATCTATATTGATACAACTTGAAGGAGAAGTCTGGATACATTCTTCCTTATTTTACATCATTGACTTTGACAACAACACTTAAAATTCAAGTTAGAGCCTGTACAGGAGATGTGAATATATAAATGTGCAAAGTACAAGGAGTGAAAAATTCCAACCAAGTAATAATATGCCAACGTGCAAATGACTTTTACCACGTTGCCATTAGTTTCTAACAAAGACGACCTATGAGGTTTTTCTTTGATAATGAAGGATTGGACTTCGGTGTGATGGAAAACAGAAGTCTGCGTTTGTTCTCATGATCACTGCTGTCGATGTTCTCACCAAACTTTCACCAGGAAAGAAAATACCTGTATTTTCCAAAATCTCAAATTGTCTTTATTTTCACGGAGGACTACTACAAACAATTGCTGATTAATCACAAGGCAGAATGATTGATTCAACATTGTTTATACTTCATGTTCCTCTTGAGCTGCTCTTCATTACAGTGCAGCGACGTGTTTGTGTTATTCTGTCCATCCTCTGCTCCGAGTGTGAACAGGGATGTAGTACCACTTCTTACTGCTGGTCTGCAGTGTTGCCTCAAGCCTCCTTTTCTCAAAGTCAATCATTCTCTCACTCCTTTGTCTGTAGACACACACACACACACACACACACACACACACTCACACACACACACACAGAGACTACACATCTCTTGCTGGCCCTGCCTCCCAATTATTGTGACCATGGCAACTATCTTGGTGTATGGCCCGTGGATACATTCACTATTACCAGGTCACTGCCTTGCAGCCTATCTGTCCCCCATTCTCTCTCTCTCTCTCTCCCTCTCTCTCACACACACACACTCACACACACACACACACACACACAGTCTCCCCATACCCCAGACTCTTTCTAGCTGCTGTCGGATTTAATCATCGGCAGCCAAGGAGGCACAAAGCTTAAAAAAGGGGAGAGCAAAATAACCATGGCAACAAATTTGAGGCAATTTCAGTAATAATATGAATTAGAGGCCAAAGCTGAATTGTGTTGGGCAGGGAGGAAAAATCTCTGCTCTGCTTCTCAAGTGACAGGAACGAGGAACACTGCATCGCCTGTGTCACATTCAGTTTTATCCATAAAATTACTTTTATTTTGTTCTTAGGTTCTAATGTTCTGCTGTGATACTGTTTCTATTTTAACCTGGACGCCACAATATGCTAGCCAAAATAGGACACACACAAACACAAACACACACAGCCCCACACAGCCACTCATACAGAATGAATGTCTGAGCATAAATGGCAGCTGGCAAAACAGACTTAGCCAAGCATGAAAATCAACATGAATTCCCACTCGGCTGGAGCTCGATGGCCTGATGCGGCGCTGCCTGCGACCCGTGTCCACGTCCCCAGACAGCCCTTCACACAGCGGAGTGAGGAGCCATGCCACTCCATGAGGCGGAAATAATCTCAGAGCGTTTGAGAACAGACCAGATCTCAGATGATCTAAAGTGTGACACAGTGGCGTGTTGGAGACAACTGAGATCATCTCTGATAACGTGTCAATATGAGGTGTTCTCAGTCTGAATGGTCTTTTTAAGCCTGTTTTGGGATCTTGACCAGTGAATAATTTTGAATGATCACGTTTTTTTCTTCCAAGACTGAACCTCTTTGTCAGAAAAGAACTTAAAATAGCTCATAGTTCATTTAAGTTTATCGTCTGGTCTACAAAGGCAAAATCTTTAAAAAAATGAAAGCTCAACAACAAACCCTGACCAGAACACACTCGCCAAACAAAATGCACTAAGATTATCTGCATTAAAAAAAAATGCAAGGTCATCTATTAAGTTTATTACATTGTCATTTAAGCATTACCAAATATTTGTAGTTGTTGGTTTTTTACAAGTTTCTGACCAAATCAAATGAATCAATATATGTATCAAAATTGGAAACAGATCTCATTCACAGTCCTTCCTGCTCTTCTGTTCAAAGTGCCTTAGCTTATAAACAAAAAAAAAGGTTCAGGAATTCCGTCATCACAACATTTGTGTAATTAGCTCACATCATTGAGTGTTGTTTATCACGTCTGGCTGCAGACATGAGGAACTTCACTGACTGAAAACAGATTGCATGCTGGGATACTTTAAGAGTAAAGGTGCTGAGGTACATGCTCTACTCAGACATGATTTATAACATTTTGAAACAAAAAAACTTGGATTTTCATTCATATATAAACTCACACATCACATGTGTATTACCTGTCTGATTGAAGTGATACACAGTGGACACCTCAACACTGGTTTCTATGTTGAAAAGTATCAAGCGCTATGATGATAACTGAGCATGTTACACATTAACACGTAGTTGTGAGAAGAAATTAGAGAAGAGATTGAAAAGGCCCAAAGGAAAAGAGTTGTGGTTCCGCAACTGTGCCATTTACCGAGCGCTGTGAACCACTGCTCCCCTCTCACATGTACATCACACGTCGAGCTGCGCTGCCTCCAGGTCAAATCTGTCCTGTTTGTAATTGAAAGAGCAAATGGTCATTCTTTTAATAGCACCTCACTTCCTTTGCCATCCCTTAAAGTGGCTTTAATCAGGCACTTTGTAAAAGTAATTGACTGTAAATACATTTTTGGGGCTAATTATAATATTGTTCATGAGTAAGCTTAAAGAATCGGAATAGATTATATTATATTTTATCTTTTGAGCTAGGAGTCGCCATCTGGTTCTAGGCATTGGGATAAGATGCGTCTTGGGGCAGTTTCCATTCTTGAGTAATAAACACAAAGCTCAACATGAACATTGTTTTCTGCTCCTTCTCGTGTTATCCTGAGGTGTTTCTGTATCTTACAGCTTTTTGGTTTAACTATTCACGTGTTGAACAAGAGTCTGTTCAGTAATAAATTCATTTGATCGACTATGGACGACTGAGGCTCTTTGGTTACATCATGTCAGTCACCACTGTGAACAGCAATTAGAAATTCATCCATCATTTATCAAACATCTGTGCCGAGCATTCATTTCCATCACTTGTTTTACAGGTTTATGTTCAAATGTGAGCAATGACCAGCCCTAGCAGAACTTTTAAATGAATTTAAAGAGCAAATAATTTGTTTCCTACAAAAGAGGACATTTCTTATCTTCAACTTCATTTACAATATAATGTTCTTCAGTAGAGCTGGTGTTAAATGGGGTATTGAAACTGAGATGGGTCTTTTCTCACTCTACTGAAAACACCAGCTGTAGGAGGCAGCATTGACAGAAAGTGGAGGAAGGGGGGAAAAGAAGAAGAGGCGAGAGTGAGGAGGGGGGGCTATCAATCTCTCCATTCACCACTGTACAACAAACTGCAGCTGTGGCTGCAGATAAAAATGTAGCTTTTTTCCCCTCCTCTTTCTTCCCCCGGGTGATTATCAGCAGTCAGGTGCCCGGGTGGAGGTATGATCACAACGGAGCAGAGGGAGAGGCAACACAGCGAGAGGGGGTAGAGGAAGAGGAGGGCATAAGAGGAAGAGGAGAGAGCGAAGGAAGGGGGAGAAAGAAGGAGGTTAACATAATAAGAGATAAGGATAGAATAGGGAGAAGAGAGGATAGAGGAAGACAAAAAGGAGATAAAGAGACAATGAGAACATGTGGAAAAGGATGATGATGGGCAATTGTTTATTGAATGGCAGTAACTAAGCATTATTAGCTCAACTAATTGTTGATTAATATGACGACTGCTTCTTTAATTCATTGATTGGTAATTTTTTCTCAATAAGAAAAACCTGTAAAAAATGAGAAAGCCAATCACAATTACTCCAATGGTCCAGACGCTAAAGATTTTCAATTTAATAGATTATAAACAGTTACATTTTTTGTAAAGTTATTTTACCAATTTGTTGGTGGATGTGGAAAAGAGCAGAACATGCAAGTGAATCAATTGATGATTCATATTGCTGCACAAGTGGAAAGATAATCCAGTATATACCCGTTTGTCCAGATCTACTCCAAAATGTAATGGATTCTAGATTTCCCACTTCTATACCCTTACACCAAATTTCATGGAAATAGGTTAAATAGTTTGTTTCTCAATTGTGTAACCCTGCTAATTAAACAAACGGGGAAAACAAATGGCAATGAAAACATGAACACACGAAGGCGACAATTGTGGCTTGATGTTGGTTTTGCAGGTATGATTATAAACCACAACTGAGCAGAGAACTTGACAAACTAACATTTTGATGGTGACTGTGGAAGAAAAAGTCAGGGGAACAGCAAGGTCCATAGGCTTCATCCTCTGGGGAACACACATGTCTGAACAAGATTTCATGGGAAAGTGTTGAAACCAGCCAACTAATCACTTGCCATCCCAAGACCACACTGTTAGCATGGCTACAAACCAGGAGCTAGAAACTGGAGAAGCCAGAAACACACGTTGACTGAGCCGAGGTACAAACCACACCAGCACCATCGGGAGACACCGCTACACACTACAGGAGAGAGGACAGGGCTGCGAGATGGAAACGCAATAAAGCAGCAGTGAGAATCCGACTGTGTGAGGAAGGAGGGGTAGAAGGTGCAGATACAGAGGTGTTTAATATTGTTTGCTGTTTATCTCAACTAAACAGAGGCGCACAATAGAGATGTTATCTCCCCCACCTAGGCGTGAGAAACATTTCAGATCATGGTGGAGGACGTGATAAGCTACGTTCAAGATTGAATTAGGGAGAGGTGTGATCTGATAGCTCGACTTCTGTAACTGCAGATACGACCAGGGGAATATTCACTTGTTTTCATTGGGATACTAAAGATATGAGAAAAGTGAGGAAATTATTCAGATCAACAAAATATGCAGTGCAACAGAAATATGAAGGATTCAACCATTGAAGTCAATTCCTCCAACACGGACACGACCTTAAAGGCCCGTCTCTGATTTTCATGACTGTGTAATAGCCTCAGGGGAAACATGAAAGCTCAACAATGCACCTCAATCTTTAAAGTAAGGAGACCTCTCATTCTGCATGTTGGAATAATTCTGTGATTTAAATAACTGTGTGTCTTCACTGGTTGTTTGAGATTGTCTTGAATACACCCCAGATATTGAAAAGCTGAATTCTGACACAACTGTTGTGAATGACCGTATCTACAATATACTTTGTGTGGAAGTGAAGTAAGGTTCTCATGGTTTTCTGGGTAAATGTACGGAATCGTTTAAAAGAGGATAAGAAATAGGGGAAAGAAGTTTAGTTCGCTCTGGGTAATGTAAAGTATATATCTGATTTGTATGGTCAGGGTGATGAAATCATCTGGAATGATGCTTTAGGTTTTTATTTATTTGTTTGTTTCTCTGGATTGAGCCTTAATGGTAATCAAACCTAAGGGAGGTGAGGGTACATCAGTCTGTGGTCAGAGAGCAGGGGGGGGGAAGCTGATCAGACCTGGTTTGTGTTTCTATGAACACACACCGAAAGGAGACCTCTTGCTTTGCATATCACAGGGTGTAGATATCCTGAGCCCTTAATGATATTTAATTATAACCAACTCAGCCTTGTTTTATACACCTCAAATTTTGCAATTAATTTCTTCAGAAAGTGGCGACAATAGATGAACCTGGAACATTTTGCGGTACTAATCCAATAAACACAATAATGCGGTAATGTAGAGTAAAGCTGGTAAGTGAAGAATCATAATACAAAATGTGGTAAATCGCTACTTTATCGATATAACATCTAACCTGCTAACTGAGACTGTTTCCTCTAAATATATGTACAAACGCACTAAACTCTCTGAGGGTGCGTGACTCCTGTTTATTTAGTTGATATCATTTACAAAAAGGCTCACTTGACATTTACAGAAGTTGCAGAGAAGCCCCGAGTATCAGAGAACGTGTGTGTTCTCTCACCAGCCCGGCTTGCCCTCCGTGCACGTGCTCCTCTGTGTTCTGCTGTAATGGTACAAGAGCTGAGGTCAGAAAGCAATACGCCGTCAACTGTAGACAACACGGGCCGAGAGAGCCTGAGGGCCGGTGTCGGGAGAAGTGAGAGAAGTTGAGTGTATTGACAGGTTTGTATGAGATGTGTCGCTGCTGCTGCCCCCGAGGGACGCAGCTCACTACAGCTCGCAAGTCAGGCAGAAACAAACATTAACCTCTAGTCCCTCAATGAAAGATACGTTCAAGAGAAACACAAGTGGGGAGAGTATTGATCAAATGCTTTTGTAAGGCTGGATTCACAACCAGAAAGAAAGTAGCTATACCACCAAGGGACAACTGAGGGGATATGACTTACCCTGTATCGTTTGGGTCTACATTATTTGATTAATTGCAAATGTGTGTTACTTGTTTAAAATTATAGATGAAGAAGATATTTATGCAGATAATGGAGCTATAGAGGCAAACTAAAGCTTATACTGATCATAAAAATAAATGTTCCCCATCGTTTAATAGGCTATCATATGAGTGATGTCACTAATCATATGAGTGATGTCAGCGGAGCAATGCATCAACTTTCGAGCCGGAATCTAGTTTAAATTGACCAATCATCTGTCAGTACAGCAGGTGGATGAACCATAGTGCACACACAGGGTATCATCCCCATCGCAATGCTGTTCATTACAATCGTAACCATGATTGCAGACGACTTCTTACCTTAACAACATATTTCTTTTAACCTGAACTCTTGCTGTGTCTCGTTTAGTGTATTTCCACACTCCTACAGGGTATAAGTGAACGGATGGTGCATTCAAACTGGTGGAAAAGTTGACTGTAGAGCAATGGACCCTTCTTGCCATCGACAGTCTCATCCTCTCTCATGTTTTATTTGGGTTTGAATGTACTGACTCTTGCATAGGTCATTGTGTGTTAGTAAAAACTGAAATTTATTCACAACACAATAACAGTTTTCATCGAAATGTGAATTTCATGTTTAGAATTGAAGGAGAGGCTTCACCTCAGCGCCCTGAATTTAGTATACGGACTATACTCAGGCAGGCTTGATAACTTGTTGCATATAGTTTTCCTTACACACATAATGTTTGTTTTATATGTTTTAAGGGAATTGGGGTCAATATAAGAAGCCTGAGTAGCAGCTCCGATCAAACTGAAGATTTCAAAGCAGCCTCTGAGTCTTTTTCATGGCTGTATTGACCTGCTGCCTAAATATAGCGTCAGTCATTCCCCTGGTGTTGCAGAACAATTATAGTTGTTGAAAGACAAAAAACACCTTTTGTGCCCAAGCTTCTGTATTTGTGCAATGCCTCACACATCGGAGCAGAAATCAATAGTAACATCCACTCTCCTGCTGTGTGGCTTGTGCGTTTTTTGTGCGTTCCCGCTTGTGGCTGAGCTCATGATAAGTGTTGGAGCATTTTTTTTTCTTTCTCCCTGCTCTTGATTGCACCGCTGACAATAGCAGTTAATGACAGTCCAAAGTGGCTGCCCGGTTCCACTGTGGGGGATGGGAGGATGTGAAGGGGGGGAAAAAACCATTTTCAAAAGCAACCGAGGTTTTTATTCATAAAGCAGCATGTAACATGGCCGGGCGGTTGCCTTTATTACGCTGCGAGCACTCTCCACGAGCGCTGCTTCAATTAAAGCAAAGCTGTTTGAAGGCCTGCCGACATCACAGGGACGGAACAAAAAGCTTTCAGCAGGTTGTGAATGTAGTCAATTGCAAACAAGATGTGCATTTCAATGAATCATTGAGACCGGATAGGCAGAGGAAATGGATGGGTTGTATTAATAAAAACACAGGGACGCGTTAGAATGAGCAGCAGCATCAATGCTAATTTCAAAAAAAGGGATTCCCTGCTCTGCCACGGTTAGATTTGTTAGATCTCATCTTTTCATTCAGCAGCTAAAGACACAAATTAATGCCAGTAGAAGAAAAACTTAAGCAAATGACATGTATTTTTAGAAACATGAGTGGTGATGAATGAAAGCAACTTAAAGAGATTACAGGCTTTTGAAAGATTTCCTTTTTAATCGCCTTAGATGTTTTTGCTGATTTAGCTTCAACCAATGTAATGTTAGATTGTGCCTGCTTGTTCCCTACAGCTGCAGACTGGCAGTTTTAAGTGATTTAAAAACATGTGAATATGGACTTAATGGTAACTAGCATGGCTCTCCACCAAAGCTTGTATGTTGCATTCAATCAAGCTGCACTAAATTTCACTTGTACTCACAGATAATAGTCCACTAAACATTCCGGCTTTCTTTTTCATTAGGATTCATTCATTTTTCCCTGGGAAAACCGTCAAATGTTGCAAAAACGATGTTGAAAATCCATATCTCATCCTTCAAACAAGTTTTGTGGGAATCTGTTCACTTTCAAACAAACACACCAGCACACAAACAGAGGAGCATTTATGCACCAAAACCTGACCAATACCTGCAAGTCAAGAAATTCAGGTTTAATTCATATTCTTATTAAAACATTAAATGTGTGTTTAGAGTTTTTCACTGTGTCAGATAGAGATCATTGATGGCCTCTGGGGCAGAAAGTGTGTGATCAGACAACCTTGTGATTTTCTTGTTTATATAATCTTCTGACTGTGTCTTGTGTAGAAAGTGGGTTTATTTTGGGTTTATTACACATGAATAAATTATTATGTAGAGCATTTATATTACATGACACAACACAGCTACAAATTAAAATGATAAGGCAGGTTGTCTTAGTGTTAAACTCCCAGTCACCGGTTGTGTGTGTTGTGGTTGTTACTGTGTCAAGTGCTCCAGGGTGAAGCACAGTGAACCTCTCAGCTGTCAGAGGGCAGCGTGATTCAAACGTGGGAATCCCTGTGAGGGGCGACAAGATGTCTGCTGCTCTCACAACATAAAACTTTAATGAGAACAAAACTATTACACTTCAGTTAAACAGCCACTGAGGTCTGCACGATTATTGATTGCACACGGTGTGACAAGACCACACACACACACGCACACACACACACACACACACACACACAGAAACTCACATTATATATGTGCACACTTAGCAGATATAAATTTGGACATATAAACACATAGGCACATGCACAAGTGTACAAAACTTGGGGAAGACAACAACAAATACAAATATAGTCAAATTAATCTATAAAAATGTACAAACCACACACCCATCTGTCTTAGTGAGGAATCTAATTGGCCAGATGTATATGCCCTGACTGACCTTAACCATATAACCTAAACCTAGTTCTAACCCAAACAGCAAGTCTTAGCTATCTAACAGTAAGGACCAGCTAAAATATATTCACTCTCCCAAGATGTCATACTGTAGTTCAGTGCAGTTATACACACACACACACACACACATACACACACACACTCACTCACACACACACACACACACACACACACACACACACACACACACACACACACACAAACATCAATAGTCAATAGAAGGAGTTCTTACTATAGTAGATTAGGTATAATCAATATTGATGATTTTCTATCACCTCTGGTTTGATCAATACAGGAGACATGGTCCTGGCTTATAATAAAACAATGTAATGAGAATAACTAATAATGACGTTAAAATTAATGACTGATAATAACAATAATAATGATGTTATCAGTCATTATAAGAACCATTCAAAATCATAATTGGCTGTAATTCATCTATGTATTTTATACCACGTGGCCTGGGGCAGGTGTCTGCTTGTCGCCAGACACTTTACATCGTCACGTGCAGAATTTCTATAAAAACACGCGTGTCCAGGTTGGTGTTTCTCGCTGGCTGAGATTTTCTTTTTGCTGGCAGGGAGTGAAAAATCGATGGCATAGCTTTGTGCCAGCCCCGGGCCGTGCGGGTCCCCGCGGACCGGCTCCGTTTATTGTGCTCAAAAAAAGGCAATTACAATGTTAATGTGTCGCAGCAGGAGAGTGAACCCGGGAAGAGAGGACGTCAAAGGTTGATGGAGAGAACAGACTCACTGTGGGTTAACAGGGAAACGGCGTCTGGGGAGCGTTTGATATCAAACACACACACGGAGGGAGGAATAAACCCACATTTAGATACACTTTAGACTTCTGGTTTTTAATACGAGAAAATAAGATGATAGATAGATATATATAGATATATATATGAATAGATGAACGGGTGTATAGATAGATAATGACAGATGGATAGATAGGTATAGAATAGATGAATGGATGGACGGATGGCTAGATATTGATAGTTGGATTGATAGGTATGCAGGGATAGATGGACGGATGGGTGGATGGATGGATATGGAAAGATGGACGGACAGAGTAGAAGAATTCATCTTGTCATTCATCACTGTTTGTGCTTTTCTGAGACAGACGCCACCATGCAGGACTAATACAAACCCCTCTCTGAGGAAGTCTCTCGGGACTCCATAATAAGCCATTAAACAGGCGCATTAGCAGTAATGAAAAGGCTCTTAGTGGTTCACCACCTGGATTTCTCTGTGCGGGAGCGGGCGGCGGCCGTGGTTGCACATCGAGAGGAAAAAACTGTGAAGATACACATGATGACGCCACAACTGGTGATACGGTTTTTTCTCGTCGCAGTAACTTGTGAGGAGAGATGCAAAGTTTGTGAACCTGTCATTTCAAAAACAGCGAAGGAGGTCCCGATAAAAGTAATCTATCTATCTATTTGACTGGAGACTAGGAAGACCGGCTATAAGAGAACTTTGTGTGGAGAATTTGGGCCAAAATACAAAAATTCTAAGCTAAGTAAACCATCATTTCAATAAGCTATTAATAAGAGTAGGCTAGATCGTCTTCTATACAGGCTGCATCCACACTCTGTCCATGGTGCTGAAACCACATCTCTCTCTGTTTGGCTTCAACACGAACAACACGAATGTTCAGTCCCCGTCACACACAGCCTGCTACCTGGGATTGTGATGCAAATGTTAATGGACTCTGAGGTCCTCTGATTAGCCTGATGCGGGCTAATTTCCCTCCTCTGCGGTCCCCAGAGAGCCCGGAGTGCCTTTTCATTGTCCCACATTAATCGATGAGTGCTGGGTGGTATTTTCTGGCTCGCTGGTCTGGCACATAGACACAGAACATCACGGGTTAAATGACAGGACTCTCGCTTTTGTTTTCTACACTCAGGCACAGGAGATCTCTTTAGATGCTAAATAAAATAAACCCACTCAGCAGATGTGTGTGGTTTGGTTATGGTTGGACCTGTTCTCTCCCCTAAAATAGCCTATCCTCTCTTATCTTGGCTCGATCTGGGTCGTGCGTCAAACGATTCTCTCTCTCTCTCCTACACACACACACACACGCAGACACACACACACACACACACACACCATTTAATGGATTTTGTAATGATAGCCTACTATGAAAACTATAGCAGACCTACATAACTGCGGTCATGGAAACACAAAGACCGGTTTTACTCATAGTGCAGCATCTTTATCTTTAAATCATCAAAAGCTAAATTCTTCACATTTTAATGGTTGTGATATTCATTGTAGTCGTAATGTCATTTGTTATAATCTGTTCTCTGGATGCTCTTTTTTTCTGGAGCACCCCTCCTCCTACATAATCGCCAAAATTTGGTTTTATATTTTTGTGATTCGAGGAAAAAAAGATTGAGGGGTGGGGGTGGCGTCGGCGCCGGGTGGAGGAGGTTACACGGAGGCGGAGAACCTTGTGCCAGCTCACCCATGTGTGTAATGTGAAAAGGGAGAGCCGGGGGTGAAATACTGTGGAGAGGGAGAGGAGGAGGGGGAGATGTGGTTGGGGTTGGGGGGGTACAGAAATGAATTTGAAGACACGGTGGGATCACAGTGCCATTTTGGATTTGTCTCTTCCAATGTCGTCTCACGGTGGAACACGCTGTGCCGTAAACCCCATACACAGATAAGCAGCTTTGATTGGTCCTATCTGAATCGACAGAGACGAGGAGCCGCCTCCTGGGACGTGCACCCTGACCCTCCCACCACCCACCCGCTGCACCCCACCCAAATGACTCATGATGGGTGATAAACTGCGAAAATCACTTTCCCCTCTCTCCCTCTCTGCGGGTGAAGGATAACCGCGCACCTCCCACACATCATCACATCACGACGTCTCGTGCACGTGAGGCTTGTGATGCAAAGTGCAAAATGAATAATCAATTAAGAAGCAGTGAGTGCGAGTTTAAGAAGTGCTGGAGCGGTCTATTGTCACTTTGGCGCGTGGATTCCATCGGTTTCAGACCCATTTTCAAATTAATAATAATAGGCCCGAGACGGTGAGAAGAGGCCTTTCACGAGGACTTATGGGATGTGGGGGTCCTTGTGCACGAGATCACATGCGCGTGCATGGATGGGCTTCATCATATGATCAGAGTACGCCTAGTTCTTACAGTCAAATCAGTCTGGATGCCAACACAATAATGACAAAGAAAATCTTTTATTATTATTATTATTTGACTAGGTCGTGAAAAGGTGTGCAGCCTGTGTAACCTGCTGGCTGCTGGTGTCACGGCTGCTCTTTTCATCCTGGAGCTCCCTCCATCAGACAGATGAGAGGAGGAGAAGGAGGAGGAGGAGGAGGAGGAGGAGGAGGAGGAGGAGGAGGAGGAGGATGGAGGAAGGCTGCAGCCCGTTGATAACAGCCTCTGTCATTAACTCTTTCACTCAGGGAAGAGGCAAAGCAGCCATTTTCGTTCCCACAACCGAGCATTATAAAGGGAAGACGCGTCAGAGTGATAGATTTGTTTGCCTCGTGTTTTATTGTTCAGGCGTGGTGGGTTTGAATCGGGCTGGAGATCTAACAGAGAGGCCTGGAAGCTGTAAGGTTGTATGGTACCTGCAGCGCGGCCTATTCGCTCCTTCCGAACCTGAAACCACTGCATCAGAGTCCAGCTACTCCATCTAAAAAATACTGAGAGAAATAAATGATTCCTCTCTGTTCGCTTGAACTCCTGTGCATCTTAATCGGCACCAAAATAGTTAATCAATTGGATTTTCAATGCCAGGATTTCAAAAATAATAAATACAAAAATATAAATCAGATGATGCAGAGGGCTGTGTGGTGGTGTGGCCATTTGTATCTTTTTTTTTAAATCACTGGCACAGATTATCAAGAGGAGGCCGAGTATAAAGCCATCACAGACTTTTGTTCGTGCTTTGTCGTTCGATAATCACCAGTTTGGTCTTATTATTCTCACTGCTTCTATCACGCAGCCTGCCCTATTGAAGAAACCACGTTGAAAGCTTTTAATGGGGATTTATTCATACATCTCGATTGCAAAGTAAATAGTCTGTGTGTACAGCAGCAGCAGCAGACCGTGTTACAGTAGACTGTGGGAGTGTAGAGAGCGAGGCCGTGGCTTTGCATCATGGTGATGAACTCTGATCCAGTAGCCTGAGGAAACAGGGAAACATGGTGGACACAAAGTGCTACTGACAGGACAGTGTCAACAAACTGTTTACAGCACTTTGGGCCTCGCTTACTGAAAATCTCTCCATGAAAGACAAATATTTCAATGCAAATAAAGCCTTTTGTGATTTTCTTTAATTGAGTCAATAAAAATAAATGTAAAGATTACGAGATAAACTTGATTAGAGTAGTTTATTTTTTCCAGAGAATTAAATTATATATCACGCATTTTCCTTCCAGATCAAATCCCAATGTTACTTCACACGAGTTTACACGCATTATTATAATTTGTTATAATAAATATCATAGTCTATGGACGACCTCATTCTCAAAGGAAACATCGCCATGGCTCAGGCCGACACATAATCTTCACAAACACATTCACTGAATGAATGGATGGATGGATGGATAGATGAATGAATGAAGGAAGGAAAGAAAGAGGTAAGGAGTGAGCACCCTGAAGTCTTCAGCTTGAAAAAACACAGCCAGCGATAAAAGTTCCAAATCTAAAGAAATAACAAAAGGCCACATTTCGCAAAAATAAATGGAAACAAAATCGGTCTTCAGCTCTGTTTCTTACCATAATTTAGCAAAGACAAAAATACACGATTTTTTTCCCTTCATCACCAACAAACTCAACACGTTTTCAATCCCAGAAACCACATGGGTTCATATGTTGATGCTCCGCGTCCTCTTCTCTTAAAAAAGAAATGGAAATAGCGCAATATTAGATTAAAAAACAAAAACGAAACCAAGTTTGATTGTAATAAAATCTGGTCCAGACAGTTTGGATTAACGGCGAATTCCAGCCTCCTTTTATACGCGTAAAGTTATGCAAGATTTCAGGCCCCCGGAATGTCATTGGATGTCCGGATGAGGTATTATAGATTATGGGTTTGGAGGGGTGGTGGTGGGGGTACACAAGCGCCTCCCCTAGAAATGCAGCAAATCTCTCCCGTTTTCTCCTGGTGGGGCACTGGGAGGGCTGGAGACGTGCGTTGCATTGGCAGGCTGGTGAGGACACGTGTCTCCTCCTCCTATTCCCCCCCCTCCCATGGGCTCCACTGTACCGCATTGGCATCAGTAAAGGCACCTGAAAACCTACAACCGACTCCAGGAAGGGCTGTGCGCCACCTTAAACCCCAAAAGAAAACGATATTACAGGCCAAACGGAGCCCGGTGACTTGCCCTTGGTCGTGCGTAAAGCGTTTGCGCACACCGCTGAACTGCCTCACAGACTGGAAAAGAAGGTGCGCTACGCGTCGAGTATCAGAGCGCGGTGCGAGGATGCAGAGACGGAGCGGCGTCGTCTGAAGGTGACATGAACCTGGGGCTAATCAGGAGCAGCAGCAGCAGGCGCACACTGAGCCACGAGTGGAGATAGCAACTGAAAACCACCAGTGTCTTGAAGCTCAACTCTTTTTTTCTCGTGGCTTTATCTAATGTAGAGAATCAAGAGCAGCAACTTGAAGTAGCCTGAATTTTTTACCGATTGAAGGAGAAGAAGAAGAAAAAGAAAAAAAGCACCAATTAAGCAGCAGTTAGTTACGTGTCGGGAGAAGAAAAGCACGAAAATGGCGACATTAATCAGAGGTAAGCTTTCCAATAAACTGTCAAACGCAGCCACGACTGTGTCCAACAAATCCCAGGCGAAGGTGAGCGGCATGTTCGCCAGGATGGGCTTCCAGGCCGCCACCAACGAGGAGGCAGTGGGCTTCGCCGCCTGCGACGACCTGGACTACGACCACCGGCATGGCATGCAGATGGACGTTATGTCGTCTGATGAGATGGGGGGAGAGCCGAGTGGAGACGGGGGCGCGGCGGCGGGTGACAGCCACTACCAGAGGGACGGCACCGGTCCATCGCGCTCATCCTCAAAGGACGGGGGACCGGCGAACGAGTTGACCGAAGTCAAACCAAAAATCACCGTTTGGGAGGCGGGCTGGAACGTCACGAATGCAATCCAGGTAAAGACGCACTTCGTGGAGAATAGACGGGCGGCTCCGGTTCTAATTGGCTGACTCGCCCCCGGAGCCTACGTAGAGCGCTCCTGCGACTGCATACAAATGTACGAACCCAAAAAATCTCCAGGCTCTGTCCCCTAAAAGCAACTTCATCAAGTTACTGTGTCTGATAATGGTAAATTAATTATGTCTTTTAAAATATGCAGACTTTTGGTTTGTTACAAATAGTTGATGTTGAACACAAGACTCATAACTGATGTGAAACTTATATTTTGATGCATTTTCATGGGAAACTATGTAGAGATTTTAGAACATCTAAGACAGAACTATGCGCTGAAAAAAGAGGTGTCACACGCCCCCCTCCCTCCTTCAGGACTCTCTCACACACACACACACACACCATTCTTTGTCTGTGTCTCCAATGTCACCGATCCCTGATTACTCCTCACCTGAGGAGGAGACACTGATAAGGAGAAATATGTTATCATGCACAAAAAAGCCAAAGCATGTTCTTTAGATTTCTTTCATTTAGGGGCCTTCAGCTTAAAACCCCAAATACAGACCAAAAACATCAAGTATGTGTAGATAAATGTTTAATCTATCATTTTTTAGAGTGCAACTAGTTTCATATGTTCTTGCCAAGAATTTTAAGAGATAAGAAGCTGAAAATAATCCATTTCTGTATCCAAGCTACAATTACGCACGAAGGTTTGTGTGCGCGCAAGGCGACTTTGCGGTCATCACTGAAGGTGCGTGGATTCACACCAGAGTCCAGGTCTGCAGGCAATGCGACAAAAAAAAACCCAGAGGCGCAATCGTTTTCATGCTTCATCACGGCGGCGGTCACGGCAGTCACCGTGACGTCAGAGAGTGTCTCCTCCAGCTCGTGCTGACGTCAGAGGCGGGCGGATGCGCTCAAAGCAAAGTGGAAAACCCACAATATGAAAACGAGAGTGACATCCACTCAAGAGTCAGGCAGACCAGAGCCCGTATTTTAACATGACATGGTTCCTTCCGATTAAAGAATAATTAACACGTCTTATATGTTCACAACAACGTTATTGATTGATTATTGATTACGCCCGAATAATTTAACGAATTCACAATGTGTCTTCCCTCCTTGTCAATGTTTCCAGGGGATGTTTGTTCTCGGATTGCCCTACGCCATCCTGCACGGAGGATACCTCGGACTCTTTCTCATTATTTTCGCCGCCGTAGTGTGCTGTTACACGGGGAAAATCCTCATTGCCTGCCTGTACGAGGAGGACGAAGACGGGCAGCTCGTCCGTGTGAGGGACTCCTATGTGGACATTGCCAACGCCTGCTGCGCGCCCAGATTCCCGTCTTTAGGAGGTCATGTCGTGAATGTAGCCCAGATCATAGAGCTGGTGATGACTTGCATCCTGTACGTGGTGGTCAGCGGCAATCTCATGTACAACAGCTTCCCCAACATGCCAATATCCCAGAAGTCGTGGGCCATCATAGCCACCGTCGCCCTGCTCCCCTGCGCCTTCCTCAAGAACCTGAAAGCCGTGTCCAAGTTCAGCTTGCTGTGCACGATGGCCCACTTCGTCATCAACGTCCTGGTGATAGCCTACTGCCTCTCCAGAGCCAGGGACTGGGCCTGGGACAAGGTCAAGTTCTACATCGATGTCAAGAAGTTCCCCATCTCCATTGGGATTATCGTGTTCAGCTACACGTCGCAGATCTTCCTGCCGTCTCTGGAGGGGAACATGAATAAGCCCAGCGAGTTCACCTGCATGATGAACTGGACTCACATCTCTGCCTGCATCCTCAAGGGCCTGTTCGCCCTGGTGGCCTACCTGACCTGGGCCGACGACACCAAGGAGGTCATCACAGACAACCTGCCCTCAACCATCCGCGCTGTCGTCAACCTCTTCCTCGTGGCCAAAGCCTTGCTGTCGTATCCGTTGCCGTTTTTCGCAGCTGTGGAGGTGCTGGAGAAATCGTTTTTCCAGGACGGGGGACGCGCCGTCTTCCCAGATTGTTACGGGGGCGACGGACGCCTAAAATCCTGGGGACTCTCTCTCCGCTGTATCCTTGTTGTGTTCACCTTGCTCATGGCCATCTATGTGCCACACTTCGCCCTCCTCATGGGCCTCACCGGGAGCCTGACGGGCGCGGGCCTGTGCTTTCTGCTTCCCAGCCTCTTCCACCTCAAGCTTTTATGGAGGAAGCTGCTGTGGCACCAGGTCTTCTTTGACGTCGCCATTTTTGTAATAGGAGGTATTTGCAGCATATCTGGTTTCATCCACTCGATGGAGGGGCTCATAGAGGCTTACCACGACGGAGTGGAGGAGTAGACGCATCGCTGGAGCTAGATGTTAACCCGCAAAACCCCATTTAGTGAAAAAATAAGAAAATAATGTTGATAATAAAACACACGACATCCCCGCAAACGCAGCCCCTCTGCTTATCCATGCGTAAAAGCGCGCACTCATAAAGTCTTGCATCAAATCAGAAAAAATATACACACAGGCGCGCGCAAACACACACACAGGCGCGTGCAAACACACACAGACACAGAACCTGTGGCAGTAAGGACATCCAATGCATCCACAACACACTATATGGACAATACATGTTGTATAAATATGCGAACGAGAATATACATATTTTCCAGTGGAGTGAACGTTTACAATATTGACCTTAAACAAAATGGCAAAAGGGCAGTTCGTCTCTTCGTCGCTCTAGTGGTGCTTCCCCACACGAGACTTCACCTCATGTAATGCTTGTGATAGACGGACCTTCAATGACGGTTCAATGTGATTTAAGATAAGTTCATTTCAACAAAATAAGAGAGAAAAACGCCACTTTCTTCAAGGTAATTCAAGTAATGTGATTATCACGGGCACGAGTGCGGTTCAAGTCCAGAAAAGCAAGGTAGAAAAATAACAAAAATGGCAATAACCAGCAGCAGAAACACATGAATGCATAATAAAAAATACAAATAATGAAGTTTCTCTCATAAATGAGGAAATTGGACCTCCCCCCGCAGTTTATATAAAGACATAAAAACTGGAAATGCAGAATATCAGATAGTACACAGCAGCTACACAAACTATGCATTGAATGTATGATATTTCAGACACACAAAATGAAACTGGGAAGTGGAAATTTTAAAAGAAGCCTCTAAATTTCGATTCTTCTGTGCGGAAGAGTTCTGTCCCAGAATATTTCATTTGTTAATTGGCCTTTAAATCGGAAATTATGCTTTTTATAGCTACATCACCTTCACACACCCAAGCCCCACACCCGGGCCCACACTTCAGCTAGATGGGGACCCCAAATTAAAGTACTGCACACTCAATTCCAACATAAAATAAATTGTCTTTAAATAAAAAAATATATATATATGGGCTGTTTCTGAATTTAATTTGAAAGACTTATGTTTGGACAATTCGGTGTAGGAAAATCTAACAAATAATAAATATTAAAGAGGAAAATGTGCATACAGACATTTGTCATTCTGTGCAATCCAATGGGTCCTGTGGAAATGTGATAAAACCGTATGTGTAGTGTGTTATTGTGGTATCAAAAAGATGGAATGTATATCTCAAAGTCGTTATCATATATCGTGATATTAATATTAAAGAATAAAGAAATAAGTGAAATTATATTGTAAAAATGTGTGTGGTTTTATGTAAAACGAAAAACGGTCAGAACATGTATTTTTTTTTCTCTATAATAAAATATAGAAAATGTTGGAGAAAATAGTCGCATTCATATTCATTTGTTAAGAAAACCATAGAGGCCCCTGCAGGGGGCTTCGAAAAACATATGTAGCCCACGTGCCTCGCTTTCTTGTGAGTGGGGGTCGACACAGATCTTTTACATTTCTGGAAAATCATAATCCTATCGCAATTCCCACTATATCCTTCAGACCTTTTTGTGTGTAGAGAAATTCAAAGCACGCGTTTCAGACATTCCTGCGGACTCAAACATGAAAAGATCCCCTCGCCAGATGTTGTGCTGCAGGCCTGCATCAGGCCTTATGGTCGACCTGTTCATCCACCGTGTTGATTTGCTGCTCAGACAACACCTGGACCAGGCCTCATCTCCAGCTGCTGAAGCGCAGATCTGTCACGTGGTGCAGAGGGTGATCAATCTTTAAAGCGTGATGGAGTCCAAGGAACAGATCAAATGCAGGGAAACTGTCAGAAATGGAGAATATGATGAGATATTTTAACGTAATCGAGGGAATAAGAGATGAGATGCACAAGCAGATCAAATTGACAAAAAGAAAAATAAGCTTTATATAAGCCAGTATTTGTAGAAGTATGCCTATAACACAATTTAGATTTTCTATTGTGCGAAATAAACTACATCTGAAAGCCTGCAGCCATTTTACTGAGGGGATGCATCACTCTTGTCATTTTCAATAAAGCATTAATACACAACTTACCATATAAGCTATTGGCATAAACGAATACATCTGGATCAAATATAAGACTAAAAACAGGAATTTTGTTGTAAATGAACCATTCATAAAATGGTGTTATTACATTAATCTCCTTCAAGGCAGTTGGACGAAATATTCTGCCTGGGGAGCCACCTACTGGTGAGGAGAGGAATTGCTTCAAACAGAGATGCATCACAACTGGCCCAACGTAGAGAATTTCTTTCAAATCTGAACAAAATATTCAATATGAAAGTGTTTTTACTTCTTGATGACATCTGCTGGGCTGTGAGGGACGAGCTGAATGCTCAATGAATGTGTGCTTGTTTCACAGAATTCATATTAACATCGAAGTCTCATGACCTCATGTAATTCAACTCTGTGCCTCTGGTAAGACGATGTTTCTCTGATTTAACACGATACTCACTCACTGATAGCAGACAGATTTCTGCCAACTATTTGTAGAACCTAATCCCATTTGCAAAGGTTCCTCGTTTTTGACAGACGTTTTAATGTGCACTTGAAGTTAAGCAAATAAATGCCCCCTCATTATTATAGTATTGTTAGGTACATATTAATCCTATAAACCTTAATTCCCATACTAATTTGTATGGGAATTTGTGCAACTTTGGCACACAAGTCTACAAAACAAAAAACACTAAATTACATTTCAACGTTTTATTGAAACAGGAATTCTCTCCCTAACATTTACCAGCGACATTAATACTGTGAAATAAAATGCTAATTTAATTAAGACATTTTATTTAAGAAGGAACTCCCTTTGCTTTTATAGATTATTAACAGTGACAGTGGCATTAATTCTCCCTATAATCTGCAACATACTGGTCCTCAAACTGTAGTATCCTGGCGCCCTCTGCTGGCTGCTATTAACCAAGAGGCTTGATAAAGGCAGCTCCATTTGAACCCGTCTGTGAAATAACTGCATCCTCGTGACTTCAGCTTCACAACATTAAACTCTGTTGAAAACAAACAAAACAAAGAAGCACACTAGAGACCATCTTGTGATGGAATGATACCAGTCACTGCAAGATGTTAACACTCAGACCCATCAGAGCTCTGTATCTTTACATTGTGATGCATGACCTGTGTTCATGCTTCAGAGCAAAGACATCCTTTGGATTTAATCTAATTACAGCAACACATCCATAAAGATTGATGACTGAACCATGTACGGTTCTGACTAAATCAGTCCACAGATCAGCTCCAAACTGCCTCTTTGGTAGTTACCGCTACAACATGCACTTTTTATGGATACATAAATATATATATATAGCTTAACTTCAAAATACAATTCATGAATTATTATTTATAAGTAGATTGGAAAGTGATGCTGGTCACGTTTTCAGTTTGTGAATGTGGATGTGTGTTGATGGGCATTGAGGCTGGTATGATTCTATTGCAAAATGGTCAGTAGAATATTTTTTAATTCAAGTAATAGCTTTTTAGAAACAAAATAAATTTCATAATTGTACAAAAACAGTGAAATATTTACAGGCAACATGTGCCATTAGTAAGACAGGGAAACTCAGAAGGGGAAGAAGGTAAAACCAGGTGGCTCAAAAGCTCTGCTAACAAAAACAGCCCCATGAAGTGATTTGAAAGTCAAATAGTGGGAGAACAAGCAGATTCTTCGAATCAGCTGCACAGTGGCGTTAATGCTCCGCACCAGCCAATAACAGACAAACACACAGAGGCTCATTGGCTGGGCTCTTCGTTGTTCAGAGTTGTGGGCTTCTTGGTCGAGCATTCGACGACCCAGGGGTGGGTCAGGACGCCCTGGATGGGCAGTCTGTGCATGGGGTTGTGCTTCAACAGCTGAGCAACCAGGTGTTTGGCTCCATCACTGATATTGAAATGTGCAGGGTATGTGTACTCCACCTGTAAGACAAAGACAGAAAAGTGGGTTTTAGCCATCGGCATACACGCCTACTTTACCAGTGTATGATGACTAGTTAACTGAACTCTTGGCTAGCATTGTTGCTGCAGTGCTTCTGTTGCAAGTCCTCTATGACTACACATAATTTATATTAAATAATACTAAGGACCTGTTCTAAACACAATGAACAAACGGAGACATAACTTCACAGAAAACATCATATCAAAGTAGATGATATGATAAGCTCTAAAGTTAATGTAATCAAGACATTAATAATTTACATATAGAAAGAATTAATTCATCCATCATAGTGCTAGTTGCCACATTATATCGCAAATTCTGGTTTGTGGCTGTATATAGAAGCTGCCAAAACAATGCATGTCAGCTGTCTGGACATCTCAGCCTTACTCTTGATATCCTGCGGTAGGTTTCATCGTGGCTTTTTGTTTCAAAGGGGGGTTTTCCAACCAGGAACTCGTAGCAGAGGACACCCAGGCTCCACAGGTCAACCTTTTCATCATGAGTTTTTCCCTCAATCATCTCTGGAGGCAAGTAGTCCAGTGTTCCACAAAGGGTGGACCTCCTGAACAGGGAAAGAGCGAATGATGAAGCAAGCCAAGTTGATCATTAGTCTGTGAGATCTACACAGGCAAAATGTTGAATCACAGAAATAAAGAGTTTAAAAAACAGAAGCTTTGTTCCCATCTGAGGCACCAACAATGAAGTCAACAAACAAGTTCAATACAAATGGCTGTCAACAGACTATTTGATTAAAAACCAAAAGCATGAGGATACCTTGAGGAGGGTGTGTGAACAGACCAGCCAAAATCGGCAATCTTCAGCTCCCCATTAGCCCCCAGTAACAGGTTCTCTGGTTTGATGTCCCTGTGGATCACCTTCTTGGTGTGGCAATAGTTGAGGGCGTCTGCCAGCTCCATGATGTACTACAATGACAAAGAATAATGGTGATTACAATATGCATCACACCTTCTTTGACAGCATGTAATAATTAACTTTCCATTAAATAAAGAAAAAGACACTAAACATCAACATGTCTAATGGAGTCAACATACACTATCCTGAAACTGCATACTCTCAGTAAATATAATATATACACACATTTAAGTTGGTGCTTGAAAGGTCAAAAGATTCTTAAATTGGCACACTCACCGTAGCACTTCTATCCTCAGGAAACTTTCCACAGCGCTGCAGCTCACCGTATAGTTCTCCTCTGGGTGCAAACTCCAGAATGAGATACACTCTCGATGTGTCATGGAAGTAGCCATAGAGACGCAAGATATTGGGGTGCCTGCAGGTGGAAGAGGCAGAGGATTTGTATTGAGAATTGTTTTTTTAATACCAAACCAAGACCAACAAAGAAAAAAACATGTGGCCCATCTACAGCACCAAAAAGAGGAGAACTAGTGGTCAATGAGCTATTATTAGGGGAATGACGTTTTAAATAGTATTGGAAGACAATTTGTTTTACACATTACACTTGCCCCCTGCATCAATGCATGCGTCTTTAGATTGCCTTGTTAATGTTATGGGGCCCCCTTTAGGCATTTGTTCAAAGCTAAAAATGATGCAGAACCAGAAACAGGCAGCAGCAGTCGTCAAATTCAAAATTGAATTATGTTCATGGCCTCAATCACAAAATCTGAATAACATGTTACCTGAGGTGAGACTGGATCTCCACTTCTCTCCTCAGTTGGTGTTCCACCCCGGCCTTCTCCAGCTGCTTCTTAAAGAGCACCTTCAGGGCCAAGATGAACTTACTCTGTCGCTCTCTTGCCAGGTAGACGTTGCCAAATTTACCCTTTCCTAACGGACGGCCAATGTCAAAATTTTCCAGGCTCCATCGCTTCCTGTGTGAGCAGAAATGTGCAGTTAAACATAACTGCAGTAAAAATGGTAATTTTATGAAAGATCGTGTTAAAAAAAAACGTAATAACACATTAACTCACACATACTTTGATGACGAGACATCTCCAGATTCTGTCATGGCAAGTTTGTCTATTAAAAAGAAGAAACATTATATTTGAGGAGCTAAAAGAAAAACTCACAGAATTATGTCCAATTTTACATTATGCTTACTCTGTGGCTTGTCCAGCTTTGCAGATTCTACCGGTGGTTTGACCAGCTCCTGCTTCATCTTGGTCCCACTTGTCTTTGGCTGGTTTGGCTGGGAACCAGATTTGGACTGAGATGCCGGATTTACGTTCCTTGTAATGGGGTTCATATTCTGATCAGAGAGCTTTGTAGACTTGATGACAGCGGAGACGTGAGATACAGGTTTCTGATGACTAACAGGCCGCTGAATACGCTGAGGTCCATTTGACACACCCAGGACCCGCTGCTGTGGAGTTGGTGTAACGACAGCCATCTGCGAGTGTTGTGACACAGGGATCCGCTTTGGTCCTTCACTGCTCAACTGTAATCAAGAGGAAAATACTTACTGACACAAACACATTTGCATTCACACAGTAAAAAGACAGTGGCTGAATGCATCCCAGACCACCTCGGAGGAGTGATCAGAGTTCAAGATGATACGCTTCTGCTCTGTAATATAAAGAGGTCTGGAATACAGTTTGTATATATCTGAGTGCGCACACACATACACGCAAGTATTATAAAAATTATACACACAGGTACAGGTCAGATAAGTGACCCCCAATCACTGACAGCAGAATCTGAAGACATTTGGCCTTACTTTGTGTTCAGGCCTTGGAAGCTTCATGTCTTTGGCCTTCTTGAGTCTTGCAGAGGCGTCCATATTCTGGGAAAGAGATAGATAGATAGATAGATTACTTTATTCATCCCCGAAGGGAAATTAAGTGCAGAGGCATCAGATGATTGCATGAACATGTTATAAAAAACAAACTGTATTTCAGCATTTCATAAGGAGATATTGTGATAGACGCATATATAGATTGGACAAAATGAGTAGAACATACTATTTATATGGTATAGTAAACATAATATATGTATATAATACAACTATAAAAAATACATATATAAGAGTATAAATTAACAATAGTATACAACAATGTATGAATATAGAAAGATATGAAGGAATATATAAAACAATGGGTGGGATTTTAAATGAAAGTCTGCGTGCGGATTAATAATAGATGATACAATTGGAATACATTTAACGGGTAATAGTAATGCTAAGTAGTTCCATTCCATTGTTAATTGATCGTTCTTTTTACTTATTTAAAATTTAGAAAAGGAAAGGATATGAAAACACTTGATACCACGGTCGTGAAAATAAGCGTTAGCCACCTTTCTTCCATGGCTAACCATGTCTAACGCTAGCTCACAGCTAACGTTAGCTTAAAAAACCACACCGAACCAGCACAGTACATTATAGTAAAAGATATAGCAGGACTTACCTAAGTGTGTTATTGCACAGTGACCGATGGAAACCAGCGTCCGGGGATGTGACCAGCGTTTAGCCGAGCTGAAAGCAGCCCTCAGGCAGGGAACTTTACTCCAGCTAGCTAGCAGCTACGTCGGTCCGTTGGAAGAAAACGGCTTCGAACATAAAAGAGCTACACCGTAATGTTAACTATCCTGCTACCTCAGAGCTAAGGCTAACAGCTACAAAGATTTAAATACAGATTTTGAAACCGGTTTATATAAATATTAAGACGCGTACGGACGCACACAGCACAGCGGACTTCCTCACACTTCATCCAACGCAACCCTGTTTGATTTCAAACGTCCCTCTGTTTAGAGCCTTTAAATAAACCGAGGGCTCTGATTGGCTGCAGGAATGCTCCGAATGCCCTCCTATTGGCTGCCGAAAGATAGTACCGACGGGAGGATCGTGACGTCACAGGAAATCCTCCAAACCAATAGATGGCGGCAGTTTGACAGATAGATAGACAGACAGACAGACAGACAGACACAGATAGATAGATACAAAAAGAGAAATATATATCTATATATATAGATATATAGAGAGAGATAGACAGATAGATAGATAGATAGACATCAAGATAGATCAGATAGATAGAGAGATAGAGAGATACATAAATAGATAGAGAGATACATAGATAGAAGGATGGACAGATAGAAGGATGGATAGATAGATCTAAAATACATACAAATGTATTCAAATAAAGGATATGCACTGGTAGATATTCAAACAACTTTATTTGAACCATTCTTTTCACAGGTTTCTTTTCCTGCTTGTAAATGAAATAGAGCAACAATATATTAACTTTGGCCCGGACCTTTAACGAGGTAGGACTTGACCTTCATTTCCTCAATGACATTACATGTAATCAAATGTAACCCAGGATGAAGGTGGAGGTCTGGCATTTTTAGTGTTTGACTCTGATGATATATGACACATAGCTTCATACCCTTTCGTTGACATTGACTTTTGGAATGCATACATTCAAAGCGCGTCTCTTGACCAAACCTAACAAGGGTGATCAAGCTACGATTTTGGCAGAATCATATGCACTGGACATTTTTCACACAGGCCTCTTTGCTACTTGAAAAATAAAATGACAACAGGAAAATACACACTCAATGTTAATACTGAACGCAACCTCAAAAACAGAGCATTTAACTTTCTGAATACATTCAGTAGCCAACAGCAACCTAGTCTGTTTTATTCTACCTAACTTGCAAAGCTCCTGGCAAAGTTCTATAGTAAAAAATTTATATTTTCAATATATTGCCACATTCTGTAGATGGTGAAAACTTTTCTTTTTCACAGGTACCCAGCCAGGATGCTTAAATTAGTTATATCACATTTCTCAGTGGTCATTCCAAACCGCAACTGATTCCTTCGAAAAGGAAAACTGTATATCTAAATAAATATTCCGGTCACAGTATATACATAAACGTAAGTCTCAACCTTCTGGTATACGAAGACAGACCTTTATAAATGGACAGTGTAACCACATTAAATCTGTCAAACAGAAATACCAATTATTCATAAATGATCAGCTCCCTCAGCATGTGTAGCAGCTTCTCTTTGTGAAAATTCTTCATTTTGTAAGAGCAAATAAGAGTCACTGCAAAGTCGTCACCCTTTAAACTGAATGGACATGCTGAAGGAGCTCAGTTCAAAGCAACGAACAATATCAATATGCTTCAGTAAAACATGATTTTTCTGTTACGCTTGTTTGTACGGAAGCTTTTAGGAGGGTTTTGTACATAAAGTCATCCAAAACCTAAATATGGCGAGTACCTTGATCCCTTCAATCCTCTTAAATACTGTTAATATAACACATCATATCAAAATACAGTTTATATTCAGGCCTCTGTAAATGTCGCCTGGTACAGTGTCTTGTTATTACTGAGGTCCCACAAGAAAACATTGTTGAACTGATGGCCACAAATTAACCCGACTCTGAAACACTTCATCAACATCTCACTGTCAATGGCTGAGTATAACCCAATGTTTGCTCTGACACCTAAAGCCAGTTCAAAGAACCCTTGAGACGCACTGCTCTTAACACCTCTCGACAAAGCGTTGTTTTCGGCCATCCCAAACGATTCCCTGACATCACTTCTCTAACAGTTTATTGCACCACAATTGTGTTTCTTCCAACTCTGTTGTTGTAAATACAGAGTTCCTGCCACTGGCCGGACTTGCTGGCATTCTGGGGCCTTTGGCAGATGGAAACAAAGCCAGCAATATTTCCTTGTTTTTCCAGCGATGTTTGTCCTTTGGCAATTTTCACATATTTTCAGTTCATCCAAAGTCTCTGGTGACGCTAGATGTTTGTGAACGCACAGATCACATGTTATTAAAAGTTATCCCTGAGCGCATCGCCCACTCATCTCCCCAAAGTCTCTCATCAACACGGTCCTGCCAAGTGGCATCTCCGGAATAACCCTTCACAGAATCCCTTCATGATGCAGCAGGGCTGTTAAACGCATATCTAGTGTAGAAAGTATAATATATACTAATGGAGGAATTCAATCATACAAAAGTAATCAGAGCAACATAACAGCACCAGGGCATCACAAAGGGAGAATGGTTGTACTGGCATGCAGTTTCACTCAGACTCCAATAGGAAACAGAGGCAGGTGTCATTTCTCAGTGACGGCAGCGGCCATTGGCGTGCGTATCACACGTGCTGTTGCTGCCAGCTCCTCAATTTCTGCATTCAGTCGCCTGATTACCCACTCCATGGCTTCACGGCCCTGACAAAGAACAAATGTAAAGTATTAGTCAACAGGAGGAGACAAAAGGAGAATAACATAAAGCTGGATAAAAGGAGATGATTTCAGAAAGATCAGTGATTGTCTACTTTGGGGTCAGGAACCTTTCCAGGCTTCCAAAGATACATTTGAGGGGTCACAGGCTTATAAAAAGTTATAAAGGTGTCAGTGTTCTTCACTTTAACTGGATATTACAATAAGGCAGGAACATGATCAGTTATGACCTGACACAACAAATGATTGTGCAGGACCTGAAGAATTGTTGTTTAACACACTTAGTGGAACTACCTAAGTTTTATGGGGTCACTCACCTTTCCAGCGTTCGCTGACATGGTGCTGGCCATGACTCCCTCAAAGTAACTGCTTAGACTGACACCTTTCACAGAGATGATGGCCTCCTGAGTCAGTATTGTTCTGAAGAAGAATGGTTCTTTATTATTTACATTCATTTATTCAAACTTTATTTTAGGTAGAGGCCAAATTTTTAAAGTGGCCGAACACAACAAAAAAAAATCAAGAATCTGACACACAGAAAATAAAATTTGATAAAATGACAAGAAACGGTGAAAAAAAAACAAACAGGCCAAATGAGTAAAATCTTCAAATAAATTAAGCTTTTAAACTTTAAAGCGACGCAATCATGGTCAAAAGTGACCTTGAACAACCTCACAGGTCTGATTGTGAAAGAAACCTATGATTTATCACCATAATATTAAAAGTTCTAAAGAGTAAAAACTTACTTCTCTGAATCCTCAGGATGTGGTTTGTACGTTAATTTCTCATCAACAGAAATCATGTTTGTGAAGGTGATCTACGGAGGAAATATAAGAAAACATAAATAAGTGAATCTAAGAGACGTTATGTCCTGCCTCATATCAAAGGCCACAGTTTGGGTTAGGGTTAGGGTTAGACTAACTGTCAGACATTGTTAAGAGGTGAGCTGTCAGCCTGTGGAACAAGCAGGACTTCATTCCAAAAAACACCTCAAGTTTAATGTTTGTGTTCAGTCAGGTGAAAGTCACGAGAGGTGGATCTAGATGCATTGTGGGTGTTTGGGGTTGACGAATCCAAAATAGAACATATTTTGTAGACAACTTCAAGGTTCTGATTATGTAGTTAAAAAATGTATGTCCATCTTTAATAATCACATCTTGCTGTTACTCTGAGCAGTAATAAAATAACAATCTATTTTTTTCCTGCTAATGTTATGTTGTGTATTAGTATCCTATTTCCGCTGCTTAGACTTCATGGTAATATACTAGAGTAAAGTAGCAATGTGTATTTGATGTCTAATAGAATATGCCTGGGTGAGATGAAGACTGTTTAAATGCACCCATGATAAGCTACATCACCTTCATTCAGATTTACATTCAAGCATATTGAGGTCACACTCTTGACATGAATAAAGTCTCAATATTAAGCCAAACAAACAGGGCAGTTTTTTAATAAATACTCACATTTGTGGACTTCAGTTCAAAACTTTTTTCTATGGGATCCACAACCGAGTGCTCCTGAATATATGTGGATGTCCGGGAGTTGCCAATGATCTGAGAACAAACACAGAGAAAAACTTTTTGTTACTAATTGAAAGCATTTTTAGCGATGAAATCATACTTTCCATTAATCGTTTATCATATATTGACCTAACTTATCAAACTTCATGTTAAAAAAACTCATATCTTTAGTGGAAGCACAACATAACCACCTGAAAGTGAACCTGAACTTGTCTTTGCTGAATAAATTCCAAAACTATTTATATTTAATTCCTATTTATATTACATCTTAGCTTAATTTATTTTTCAATGTTTTTGATTTGTCTTTGGCTAAAAGTACAGACGTCACAGGAAGTTGTCCTCATCCAGTTTATACGCACACACACCGAGGCTCAGGGGTGATTTGCTTTGGCACAATCTGATTAAGGGTTATGTTAATATGCGATCATTCACTGGGACAGTCTGTGTCATAGTCTGTCCTTGAAATGAATTCACAGAAAGCAAAGGTCAATGCTAAACAACTGCCCCTGAGTGGAGAATGTTTATCTAAGATAAAGTGAAAGGATATTATCCTCAATCATCACTGTGGTCAGACAGTGGAAGAAAAAGGGAGGATAAATGTTGCAGACAGAGAGCCTCAGAGACTGCTCTGCCTTGTAGTGACCTCTACTTTTAGCGAGCCGACACAAAGATGGAAAGTTACATCACACGCCGTCATGGGGTAAACCTCTGCAATGACAAAAATGGCACTACCATGTCCTGAACAACACGAGTCGTGGCGAAAAGCCCTGAACTCTTAGAGGCTCCAGTCAGCTCCCGTGACACCGACAGACAGAAATAGCCCCACGGGATGAGGTCAAGCTCAGTGGAGGGAAAGCATTAACCTACCTATGAATCGGACTGAGGCTGTAACTGGATTCTCGTGCGGCGTTGAGTCGTCTGACTTTCAAAGTCAGTTCAAGCCAGTTTATCTTGAGCCCAAGCCCACATGTCAGGTCATGAGTTTCTCCACTCAGAGTCACATGTCTACATCTTAAGTTGCTACAGCAAGTTAGTGACTATAGAGCCAGACTACTGACCGGTTCAAATTTGGGTTTTGGACACTCACAGATTTCACTATAGATGGAAGACCCCACTCTGTGCTGAGCAGTCGTTTACTGTGGAGGCGTCCCTGTTTGTCGATGTCTCTGTCCAGAACATCCACGCCAACCACACTGGGATTCATGGGGTTGGGATACTTCTGCATAGCAGCCTTGGTCACTGTCTCCCAAGGATGGCTGTTGAAGGGGAAGCCAAAAGACAGAAACAACTGTAAAAATTCATACCAATGACCACACAGACTATCTATGAATTGCCACATAAAATTATTTCTTATTTACTTTACACAGTAAGATTTAACATAAAAATATTGACGGGCTTTTCGCTAACTAACTGTGTATTAAACTATTGAAAAGTATATCAAATAGTTCAAATTATCTCCAACTTGACTATCCACAACAGTTATGAATCAATGGTTATTAAGGATTTACACAATAACATTCCACTTTCACCGACATAGTGCAAGCATGGTGTAATTTCACTTTTAAAACTTTGATACCCTTTGCTAATAATGTTGAAGTAAAAATGTCCAATATTATCTTGTGGTTAGAGTATGAATTGATAATTTTTTTAAGGCCAAAATAAAGGTCACACAACTTTCTCAGCTACGAAATTGTCAAATTATAGAATTTACTGATTATAATTGTCATGCGTCAAAACAAGGTGGATATCGTTTGAATTCACTCTGTTGGTCAGTAAAACAAGACATTGTCCGACACCACGTTGGATACGTGATTTTCCTATTTTTGACATTTCTCACAGAAAACAATTAAACCAAAAAAGGGAATCGATTGAAAACTCGAGATATAGGAAGCAATGTTAGTCGCGCTGCTAAATGCCACACTGCTATAACTCGAGTAAGAATGAATACTTCCTCCACCACTGCCTTTGTGACATTATTGACACGTTTATCATTTGCAGATCCAGGAGCGCACATCGTGGATCATGATGGTGGATCATAAATCAGAGATCGAGATGGCAGATTGTTGATCGTGTTGGCAGCGGATAATGGACTATGATTCCAACATGACTGCTTGACATACAATACGCCTACTCACATATTCTACCAAAAATAACTTTTAATTCGTACAAACAGTTTCTTCAGATCAACATTGCAAATACTGTTATTTTGCTGATGTTCTTAAGGCAGCATCTATTGCACTTCTGCCCTTCCTGGGAGAGGGATCCCTCACATGTGGCTCTATCTGAGGTTCTCAGTTTTTAGTTCTAAGATGTCGCTTCTTATTAAGCCCTAATAGACCCCATGACCATAGGCTTTACAAATAAAATATGAGTGATTGATTTGATTGAATTAACGCAGCTGAGAGCACATAATGGAAATACAAAAATTGTCATAACGTGTCGATTATTATCACGATAAATAGTGAAATACGGTATAAAAACGTCGAACGTAGTGGTGGATGGTTGCCAGGGCGACGCGCCGGCGTTGCTCGTTGACGCAGTCAGATACGACACGATGTAGAGGAAAGGTTGCGCGCTGGGGGCTGGACCGACCGGTTACGCAATATTTCATCTTGCACGGACTCTCTCTTTTCACATTTATCACGTTAATCGGGTGTAATTTCTAAATGTACGCGAATCCTCTTTGTGCGTCCGTTCATACGCTGAGATATCAATTTAAAAACGATGGGTTTCAAAACCGTGGTGGCGACGCTGTTAACCGGATTAAAGCCGGGGCTCTAGGTGACAGTGAACCTGTGACAACCAGGCTGATCGAGCACCAGTGAACCGGGTTAACCGAGCACTCACTTGAAAACGTGCTCCGAGGTCCAGATCTTCATGGTTGAAACGGGGTGAGGGGAGCTGCCGGGCCCGGAGAAGTCTCGTGGATGAGCCGGTAGGACCAGGCGCTGACACCGAGTGAAGCTCCGCGGGTCTCCTCCTCCCGCTGTACCGGAGCGGCCACGTGACTGTCGGTGTGAGACGCACTTCCGGGGGAGGCTGCCATGCATGCGGGTCAAGTCCAATGACTGCAGGCGTGAGAGTGAGAATAGATCATTTAGAATAATGCCCCAGAGATAATCAGAGAAGAAAACGGAGTCGGAGAATCACATGAATCTTGTTTAACGTGAAGTTGAAGCGCATTTTCTGTTCAGCTACGGAACTGGAGCTAAAAGGGTTATAGTCAACCTCTGATGTGAAGGTTGAGAGTCCTGTGTAACCTTGTAGGAATGACCTGACTGAGCACTGCTGAGAAATCCCCCCTTATATATATATCAGTTTTTTACTCAAGTTGTTCCATTTGATACTACTTTATAATATAGCTATTTTTACCCCAACACATTATTTTAAGCTGTAGTTACCAGTAATGTTCCTTATTATTATAAGAATAATAATGCTAAATATATTTAACAAATAAACTACGATGTATTATATATTCAACTACACATCAATCACCTTTATAAGGTCATTAAAAGGTACTCTTACCTTTAACGACTGCAGCATTCAAGTGATGTTCACATTATTGCATCAATAACATTATTCTGGGTTATTGGGCAAAATGAGAAAGGAACGTTTTGGTACTTGAAGTTTCAGATTTATTCTGTTTACAGGAGTTAAAACCAATTTAGAACTTGCATTTCTTCACTGTTGTATCTGGACTTTTACATTAAAACATCCAATTGTTTCTTCATGTTTACGCTGTTGCCATATTGCGACAGCTCTGGCTGCAGGCATCATGTTTTCAGTTTTTCGGTATGTCTTATTCTAACTAAATTGTATAATTTGACTTTTTCATGATTCATAATATTAATATGGATGATGTACGTAAACTGATCACTGTGGTTGAACAGTCCTGTAATGAGAAAGTGCAGATAATGTTTAATATTTAATGTTGTCATAGGTTTGACAAGTCCAAACGTTTGGGAGCCACTAGTCATTTGAATGCTTTTTTAAATGAGTGCTGGTTTTCTTATCTCTTGCAATGCAGTTCAACAGGCACCACCAGTCCAGCCTGAGCTTAGCATGACAACCTCTAAGTAATGATTTATGGTTCTTCATTACAGTCGAAATAAGCAATCATACAGTCGTGTCTTTTTTGGATCACATGAAATAAGATTTGTTAAAATGTATGTTTATGGAGTTTATTTGCTATAACTGCAGTTGCCTGACTTGAACAGAAGTGGTGTCTCCTTCTTTGGTCATGTTTAGATAGGTAATAGAATTGATGTTCTTTCTTTTCTATCTTGGAACTTGAAGTAGTTTGCTTCCTGTGATGCAACACTGTCTTTGTCCCCATAAACTACATTCACAGAACGGCTAACTGCAGTATAATCTTCTTTACCCCGCCTCACCTCATATAGTTCATAAGTCTGGTCGGCTTTATTACAGTGTTGCAGGGACACGTCCACGTCCCCTGTGCTTATCTCAGAGGGCAGACACGCTGACCAAGTTATATGTAATCTCAATGTACCAGAATTGTTCCAGTGGAAGGAAACTGTGTGACAGCCAAGAACAGTATCAATGTCACTGTGCTGTCAGAGCACTGTCCATCACAGCACTGTATGTCATTTTAAAATGATAAGACAACATTTTGTTGTGCCAAATGTAGTCTTGTTTGTTGGAAATCATCATTCTTGATTGGTTTTGCTGTTTTTAATTATTATCATAATCATGTACACATCAACACTCAATGCAACATTTACAGCAGGTAAGGAAAAAAAATGCCAAACATCACATACATCTTTTTGGAAGTGGATTATATAGCGCAACATAACATAACATTTTACATACAACATGCAACGATGTTTATGATTTACAAATATTTTCTATAAAACGAAAGATTATCCTCAAAAACAAATGTACAACCATACAAACATTTTAAAAATACATACAAAATGAGAAGCACTACAATGTGAATGTTTCCAAGCACATTTCAGCAAATAAAGGACACCTAAACCCACCAACTGACCAACCATCAAAATACTTTAATAGTTATTTTTTCAGACAATACCAATTTTCACATCCTTGCATCAAGCTGTTTTCTATTCATCTACAGTTCCTTTGACTGTTTCCGTAACTTTAGTTGTCACTGATGATGAGGGTCCCTCCTCCTCTTCACATTCTGCTTCTGAATCTTGACCTGAAGTGGCATCTTGATACTGCTGGTACTCTGACACCAGGTCGTTGAGGTTCATCTCTGCCTCAGTGAACTCCATCTCATCCATACCTTCCCCCGTGTACCAGTGAAGAAAGGCTTTCCGTCTGAACATCAAGGAGAACTGCTCGCCAACACGGCGGAATATCTCCTGGATGGCAGTGTTATTGCCAATGAAGGTGGAAGCCATTTTGAGGCCTCGGGGTGGGATGTCACACACGGCAACCTTGACATTATGTGGGATCCAGTCCACAAAATAGTTGGTGTTTTTCTGCTGGATTGCAAGCATTTGTTCATCTACTTCTTTGGTGGACATTTTACCACGGAAGATACCTGCAACTGTAAGGTAGCGCCCTCGCCTTGGGTCGCATGCCACCATCATGTTGCGGGCATCAAACATTTGCTGAGTGAGCTCAGACACTGAGACGGCTCTGTACTGTTGGCTCCCACGGGCCGTCAGGGGAGCAAAGCCTGGCATGAAGAAGTGGAGGCGAGGGAAAGGCACCATGTTGACAGCCAGCTTCCTCAGGTCTGCGTTGAGCTGCCCGGGGAATCTCAGGGAGGTCGTGACCCCGCTCATGGTCAAAGAGACCAGGTGGTTGAGGTCCCCGTAAGTCGGTGTGGTCAGTTTCAGCGTACGGAAACAGATGTCGTAGAGGGCCTCGTTGTCCAGGCAGAAGGTCTCGTCTGTGTTCTCCAGGAGTTGGTGGACCGACAGGGTAGCATTGTACGGCTCCACCACCGTGTCAGAGACTTTAGGGGAGGGCATGACGCTGAAGGTGTTCATGATGCGATCAGGGTACTCCTCTCGGATCTTGTTGATGATGAGGGTTCCCATGCCGGAGCCGGTACCACCCCCCAATGAGTGAACCAGCTGGAAGCCCTGAAGGCAATCGCAGCTTTCGCTCTCATTCCTCACTCTGTCAATCACCTGCTCCACCAGCTCCGCTCCCTCTGTGTAGTGGCCCTTCGCCCAGTTATTGCCGGCTCCTGAGTTTCCTGTAACACCAAAATAAAAGCCTGTAGGCTCATCTGATTCTGTCGCTTGTCAAAACAATTACTATACAGAAACATTAAGATTTACTTAAGATATAAAAGCTACAAAACACAATAGGTGTGACACTTATTTACAGATTCAGCAATATTACTAACATCATGTAATGTATAATATAAAAGCAAAAAGCAAAAAGCAAAAAGCAAAAAGCAAAAAGCAAAAAGCAAAAAGCAAAAAGCAAAAAGCAAAAAGCAAAAAGCAAAACAAAAACCAAGAAATTCTCACTAATTATTTAGTTATGTATCTCACCATGGATGAAATTGTCTGGCCTAAAAAGGGCTCCGATGCGGCTTCCCCTCACACTGTCCATGGTGCCGGGCTCTAGGTCCACAAGCAGGGCTCTGGGTACATATTTTCCACCTGGAGCAACAATGGAGAATTATATCGATATTGCCAAAAATGAGATGTAAATATTAATTTTAAATACATGAAAAATATAATAATAGTTGTAGTTGTACCATAGTAGTTGGTGTATACATTAGGAGGAAATTATAAAACTGTAAAATTAGTTGTTAAATATATACATATACACATATATCTTTTTTCTTTACCATATGCCTCACTGAAGTAGACATTGGCCCGCTCCAGCTGGAGGCTGCTGTCTCCCACATAGTTGCCTGTTGCATCGAGTCCATGTTCTTCACTGATCACTTCCCAAAACTATAGAAGGAAAGTCACAGATGCAATGGTATTACATTGATAGTAATGCAAAGATAGTTTTTTTTAAAGCATATCACAAACATGTTGCCTGTAGCAAAACCTTTTAAAGTTCAGATGTTTGAAGAGATTAAATATTTTCTCAATGTGTCCAAGGTGTGAATCCTCATAATCGGGTACTGATACAGTTTTAAATCCTTGATGGGTTTGATTAAATTATATTAAACCTTAATGGAATGATATTTGATGTAATTGCAGATGAGCTACTTTGACTTTAGCTGTACTATCTCATAGTTCCTGTCTCATTTTTTGTGGTAGCCATGATAAAAAGTGACCCACCCATGCCAGTCGACTTTGGCGCTTATCTTTACCCTGAAAGCTTGACAGGAAACACCCAGTATCACTCACAACGGCTATTGGCAACATGCAAAGTACCAGTACATGTCAAAACACTGCTCATAATCAAACTTTAATGTGGAAATATGTAATTTTGTCACTTAAATACACTCACTGTTGCAAATTACATTGAATTTCCCTTTATACAGTGAATTCAATCATTTTAGCAGGTATGGTGTTAGCAGTTTATATTCCGCCACTACTTAAAAATATTCTAATAATAAAAGAAAATAAATGTTACTCTGTTACCTTCGAACCGATCTGGTTTCCACATTGTCCGATTTGCAGATGCACAATTTCACGCATGATGCCTGGGGTACAGTACACAGAGCAGCTGGGGGTCTCTGACAGGAAACAGCCTTATGACCGCCCTTTTATACAGTACCAGAAATGATGTCATCAGTGAGTCACTGCAGCCACTAGTTGACGTAGGGGCCCATGATATGATGCCCTGGTTTGGCTCCGAGCTACTTGGTTGTACTCTTGAATCAATAGCCCGTAGCTTGAGATCTTCAGATCAGGCACCTCAAGGCTGAAGTGATGGTGACAGGGCCTTTACTGTCAGGGCCCCAAGCATCTGGAATAGTTCACCTGAGCAACTCAGATTTGATACAGGACCGTCTGTTTTTTAATTATCAGTCAAAACTTACTTTTACTTAATTTATTTTATATGATTATTTGCTTGTGTCTATAAAAATACATTTCTTAAAATTTTGCATTAATTTTAAATGTTTCAAATTTGAATTATGCTTTGTTACTTTCATATTTTGTCTTTTTTTTTATGATGTCTTGAACATGAACATGTTTTTAAATCCTCAGATTGAAATTGTTTCAAAATCTGCAATGTGGCAATTTTCTTCCTTCATCACAGCAGGATATTTATAGCTTTGTATAATATCCATACTTCATTAGACTTGTAATAAAATAATCAGTATTTCTATCTTAGCTCTTTATGCAGTGGCATTAAATTGCTCTAAAAGGGACAGTGGTTTGGACGTTCTGTTTGAGGGATGCTACCACCTAGAGGACTAACAGACCCATAACATGGATTTTTTGAATATCTACAGGTGGTCGTTTTCATTTGTAAATGGAAACATGTCCTTGAGTTCGCATTTATTTAAAGGGATTAAAAATGTCTGTAGATGAACAAATTAAATTTTAATGCTAATCACATTGAAAAGCATAATGGCCTTTGAGGCTTATGTACAGTATCGTCACATTAAGGTTCATTGTATATTTTACAAGGAATTAAAATTCACAGCAGTTTATCTAATGATAAAATATAGAAAAGTAAGGTATGATTTTGTTTTGGTAGGAAAGACACTCAAACTGGATTTAAATAAGTACAAACAACTGTCTGTATGAATGTATGTCTATATCTTCTGTCTGTGTGTATTTGCAGCATAATTTATTTAATTATTTACAGTCATTTGAAGGCCAATAGTTAAAAATAAGACTGTATAACTGTGCCTAACAAAGTAATCCAACACTAAGAACAGTATCGTGATTATAGGTACAGACATTTAGAACCCTCTGAAACATGAGCAAGACATCCAGACTGAAAGAGACACAAAACAACACAAACTGAAAACCACATAGTGTAGAACCTGATACTTAAAACTTCTTTTTGTGGTTTGTAACCTTATATTTTTAGAAGTTCTACAAATATGTGTGTACCGTTTAAGACTTGTTATTTTAATTGTGCCTTGTTGTTATTGTTTTGTTTCCCTTTGTTGTTGGTTTGCATCTCTGTGGTCATTCTGTGGTTTTGTGCTTCTTTGTTGTTGGTTGGCATTTCTTTATTATTGTTTTATGTGTTGTTGCAGTTACTTGACTGACTATGTAGGGAGAGGCGGTGGTCTAGTGGCAGATACTTGGACTATGGGCAGAGAAGGTCTCTGGTTCGTCTCTGGTTCGATTCCACAGAAAGACAACAAAAAGACGAACCTGGATTGATCTGCCCAAAAATCCAAGAGTCTGTCTAGACCCTGTCTAGTGCCCCTGAGCAAGGCACCTTACTCCCCCAAAATCTGCTCCCCGAGGGCCGTACATAGTCGCTCACTGCTCTGTGTGTCCACAGATGGGTCAAAAGCAGAGATAAAATATCCCTACCTGCATGAGTGTGCCTTTGCATGTCTGTGCATGTGTTTGGGATAATAAAATGCATCTGCATGTAACAACAAAAGTCAAAAGTCACTTCAAACGGATACTCAGGCCATTCAGAGTTAAATCTATCTTTATCAAACAAAGCTAATTCTGAAAGCTCTCCATTAACACCACAGTAATGCTTGTCTGTTTTTTACTACCAACATCTTTGATAGTTTCCAAGACATTTCATAAACTTCATGTGTTCCCAGGTAAACCAGTGAAACTAGTTTACGAGTTAACCAGATTCTGTGCCCTTCAGGAAAAAAGACAAACAATCTTTTCTGAGCAGATGAAGGTTCAGTAGATTAAGTTTATTGTTCTGGAAGATTTGATTATCATTTATTACAACAAACTTACTTCTTGGATTTAACAGATTTCGGACTTTACTCCTTCAGGTATCTGTTGGGGTTCATTTGCCACAGTAGCATTTAGCTGTCATTGATGACCTTTGTGTGTTTTGCCCTGAGCTTCTCTCCCGTGTCTTTTGATGTGTGGAGGGAGTTGTTTGTGTGCACGCATTTGTGTGTGTGCGATGTTCACTTAGGTGTTTGCAAGTCCATACAGTACATACATCTGTGACTGTATGACTTGTGATGCATACAGTTTGCATGCTGACACGTTAAAGGTAAAGGAGGAAAAGCCACGTACACTTTTCAAGGGAAAAACTATATTCAGATCAGGGTTGGGTTGAACTGACAAGAGATCTGGATTTGATTCAAAGTAATGCATGTTTATTTAATAATAGACTTGAGCTCATGGAAACTCTTCAGTCAATTAAACCTAAATATTTCAATCCAAAATATGAATACTGTGTGTTATACATGAAGCCAGAGATTTGTGGCACTGCAACTATTCCAAGGTTCTTCACTCCCCGACCAAAGATATTGTTGAGGTTACACATTGAACAATATGTAATATGTTAATATTATTTTCTTAATATTAAAAAACAATTACATAGAAAACCAAACAGGCAATACAAAATCTAAAATCATAACAAAACATCTACAGTTTGATAAAACGCAACTTATCAAGAAACAAGTTCTGTCATAAATATACGTTTTAAAACAAGATCTTGACAAAGTCTCTATGAGACAAAGTTACAAGGGGTGACTTGTTTATATTGTACTTTATGAATTCAAATTCCAAAGATATTTAAACGTATCGTGTAGAAGGTATTTACAAGCTGAGATATAACCTGAACCTGTCCTACTACCTGTCTTAGTACTTGCATTACTCCAGTTAACTGTCTGTGACAATACTGAGTTTTATTGTACATATTTACAGATATTTTCTGTGACTTATTTGACAGGTTTTCGGTGTTATTGATTAAGTCTTCTGGTTGTATTGGTTGATTATCATGTTGCTTCAAAGTGGGCGCCTCTCCCCTTCTGTACCTCTGCTTCATGACGCTCCGGGCAATCATGTGATTCGTCCCTGCGTCAAGCGACAGCGAGGAGAGAACCGGAAACACCCTCAGCTCAACTTCAAACTAAAAGCATTACATTTCCCTGGCATTCATGAATGCAAAGATGCTGATTGTTTGTTCAATTTGAGTCATCTGATTAAAATTTATTTTTATTCATAGTCCAATATTATAAAAGTGTAATGTAATGTTAGGTGGCAGTGAGGTTTTGTCTTGTTTTGTTAAACAACACAAACATTTATCTCAAATAATACCCCCTCAATATCATCTGCAACCATGAATATTAAGGTTTAGAAATGATAAACAGGTACTCATAGTATACATACAAATATAAAGATATTGTGTTTGGAACATTTACATTTGAATGTTTTTCAGGAGTTGGAATGAGTTTTTAATTGAAAATGACTTTATTTATAATTGTATAAAAAGCTGAAATTTGATTGAAGATTAAACCAACTGTTCCAGCTGTGATCGTTCCAGCTGTGATCCAAGTGCGCACCCAGATCTGGTGGAGGATATCCAAGGACATTTAAGCTAAATAATGGTGTAAATGACCTTGTTTCAAGTCAAATGTAAATGTCGGGGCTTAGGGACACTTGGATGACATCCCAGGAGCAGTATTGAGGAATTTAATGTATTTTTTTACATTTGAAGAAGTGGTGACCAGCACTTCAATTGTATTGGGTTTGGCTGCAACATTGTTTACCCCTAAAACTCCAAAAATGTTTCATGGACTCAAAAATTATAGACAAACACAACAGTTGGTGACCTTGGACCGAGACGCTCCTTCATTAACTGGAAAAAACCTCGAGCTAAACCAGATTCAATGTGGACGGCCGTCTGCCTGGACCGTTTAGGTTGAGTGGAGAAAAATGGGCAGGAGAGGAGAGATGGTTGGAAAAGAGGGGAAAAAGTAGAGAGAGATTTTTATGGGGGGTGGGAGAAATAGATAGATATAAAGTATTGCATGTGACTTATTATGACGAACAGATGCCTATTTTTGACTCTTGTTACTGTAATATTTCCCCATAGTGGGACTCCTAAGGGATTATCTTGTCTTGTCTTATTTTAGAGAGAGAGAGATGAGAGAGAGAGAGAGAGAGAGAGAGAGAGAGAGAGAGAGAGAGAGAGAGAGAGAGAGAGAGAGAGAGAGAGAGAGAGAGAGAGCGAGAGAGAGGGCGTTACATTGTGAAAGTTCAAACCGGAAACCGAATTTGCCGTCCCGGAAAACTTGACCAGCGTTCTTCGTTCCCAGGGTTCCGTGAGAGCCGTTTGCCCCACCCCACCTCCTCGGCGCTATCTATCTCAATGTACGATTCTCAGAGAAAAACGGGGGCAACAATAATTCAGAGCGAAGCGGCGAGCGAGCGTCTGTGGTTTCCCCGGGCGGTAGATCGGAGCGGACGCGGCCTCTCGGCGGGTGCGAAGATGAGCGTGTCGCCGCCGGACCAGTGATTGAAAACACCGCGGTACGTCCATGTATCATGCACATGTAGCCGTAATCTGCCACCCGGATTCAAAGGGAATACAACCAGCCGAGGGACTTGACAGCGAGCTGTACCTGCGCCAAACGGGGAAATAGCGGCGGATTTTTTTCCACGAAGATCACCTGGATTTTTTTTTGGGGCGTTTTATTCAAGGACGTCCAGCTGCCAGAAGAGAGAGACCCGCCTGAGCCCGTCCGGAGAAGCCTCCCCGATGTGAGGAGAAATACAAATTAACGTTACGGACAGAAGAAGGACGGAGAAGGGGCCTTTTTCTGCGGGTCTGGTCAAACCCTCCGAGCAGGCGAGCACTAGCATCTGTTGACGAGGAAATCATTTTTGACATCGGCTAAAAACAGGATATTATTGATAAGGTTGCAAACAGCCTACCCCCCCCACCACCCTTAAAAGAAAAAAAAGGTGTATAATGTGCAGGATTGGCGTTAGAGAAAGAAGCCCCGGTGTAGCCTGATGATTCACATGCCGTCATTTTAAGAGGAAATATTTATTTTTTATTTCCCCCCCTAAATGTCATTTGATGAGCTTTGATCAGCACCGATTGAAAAAAAAATCCCGTACAAATAACAACCCTAAAAAAAAATTACATATCTAAAGGAACAAATAAAAAGGTGGAGGAGAAATAGCAATTGGGTTGCTAGTGGGAATGAATGGCAGTGTGAGGAATCTGCTGAAGATGGACACAGGAGGAGACATTTGCTGAGAAAATTAACTATAAAAGCGTAGAAATAAATCGATTTAAAGAAAGAAGAAGAAGAAGCCAGCGTTTGGCTCCAAAGGAAACGGGGACCGCCGACCTTCATTCATGTGCATCGCCAGGCTGGAAATTTCACGTCCACTCTCATATCAGTGTTGATGACTTCATTGCGGATTTACAGTGAAAAACACAGGAATCAAGCGTCTGTGAGGGCGGCAGCGTTGCTCTGCTCATCTCTGACTGATCTCTGGTTGGTTAATTGCCAGTAAATAGCCACATCCATCCATCCATCCATCCATACACACTGTGCCAAACGCCTGCTGGAGGCCCCCAGCGTCTCCTACCTACTAACAGGTTTACATCTGTCTCGTCTGCATCTGGCAACATAAATGTCACCCATTTTGAGCCAGGTGTTCCTCTGCTGGGCCAGTCTAGGAATTTAGGATCCATTGATTCCTCTCTCTTGTTCCTCTGATCAACACCCTCACCCTCCATTCCTGCACCCACCCACCCACCCACCCAACCAACCGACCACCCTGCCTCCCCCCTGAGCCTGCCACTGGGTTTTTGGGAAGATGGGCTGTCTTGGCAATAGTAAGACCGAAGACCAACGAAATGAGGAGAAGGCACAGAGGGAAGCCAACAAAAAGATAGAGAAGCAGCTCCAAAAAGACAAACAGATATACCGGGCGACTCACCGGCTACTACTACTAGGTAGGTTTAGTGCAATTTCCTCATTTATATGTGTGTGTGTGTGTGTGTTCATTTTAAGCCAGAAGGTCTATTTACTGCTGAATTGCTGCACCCACAAAAATAACACAAATCTATTATCACCTGCTCATCCACATGTTATCGCCATTGTCACCGATCGTACTCCTCATTACAAAACAAATGTTGAATGAAAACTTCCTCGTCCTTTAACAACGAAGCAACAACAAATGATGCAACGACGTGAAGTCACTACACCGACTGGTTCACACAGCGTCTCGAAGCAGGGCGGCTGGAAATCAGGCCTGTCTCCCCTGCGTTCATGGGTCATTATGGAGCGGGGTTACAGAACATGTGAGAGATGGTTGGACAGGCAGAGGCAGACAGACTCCCAGGCACCATGCAGAGGCTGGGAGGCCAGCGATAGGCGTTTTGCATTGTAGTTTCTCTGTCTCCACACATGCAAACTGCAGAATTTGTGCTGTGTTGTGTTTGCAGGAGCGGTTCAGATTGCCGGATGCCTTCACCTTGAGTCATTCAGGCTTACAGACTTCATGTTTGATGCTCTCTTTTAAGTCTCACCTTTTGCATAATCCTCTCCAGACCAGGCACTCTTGAAATGGATATTCTCTCATCAATCTTTGAAACTGCTGCTTTTTTTTTAAATTCATAAAGCTCTTTTGTAGCTTCATCATTGAGGCCCTCGTTTCACGCCATAACATGAACCTGCTAAAACCGGGTATTCTACAAAGCCTCCTGGGAGTACGTACGGAGTGCAAATTAGGATTACTATTAGGATTACTAGCTTCCCTTGAATGACTGTCCCATTCATTCTAATCTGAAATTGATCCTAGATTTGAGCACTCGCGCTCATATTGTAAATAGCAGGCCTGCAGCCGAGCTAGCTCGTAGTATTTGGGTAAGGATGTAGTTATGGCCTGGCTCCTTTCGTTTTCAGAGTGCTCAGAATTAAGACTTTTTCTCTTTCACCCAAAACGTTGTTTTCCAGTTAGGCCGATTATTTGGCTACTCAGCCGTGATACCGTGCGTTCTACAGATCAGATAGATAGATAGATAGATAGATAGATAGATAGATAGATAAATAGATACTTCAGAAATTCAGACAATGTGCCAACAAGTACAGCAAGTGTATTCTGCCTCCTACCTAAAGCACCAACTATTATTCGCAAAACACACTTTAAATTTGAAAAATAAGCCCCAAAAAATACTACAATGTAAAAGTAGCATTTCATTTCCTGTATGCAAAAATACATATTGTATATAATGTTTAATATCAAATATATCTAGTGGATCATAAGATGAGTATTGTTTCAAAAAAAGTTTAATTTGGAAGTTTCTGGTGTCCTCTCTTTTGGATAATGGACAATTTTTCTCACTTTTATATGAAAACAGTTATTTAATGAAACCATCTCATACCTTCAGAGAGGGAACGTCTCTTTGGTGGAACTGCAGATAATTCATAAACCCCTGAAACTAGACACAGCTTTTTTTTGTAAGAGGTCACAAGCCATTGAGGTTGGAAACCGTGTTCAATATCATCAGGATATTTTTGTATAAAATATAATTGGAAATTAACTAGTGAGTGCATTTGTTAAATAAATGAAGTGAAGCAAACATGACCATTTCCTTCTTAAATGCAGGTAAGAAGTATTATAAGTAAACACAGTACCTGAGTAAATATACATGGTTATGTTCCGCCTCAGATAAGAACAATCGAGCCACAGCCGGTGCTTTGATTGCCTCATTTCTCGTCTTCCTTTCTCGGTCCCAGCAGGGTTGCTTTTGTATAACATGACTCAGCGTGAAGGGACGAGCAGTTTAGGTGCGGGACAGTGTGGGTGCTGCTCCTTCAACCAGGACCTCCGTAGTTTTAGTTAGAAACAGAGCCCTAACGGATGAAGTCTGAAGCATCAAGTTTGTCGCTCTCTTCCACTAAGACATCTTCTTTCCCGATCTTCCATCCAAGTAGCTTCTCCTCCAAGGTCCAGAGGGTCAAGTGACATGTTTCCAACCATTATTCACCAGTTTCAAGTGGATGTTTCGTATGGAATGTTTGAGTTTTACAGTTGTAAACCTCTTTTGTCTTATCTGTCTGTCCTTTTTTCTGCTTTCAGGGGCCGGTGAATCCGGGAAGAGCACGATAGTCAAACAGATGCGAATACTGCATGTCAATGGCTTCAATGCAGAGTAAGTGTCAGTCACACGCCGGAACTTCCACACACCCACAGCACATGTGATTCACTTAACAGACACAATTTGACAGGATCAGATATGAAAATCTTAGTCGACCCAACACCTTGATGAATTGGTGGTGTTCAAGGAATAATTATTTTTATTTTTATTCTTAGATTTTTAGAGATGCTGAACCTCAGCAGGTCCCTGTGCACTTCCCTCAGCTGCACGAGTGAGAGAAGTGAGGGGGGGGAAGTTCATTGTCAACGATGTGGAACTTTAGTGAACAAAATCATCAGGAAACAACCTCAACAAACAGAGTGATTTTCAGAAGATACAAACTCAGGATAATATTATCATCCTGCAAATATTTAAGATGCAAGATTTACTTTGTACAAAATACGGCTGAAACATTTTGTTGCCAATAAAGGAAAATTAATCAGCAAATATTCTGACAAACAATTTTATAATTTGACATATATATATTTGTTTTAGGCAGAAATTATAATATTCTGTGTTTCCATTTTCTCACATATGTAGTTTGGGTTTCCTAAGTTTGTTTATAGCTTGTTCATATTTATTGAGTTGATATCAAAGTAAATTTTGGCTTTTGGACTGTTGGTAGGACAAACTGAAGCATATGATGAACCAGTTTGTTTCAGTACAAGTTGCTCTTGCGAATGAAGTGTCTCTCTTAATGGAGCACATTATCTTTTAAGGATAATAGAGCGGCTTCTGAAGATGGTTTTAGCTGTTCTGTTCAAACACAAAGCAGATAATATGTATTCATGTGTCCTTTGACAATACAACGTCAATTAGCAGCTGTTGTCCTTCAGTCAATAAGTTTAGAAATTATATTATATATCTCCGACTTTTCTGAGTTGATGTGTAATCCAACTGAGTACAAATATGAAAACTCATTTTGAATTATAAGAGATTTTTGGATGAAACTGATTTCCCTGCCAGTGTATATTTAAATATTTTTATTTCATGGGCATGTTAGGGGCGGACTCCTGTTACGGCATTAAACCGTCCAGTATCGCTATGGTCTAATGAAGAGGATGGAGTCAAATGTAATGGGAAGATTTTTGTATTGTTTTGTAGTAAATACTCAAAGTTGCGTGACGCAAGAAGAGGGCTTTATCTGTTTCAGGTTTTATGGAAACATTGCTCCGGGTGTTTTCAAGCCACCCTGTCTTGTGAATTTCCAAAAACTCAATCCCACGTTGATGCAATGGAAACAAAAGTCACATTTTTCTATTCTTCATCATCTGTTTCCTAGAAAGGGCTTTTGGAGTAGGAGCATCATCATGTGCTTATTTTTGGGACATGTCGAACAGATGCTCCTCACAGACTCAGACGCTCTGGAGTTGTGACAAATCCATAGTCGGCTGCGACTCCCCGGTCGCGTTTAGCCTCTGGGGTTTGTTGCTCTCTGTGGTGCCGGGGGGTAGTAACCTTACTGGGTTTCCCCTCTGGGTGCAGGCCAGTGCCAGTCTGTGCAAGGTGCTGGGAGAGTGAGGAAGATGAAGACAAGAGGAGATGATGAGGAGTGACAATACAGTAGCAGAGGGTTAAGAGAAAAGAGTGAGAGGAGCTGTAGGGTGCAGGTGAAACGAGATCGGTGTGGCAAGTGGGTGTTACCTTTTTGTTTTATGTTATGGGTGGGGGTGGGGGGAATGTAGTCTTTCTGTCTTTGGTTGAACTGCCATCGATCTGAGTGAAGATAAGGAGCAGAGAGCGAAGCAGACCCGTCTTTATTTAAGCGTCCTGTGCCCTCTGACAATGTTTCATATCTTTCTTGTTTGTATGTGCATCCGTCCAAAACCCCCCAAATATTAAATTTACTATAACATAATACCAAGGAGAAAAGCAAGTGGTCACACTTAGGAATTCCGACACATCGTGCCTATGTCGTCCTTAGCCAGTTGATGTTTTTTTCTGATTAACTCCACAGCCTGACAGATTTATGGATTGATCGATAAAATCAGCCGATATGAGCCTTAATATCAGTATCTGCGTTTGTGTTTTCATGATATGAACACTTATCTTTCGGAATAAACAATACAGAAAACTTTGAAATTTATGTAAAGACTTTTTATTAAAATATATTTATTTCCTTTGTTCAAGTTCTGAATGATAATTTTTTTTTAAATGATAAATTATTTATCGTTCGTAAAGCTTCAGTAGTCAATTATTTTTACTTTCATTGCATGTTTAAAACGTTTCATGTTCACTAACACAGAGGGAATCGTCCAGTTAGGATATCTAAAAAGCATTTTAAAGTCGTCCTCTTAAACATCCTTAGTCAGGGTAAGGTCTCGGTTGCAGCAGCGTGCTGTGATGCTGACACATTTTCAGCAAAGTCACATTGACAAAAACATATTTATTATCCAAAGATATTCTTCTATGCTTTTACTTTGAAATCCCTCTACTGAACATGGGTATTACAGGTTTGATATCAGTCTCTGCACTGTTGCTGTAATGTGAAGAGAATTGACTTAAAGACACATGTGGATGTTATACTTTGTAACCTGTTGCTATGAAAAGAAATGACACCATGCAGCTGCCTGACTCTGGAAACAGCTCCGAGGTTAATTCATTTTGAGAACGTCGATATCAAAACCGGGGATTCAATAGTCAAACTTTTCTTTTGTCAGAAAGAATTGAACTGTTACAGTCTGCAGCTCTGGGTTCTGAAAGACCGGTGTGACCTTAAACCTTCACCAGTGGTATCAGTGAAGTCCACAACTGGGCCTCATGTGGTGAAGCTGAAACTCAGTTTGTCTTCACATAGACAAAATTAAACGAGTTCTGTTGTTCTCATTTGGCATCAAGAAGTGCACAAATTCAGGATTTGCAGCAAAAATAAAGCTATCTGTGCATCTGGAACGGCTGTCATAATGATGTCGGATATCATTTATCTCCAGTCTGACAAAGAGAAGCTGGAGAAGTTTATTATACGTCGCACATTCCAACCAAACTTACTTAACTATGAAATAAAACATTTCTTTGCCATTATTTTGGAATAATTTCAAAGCTGTTTTTCTCGTGAAAGCAACAGATCCTGTAAATTTTCCATACTTTGATTTACGGCGGATATATCTCCGCCAAGTTTAGGAAAGTTTTTTTTCACTGATCTCTGTGGAGCCATGTTTCGGAAATAATCAAGGTTTTAATTAGAACTTAAAGGAAGTGTTAAACAATACTCGCAGTGAATGATGTCAAATTGTTTTGTGTTAAAAAATAACTCATTTTTCTTTGTTCTTCACAGGGAGAAAAAACAGAAAATTCATGATATTAAAAACAACATTAAAGAAGCTATAGAGGTAAGAAACCATTTTCAATGATAAAGTCTGATGTCTGAGATTTTGTTTAACTGTTTGTTACACATTTCCCACCATGGTGACAGCAATGGTAAAGAGATTTGGTCATTTCCTGCTCAGATCACTGAATAATAAATTCACTAAATGTATAAAATCTGTAATAGTGTCTTGTTAATCATTTAATCAAAACAATTACTTGTATATATAAATTAATCTCTAAGAATAAAAGCCAGAGTCACAATTAGCTAACTCTGATGTTTTTACACAGCAAATAGAGATTAACTTAACAACTGATGGCAATTTTCAGAATAGTTTTATAATATTGAGAAATGAACCTGAAGCAGCTCTTGAACCTCCCTCTCTCGTAGTGTAAATGTTAAAAGGATGATTATTCCCCCTGTTGTACACATTGTTTTGTTTTTTCTATTAATTGTCGTATAACATTTTTTACTTCTGTCCTCTCCATGCAGACGATCGTGGCTGCCATGACTACGCTCACACCGCCATGCCAGTTAGCCTGTCCTGCAAACAAAAGCCAAATCAAATATGTCATGCACCAAGCAAACCAGAAGGATTTTGAGTTTTCTAAAGTAAGTTGCACTTTGTTTTCCTTCCATGCGTTGACTCTCTGACTTCGACAGCAGCTTGTGTTCTCCTTCTTTCTTCTTCATATATACTTTAGCAGCTGCTTTCGGTCTGATGTCACCTGGACGTCTATGACACATGTTCTGTCCTCACGTCTTTGCATATTTTCACTAGAGGCAGTTTATAATGAATTGACCAAGTAAGCAAACCATATAGCTCATTTATTTTTTGGATTAAATGGTCCTAAAGTTTGTGCACAGTTTTTGCAATTGACTTAGAATTGATTTGCAGAATTTTAATGATCTGTTAATTCTTAAACAAAAAAGAATTTTTTTTACTGGCATCAACCAAATGATTAATCTTGACAATAATATGCAGATACATTTATTTTTGACTTGTTAAAATTAGCTGCAGGCCTTATCTTTTTTCCATTTCCAAAGATGGACTTTCAAAAGTTGCAAATCTAAATTACATCATGGTTTGTATACTTATTTCCTTCTTTAAGGTTTCCAGCTGATAAAGTCAGCTACATTTAAGCACATTTAATTCTTCATTACATTCTTATTCACTGTTTTGATGTTAAATTAGTTTTAAGTATTGATTATAACTGCATTAAATGTCAGTCTGCTGGAGCCTGCAGGTGTAGGTGCTCTATAGGTGAGCGAGGTACCTCGTACAAGCAGCCTGTATGAATCTGCCTGATGGTGCGTTTGTGCTCCGATTCAGTAATTAGCAGGTGTGCTCCCGCTTGGGAGGCCGTCAATTGAATGAGGCTCTCACCTGAGAGATCCATGGCGCCCATTAACACTGATTGTCTGTAATAACCCTAAATGTGTCCAGAGGGACCTGTCCTGCAGAAACCCAGCGGCTCAGAGGGATTCCCCCTGAGCCGCCCACTGCTCCCAGTGACCTGTCAGGCAGCCGCTGCAGGTCCCTGCGCTGCACCAGATACTTATTTATTCATTTACTGATGTCTTCTGGCGATTTTTTTATTGTTTTAAAACATCGCAGACGAGCCGATCAAAGAATTTATAATCCTGTTTTAGATTGTTATGAAGGTAACATCGGAGGTTTAGCACCGCAGGGACAAAGATCTGTAATCTGGAGGCGCAGAATCTGGTTTTCTTAGAATAATTTGCAAATATGTGAAGTTGCTCTTTAAAAACGATGTAAGGAGTCCTGTGGATTAATTGAGAAATTATTCTGCAGAATAATCAATATTAAATATGAATTATTTCCAACTAATTTTCAAAAGTATGATGTCATGTATCATGTTTAGTATATCAATGAAAGATGATACATGATTTAATTCAATGCTTAAACAAAGGTATTTAAAATCTCTTTGATCTCACATATCGCATTCTTGTCATAAACTCATTGTTGATTTATTTTAAATTATAGTTGACATCTTAAAGTACCGGTAAATTTTTGATTTCTTAACATTTCTCAAGAAAGTTTATGAAATAAAAAAAAGCTTCAATCAAACATTGTGAAAGTTTGGAAATTACATATTTTACTTTAATGCTTCTAAAACAGAAATTGACCGAACAGGTGTTTTATTATTTAAGTTCATCGGTATTATAATTGTTTTCTGATGCGGGACAAGTGACGCAGATGAGGAGGAAACTCTGGTCTGGTGTTTTTCCAATCCGCCGGCTTCAGTGATAAAAAGGGGCATTTTTTTCTACCAGTTAGATTAGTCTCTAGCCGCCGAGTTTCCAGGGAACAGTCTGTGTATTTGTGTGTAAGCAAAAGGAAGTCTCCTGATATCGTCTCTGCTACGTCATGGCAAATCTATTATGCAGGCCTGTCTCGAGCTGACCCTTCCCTCAGGCTGTCACTCGCCAGACTTCTGCTGAGGACCTGCGGGGTCTTTTCGGGGACCAACCAACAAACACTCGACCCTTGATCTGATACTGAGTTTGGTCTTTTTTACATGTGGGTTAGTGGAGCCTCTGAGCAGGTTTAATCATTGGTGTTAAGCTGAAGTAGAACAACGCAACGCCCAATTCTTACAGACACAACGCTTGGCTTCAGCTTCATAGATTCTTGCAGTAGAAGCGAGCGGACGGCTGTAGAATCGAGTAGAGAAAATATCTGATAGGCTCATCCTCTCATCTGACTCCTCCACCATCTCCTCCTCCCACTCCGCCGCTCCTGGCCTCAGGGCCTACTGGAAACCAGTTGGACTGGTTGACGCTGCCTTCAGCAGGATAGGAAGAGAGAGGGAGGGAGAATGAGCACAAGGCCTGGCTTGAATCTCCGCAGTGTCTTCTTAATTTATTTTCAAGCTTCGTGTCTAATCAATTATCCTCCTAGTTATTATTCAACAAAAGTGTTTTCAGGATATTTTAATAATAAAATGGTGCATGTCTGTTTGCAAGATAAAAAAAACAAAACAGTTACTCAGGCCCTTCAGTCCCCGCAGACTGATTTCAGCCATCCTCACCTGTCCTCAGCTTCCCTGCTCTTACTCCACAAACAGTGATGACGTCTGCTCTCCTTAAAAACCTTTGAATTTACTTCATAGGACCAAAAATCATTTTGATGAAGATCACTCTTCCAGATGTTGTGTGTGTGTATATAAAGACAAATCTCCTGACCCTCCGCATACTGTACTAATTATAGGTCATGTCGTTTTTTTTGGTCTTGAAATTTAGTTTTTTGTAGTGAATTGAAGGACATTTTAAAATGCATATCCTACTTCTTTAAGATGTTTACAAAAAAGAGACACTATTTCCAATTCACTTCAACACTGATATACACAAATGTGATTTTAGAAATCAAAGCCCCTTCCTGCTCATATAATGCTGATTTGTCTTCATGCAAAATGAACTACTCTAAAATAATTTTAGAATTTGTGTTGTGTTATTCATAATGTGATTAACATCATCAAATTAAATTTGCTTGTCTGTCTTAAAATAATCTGAAGTTGATTTTGGCTGCAGGCTAAATAGAGCTTAGCTGATAAAAACATATTTTGATACCTAGTTGTGAATGACTGCTTGTTATATCAGTTTAAAAGGAATTTTATTCCTTAAATGTAGTTTTCAGCGGAACTTGAAATTCCTAAGCTTTGGATTAATATGCTACGTATAATTTTTAAATCTGTGTTTCATAGGCTTTCTAGGAAACTATGATGAATGTTGATGTAACTATTTTTAACTTGGCTTCTACAAATATCTTGAACTTTTCCTTTAAACTTGAATAAAGTAATGAGGGTGTAATAAAAAATATGTAAAACAGCTGTTTTTTTTAACAGCTGAATACTGGAAAATATGGGACAAAAATGTAAATGTCACCTTTCAACATTCTGAAAAGCTAAACTTAATCTAAAGTTAGTCACAGATGACCTGATCTTTATACGGTCATTATCGTGACTGATTCATCATATGACATCAATGTATCCCTATACTTTGATTTAAATAACACAGAGATATGTACAAGATTTGTCATCAGAGAGCACAGGGATATCGACAGAGTGTTTTCTGATTCCTCACTTGGTGGATCGTTCAGAAAACCCTTTCCTCAACCTAATTCTGTGGAATTAACCTCAAGTTAAATCACATGGTTTCTTAACGTAGGGAGAATACATAACTCAATATAAGAGTTTACATGACAGTGTAGTTGTGTTGTATCAATGTTTACGGTTAATTATAGTTTTTTTTTATCTTTAAATTGTTAATCAGTTAATTACAAGTAGTTTGTTCTTTAAATTTGTATGTGAAACTATAGATTTGACTGTTAGGCTTGGATTAAGAGTTCCATACATTTTTAATATGACCCTTTTATTGTCATTTACTGTCCAAAACTCAAAAATATATAACATTATATTACATTTACCATGAAACAGATTTTTTAAAATCACTGTTAAGCGAATCAACTCATATTTTATGCACTCAAAATAACAGTTCTCACATTATAACACAGTCTCTTCTCTGAAGTCTGGTTCTTCGGGTTTAATGTAAATTCTGTAAAAAGTTTTTTAAAAGATTTTGTGTTTTTTTTAATTATTTATTAGAAATGCTCTTTTAGTTTAAATAGTTAAACAGTTTCCTACTTGATTTTAACAAAAGTTGAACAATAATCCAAATTTTTCCATGAAGTTTCTGCTGTTTATCCAAGTGCAAGTGATGTTCAATTATTAATTAATGATAATATTAGGAATTATTGTCGTTACGGCTTCAACTAACAATGATTTTCAGTACAAATTAATTGTTGGTTGGTTTGGTAAAGAAAATTAGCTGATGTCTGCAAATGTGTTTTTTTGGCAGTTTTTTTTGTGAACAAAAATTCCCAAATATTCTATTAATTTAATGTAATACACAAAAGTATTTCTTTGGAGCAGCTCCTTGTCAGCTTGAACAATAGAAAAGTAATTATTTGGTTATTCCCCACTAGATTTTCTGATGATCGATTAACACTTCCAGGAAGTAAAAAACAAGTGACCGTATACCAGTTAATTTATTCACTTTGTTTTAACTCATATTCCAGCAAAAAATCTACTGTCTATCTAAAGTTAATCTAAAGTTAAATAACAACGATAAACCAGATAAAAGTAGATTTTTACTAAAAGCATCAACTTCTACGTTATGTTATCTCACACAAAAACCTTGAAGAAAGGATCAGCTGACTCCTCCAGACTCTTTTTGTTCCATCATTTCTGCTTATTACAGGCAGCTACTCAACGACATGTCTTATTGTATTTATTGACCAACAACACCGTCCCATTCACTTTCATATTCATATCGGTCACTGACGTAAGCATTGCTAAATCCTGCTTACTCTCGGCTGAATTAAGTATTTTCAAGATAGTTCCACTCTGTGGTTCATAATGGCTTATTTGTGCCTGACGGCATTTGTAAGTGATCAAGTGGAGATCGTAGCGAGGAGATAGGCCCCCGTCCAGTGACAGCCGAGCCCTGTGTCAGTACAAAGCTCTCCGTTTCTTCATGAACTCGGTGAACTGTTGTATTTCCTGCCTCTGTTGGAGCCCGCTCATCTGCTGCCACTCCTCTCCACGCCGGCCTTAAACTCCAAACTAATCCACAGAATATCGCTGCCTCCTTCCATCCGTCCTTAAATGTTTTCACCCGTCGAGGCCCAGACGAGAAATATGGTCGTAAGCCAGAGACACATGTTTAAACTGGATCAATTGTACGGCTCCCGCAGGCTGGACAGTTGATAACAACAAAACGTCCCTTTCTCTTTAGGGCTACAACTGATAATTACATTCATTATGGATTTATCTGCTCTTTGATTTCTTGATTAATTGTTAACAATCTAAAACACACTTATTTTGAGTTTCCTATCGTATATAATAAAGAAAAGCATCAATGGGGAGCTGGATATCCGTTGATGGATCAGTGAATCCTCTCTTCTCTGAAAAGGACAGAAATAATAAAGATATATCAGATGAAAGGTGGCACATTCAGACTCACAGCTGCTATTTCTTGTAAAGATTCCTGTTTTACTCACACACACTCCACACCATTCCTCAACCTTCTTTCTGTCCCATCACATCTTTATTCCGGAGCCAGTACACGACTCTGATTTACGGTTCTTAGTAGGTGTGGTATAATGTTGATCCGGATCCTTCTGTCTCTCTCCAGGAGTTTTACGACCACACAAAGATGCTCTGGCAGGACGATGGCGTGCGGGCCTGCTGGGAAAGGTCCAACGAATATCAGCTCATCGACTGTGCACAGTAGTAAGTCTCACTTCCTATGCACACGCTTTGGATTACACATATTTCTAAGGGCACAACCATTCAGCGTGCGCGCTGGCAGGTGTCGGGGTGTTTTGCCATGTGGTTTATGTGAGTGCAAGGTGTCAAGGTTCATGAGGCGACACTGACGACACCCAGACGAGAAGTCCTAATGACTGGACCGCATCAGAAACTGTTTCGACCTTGGTTCAACAAATGAGGAATGAAACCTACTTTACTTTAAATAAAATACGCTGTTGAGTATTTTTTATAATGTCAGCAAGTCCCCTGAAAACACCAGAACCAACATAACATTAGTTTGAGTCTAAATTTAGGTTTCTTCACCATGTGGCACTTAGGCCCTGGCACTATGACGAAAATCTATAAAGCAGTCATGAAATATTACAATTCCATTATTTTGAAATGGCTTAATAACTATCTAAAACCGCTGTGACCTGAAGTTTTTAGCTAACATTGCCTAAACATGAGTAATCAGTGTATTTGTTAGGGACTATTTCCAGCTGTGGGTTTGGTGCGTAGTCGTAACTCTTGTTCATCGTAAAGGCCTCTGTATGCTTCTCCGAGTCCGTCAAGGCGACGGACGGATCGGACGGACACTTTTTGATTTATAGTCGTGCGAGCCTTTTTGTACTGAAAACAATTCAACGCCAGACCATTAGGTGGCGCAACGGAAGACGAGCTTAGAGAAGCCTACCTCATGAGGTGTGTAGAAGAAGTCCACGCTGGTCTATTGACATCCTCCCGGTGTCTCATACATAGCGAACGATGGCAACTAACAGACAAAGGCTGTTGATGGCGCGACAGTTTTTGCTGAAATAAAGTGACACCCTGCGGGTCATAATGTTTATGTGATCGTGTCTTAGCGCAGCGGTTCCCCGGTCTTGTTTCCGAACTGTGTTGCTATTTCCACAGCTTGAAGCTACACAGAGGCAACTAGCTCCCCCCCCCAGCTTCCACACACAGTCAGCAGGAACTCCCGATACTAACTACTACCAAGTGTTTACTTCTAACCTGACGGTGTTTGAGAAACAGTGTCATGACAGACGTTTATTATAATTAAAGTCAGCGGGTTTTTGCACAGTTACCACCGCAGTTAGCATGGTGGCTAGCACCGCTAGCACCGTTATGATAAGGCTTTATAACCGTATGTGAACTAGGGGTGGGAATTGGCAAAAATGTGACGATTCAATAGTATTGCGATATTTGGGCCACGATTCAATAGTATTGCGATTTTTAACATATTCCGATACAGCAAGTATTGCGATTCGATTCTGCGATATATTGCGTTTCATGTCCCCCATATTTTTCAAAGGCATTACAAAAAATTAGGAAAATAAGACTGCTCAACTCACTTCAAATGTCAATTTTAATTCTGTAACAAAAAACATTGTTCTCTTCACATTAACTAGTGCAAAAACTCAAACAGGGTAGTGCAAAAACTTTGTCTTTGAACATTGAGGACACAGGAACTTTGTAATTATGTTCTGAATAGGATACCTTTCACATGAACGTTGAGCTCCCAGCACATAACTTAAAATTATTTAAATACAATACAGTAACTTAAGACATAATACAGTAACATAAACCTGAGAATAATCTCTCGCTTGGCTCCGCGGCTAGCGGGAGCCGGCTAACTACAGCTAACGGAGGTTCTAAGCTGCGGAGCCGAGCTTCTAAGTCGTTATGTCTCGCCTCCATTGCTACCAACACACTGCATTTATTACATGTACCACTACTGTTAAGGGAGGCAGAGGAGTCAGTAAACATGAGACACTCGGAGCAAGAGAGAGCAGAGGAGCAACAGGGAGAGAGAGAACACATCGCTGCTGTATCAGCCTGTTAGACTACGAGGCGTGGCTCAAACAGAACACAGAGTCACGAAGCACCAGAGAGCAGGGGTTGTCTATGTGTGGGTGTTTAACTACAGACCGGTGAATTTAGCCGTAGTGTTAAAGAGAAACAGCTGTTAGCAAAGAAGCTAATTCACAGAGCGACCACCACCCGCGGCAGGTAAACAGGAAATGACGCAGCACGCTTACCGTAACGATGTAGGATCCCGGATGTGCGTCTATTGAATTGTCCGTCTACTACTATTTTAACGGATGTATTTATCTTTTACTAAATGATTATGTTGTAATTGTTTTACGGTGTTCCTACGATGCGATGTTTAAATAAAGAGCCGTGAAACATCAGTCACGGCTATAAAAAAAAATAATAAAAAATATTGCAATACTTTGTGCTACTGTATCGATATAATCGCGTGCGCAAAGTATCGCGATACTTAACAGAATCGATTTTCCCCCCCCACCACTAATGTGAACGTACACACATGCCGTTAGTGCTCTAACCAGCCACCGTCAGCCGGACATCTCCACTGGCTTAACACACTTGTCACATTAATCGTAGAACCGTAGTTGTGTTTGGGTTTATTGCGCTATAGGGAATGAAACAGGAAGTTTGAGGTCCGGAAATGTTGTTAGCTGACCAATCACAGCCAAGGGCTATCCGTAGGCTCTCCGCCATGCCGACGTGTAGTTAGAAAAATCAGAGGTGCACGAAAAGCTCTCCGAGGCGCTCGGAGTGGGCGTTTCTCTGTCCGTGTCCGTACGTTTTACAAAAAACGGAGAAGCATACACAGGCCTTAATGAGGAAACTTGCCGTGTGGCTTTGTGGATGAAGTAATGTTGGTCTGTCGATCTGTCCACCACTTCTTGGGGGTTTTGTTTGGATTCAATAAGTTCCAGACTTCCATGGTCCCCAGAGGATTCTAATAAATGTGGTGTTCCCTTGAGTTTTGTTTTAATCTCATCAAAAGTTACAAATAATCCAATTCTTTGGTTTATATGTGCTGCATATTGTGTTTGGTGCCAAACGTTAGCATGCTAGAGCTCTCAACTATGATGGTAAATGGAAAACGTCTGTTAAACATTAGCATTGTCATCATTATGGCTACATAACGAAGGCCTGATTAGTTTATTGTATGAGTTTGTTTTGGTATTTCAGTGGGATTTAATAAAAACGGCATCTAGACTTATCCGTTAAGAAGTTGTGGTGCTTGTTTGCCGATTGTGTGTTGTCGTTGACAGCGAACCCAGACCGTATCCTCACTACACCAAACCTGAATGTTTTCACTGCCAATGTTTTGCGTATCGCAATTATTTGTCACACATGCTGAGACATTTTAGTTTTTCCCCCCAAAAGCCTCAGCTTCCTGAACCTCCTCCTCCGTCTGGCTCTTCTCCCTCCCTCTGTTCTGAACACATGTCTTTCTTTCTCTCTCTCTTTCTCCCTCTCTCCTTCCCTCTCTCCATTCTGTCTTTCTCTCCTGTCTTCCATTCTTATCCGCCTCTTTATCTCGGTCAGGCCGGCCTCTGTTATGAGGCATGCAGTGGTCACATGAAGCTGGGGCTCTTGGAGGGTGGAGGCTTTGCTGACTCTCTTCCATGTGTGCATGTGTGTTTGTGTACAGTCTGTGCTGCTGCATCGACATGCATGTGTAACGTGGTCTGATTTTCTGTACATGTGACTTTATGCAGTGGTGGAGGAAGTACTCAGTGTAGGAACTTAAAGTGTTCAGATGATCAGAAAATTTGATTTAATTCTTATATGGTGGAGAAAAGAAGCAAATCCTGCTGTTTGAGAAGCTGCAGTTTAGTGTTTCCCAACCTCAGGGTTAGACTACTGAACTCTGTGGAGATGGACACAGACGACTGCCAACACCATGGATACGTACCTATTCTCAATTGTACTCCTTTCTTGTTGTTGAGTGGCAGTGTCACAACACATTGGATGATGATGACAAAATATACATCATTTGGAAACCATCCTTGACAATATTTAGCATTTTGTATGTGGATATAAAAAGTAGGATAATTTCTTCTGAAACATGATATACTCATGTAAAGTACCTCAAAATTGTATTTAAAACAGTTATTCAATAATTGATTAGTTGATCGACCCAAAAGTGATCTGTAGGTTAAAATGTCTTCCTATACTTTCAACAAAATGTCCAGCCCATATATAAATGTCCAGGTGATGCATTCAAATAGAAAACATTAAACTGATAACGATCATCACAATACCTGCAAGCTAATTAAATTATCAATTGATTTATCATTGCAGCAATAATGTCACATGATGGTTACCTGGATATCTTTCAGTTTTGGGCTGTTAGTTTAACAAAATGGGACTTTAAAAAACAGGATTGGAGATTTCCGACATTTTATAAACCAAATTTGAATCAAGTCAGATGAGTTGATGATGAAAACGAAGGCTCAATGTAGACTGACTTTATGAGTGTCTTTATATTGCATGCTTGGCCACAGGTGTTTGTGGCTGCTGTATGAGATGTGCTGTATGATGATGGAGATTGGTTTGGGTAGACCATCTCTTTTAAGATTATCAAGAAAAAGCTTTGTAAGAAATGCAATTGTGGACAGACAGACAGTTACAAGCAAATGGAGAGACGGAAGGAGAAAGGGATGGAGAGACAGATTGAAAGAGAGAAAGAGAGGGCTTCCCTGCATTGCGGGACCTCTCCTCTCCTCCTCTCCTCTCCTCTCCTCTCCTCTCCTCTCCTCTCCTCTCCTCTCCTCTCCTCTCCTCTCTCCTAGCTCTCTTCTCTCCCACACCCAGCAGCCCCAGTGTTATGGATCAGATGCTGGGCTGGGTGGCCAGACCGGAAGTGCTCCCCTCCCCCCTCTGTGCGCTTATGTAAACGGAGAAGCAGAGAAAGAGAGAGGGGAGAGCTATTTTTAACCCAGGCAGGCTGCAGAAGGAGAAAGAATGAGCGAGTGTGTTTCGGAGGGAGGCAACTTCAGCATTATTGATGAAGGTTGTTAGCATTAAATGAAAATGTCAACCCTCGATCAGCGCGGGAAAAGTCAGGGCCACCCCACATAGTCCGTGCCTCTCTCTTTCTCTTTTCCTCTTTCGGTGGAGAGATCTAATTATATCACCCGATTCATGTCGTGATAGGAATAAAAAGAGAGAAGTAATTGATAGGCTGGTGATGCTTTGTTGTCTCTGACGAGGAGGAAGTCGCTGTAGCTTCCCTGGGAGTGTTTCTGCTCCGTCATACTCCTGCATGGAGGGTTTTTGTTGTTGTTGTTGTTGCTATTTCTTATCAACACTTCCTGACTGCTGTTGTGTTTGGGTTTGTGAGGACATTTTGGTCGTGATTAGATGTGGATGTGTTGATTTCAAATGGATGTGCAGGTTGCTGTAACAGTAGTTAGTGTACATGCAAGACCGAACAGCGTCCCCCGTGTGTCCCTGACGGGGGGGGGAAGTGTTTGTTTTGTCCCAGAAGACGAGGCCTGTCTGTCGTGTTTCTGTTGTTTCATCTCCGCAGAGATCCTGCAATTTTCACACGTTCCTCCCGGTTGTAAATCACTTCTGAGATTACAAACAAACAAAAAGTATGAGATTGTTGAACTTTTCCTGTGAATAATAAGAGGACAGACGTCTGTTTAGTGGAATGCGGAATAAACAGAAAACCTTAAGCAAACACGTGGCCCAAAGGGAACTTGTGAGGATCCCAGTTGGTCATGAGACGTTGCCGGCTGGTTACAGACGGTTATGGTTTTGTAGACAGTGAGTGAAATTGTATGAAGTGGGCCGGTTCACATGCGGCATGTCCTTTTCACCTTAACATCTGTCTCCAGTGGTGGGTTTGAGGAACTGAAACCATGACACAGTGTGCGTCAGTTTCTACGACTGGATCCAGAACAAAATTATCTTCATACATCTTTGTTTATGTCGGGGTGTCTTGTTGTGATTGGTTCAGTTGGAGCTGCACAGTGTGTAAAATGTCCGCAGGAAAAACACACAGCTAGCCAGTTAGCTAGTTATCCAGTCTGTGTGTTTTTCCTTCCACTGCTTCTTTATTTTGAACTGATCCCGATTAGTCATTGCTGCATAACGTGAAATAAGGTTAATTCACTACATTAACACTACCTCTAGTTGCATTGGTTGGATTTTCATCAGCAGTTGTGGTGAAGACAAATCCCATGCTGCTTCATGACCTCATCAAACTAGGTATTTTTCATTATTGTTGTGATGGGGAAACCCCTGGTGGCCGAAGTAACTCTACTTTTAGTAGGAAAAGTTGAGAAGCAATATAGATGATAGCTAGTTGTATGTGCAGCTTTGACAGTCTCCTAAAGCAAGGCAGTTTACATCACAGCCTTGACTATAGCTGTAGCGATTCTAAAGATCGCATATATATATATATATATTATAAGTAATAATAGTTCAAACAATCATAAAATAACCAGTAGTTTTGCGTGACCTCAGGACCTGTAACCTCTGTCAAAGCAAAACCGGGGGGAAAATTGTAGTTGCCTGATTATGATTTTTAAACCTTGCACCAAGTTTTTAACCAGGACTTCAAACCACCTAAACAGATGTGGCGGGTTAGTAGTTGCCCTAACTCTTCGTATCAAGGTCCAGGAGGAGGAATGTGACCGAACCACTCCATACGTCCTGTATCTGTGTGTGTTTGCATTGAGTGTAGTGTCGCCTGGCACCGACCGAGGCGTATTCATCATCGTTCGATTCTTTGAGATCTTGTCCCTGGGATAATGTGCCTTGGTGTGATTCCCCCCTCTGACATCCTCTCCCCCCTCTCCCCCCGCTCCCCCCTCTCCTCCCTCTCTCCGCCTCTCTGTGATGTGTAGTGGTGTTTCTGCAGGGACAGAAAATGGCTGGGATTGAGTCTCTGAGTCATCGCGAGGAATGAGGGAGTGAGGGGGAAGAGAGGGGGAGGAGGAGAACGAGAAAGAGGGACTTTTTTGAAGGGGTTTGGTGTGTGTGTGTGGGGGGGGTCACGTTGTGTGATTACTTATTCTGGTGATTGATCCAGGTGAGATGTAGCATCTGTGCTGATGTGTAGCGTGAGTCAGGTACTTGAGCTTGTGTGCAGAAACTTGGCCGCTGTCATGTCACTGTATTGTGATTTTGTGAACGCTGTGTGTGTTCAGTGATTGTGCCGCTCCCAGTGTTGAGCTGCTGTTCAACAGGCCACTGCTCCCAGGACGAGGTTTACTCCTCGGTCTTTCCTTTCTATTTCTATTTGATCATTTCTTTCCTTCCTACCTTACTTTCCTTATTTTCTTTTTGTCCTTTGATCATATGTTTTTTTTATTCATTTTTGTCTCTTTCATAAAATCTTTCTTTCCCATTTTTGTTATGGTCTTAAGTTCTCAAATTTTCTCAGTTTACAATGAGTGTCATCTTTAAATCAAAATGTTCCTGGTACAAAGATTAATAAAGGAGATATTTAAATAAAAAATAAGCATTCATTTTCTTTTCTCATTCTATCATTAATTCTCAACTGTATTTCTTTTCTCTTTTGTTTTTCTGTCTTCTTTCACTCTTTCCTTCTGACTTTTCATTGGTTAAATCTTTATTTATTCCCTTTTCTTTTTTTCTTGTTCTTCTTTTTGTTCATTCTTAACTTTAATTCATTCTTTGTTCTTTCTTTTCTTTCTTTCTTTCCTTCCTCCTCTCTCTCTCTCTCTCTCTCTCTCTCTCTCTCTCTCTCTCCCACTCTCTCTCTCTCTCTCTCTCTCTCTCTCTCTCTCCCACTCTCATTCCCTGAATTTCTCTCTGTGTATCTCTTTGTTGCTCGCTCTCCACCTCTTCTGTCATTCTTTCTCTTTCTTTTTCTCCTCTGTCATTCTCTCTCTCTCCTTCTTTCTGTCTTCCTTTCTTTCTCTTTTCTCTCCCCTTCTGTCTCTCCCTCGTTCTGGCCTCACTCCAGTCGCGCAAGATTTGGAGCCGATTGTCTATTTATAGTGCCTGTGGTTCTGTCGCCATGACAACCAAGCTGGAGGCCAGGGCGCCAGGGAGCTATTTTTGGAGCAACGCTGTAATGTCAGACACAGCCTTCTCTCTCTTTTCTTTCCTCCTCTTTCTCTCTTTCCTTCTCTGTGGATGTGCTGTGTGTGACTGTGTGTGTCTGTGTGTTTGAGTGTCAGTGTGTGTGTGTGTGTAGGCCTGTGTGTGTTTGATTAAGGATTGGCTGGTGAAGCCTTTGGTTTGGTCGCCTTGCAATGTGAAAGTACAAAGAAGCAGTAATCGCTCCGCTCGGTGGACTGTGCACGATCCTTTCCCTCTTTGGAGAAAGCGCCAAAACCCTTTTCTGACTTGACTCTGCATTTCAGACGCTGTTCCTGAAGCTTTTCTCTTGTGCAGAGTTTGAGTTCAGGATCCAGTTTTGACAAATAAGTTGTTTAAGACTCAGTGTTTGCTCTGAGTTTTACCTTAAAATGTTAAAGTTATGCTCTTCAGATTATACAGGTTTATGCCAAATGAAGTAAGAAATATAAAGTCATAGCAATTCTTTTATTAAATTTTAGGACATTTTTAAATGTAGTCTTAGATCATAATGAAAAAAATCAACAGTATATACCCTTATTTTGGTTCCATGTAAATATCCTTATTATATTAACATTAGTAGCCTAATAGTAACATACATTTTAAACTAGTTTTTTGAATATTGATTGTTCATCGATATCTCAGGTTATATAATCTGTTCTTTAACACTTTTACCTGTTGCAGAAGTTTATTTACATTAACATGATCAATTTTCTTGCTTCTTTTAAGTTATGAGAGTTTGACGGAAATAATAAATTATTTAAAAAAAAACAGATTTGGAGGCTTGATCCTGTCGGCCAGCTCAAATGAATGTTTGCGTGCGTATGTATGTGTGTGTGTGACGCGACGGGGGAGGGTCCCCAGATGTTTAGTGTTTGCATCACATTAAAGTTTAAACCATAAACTCTGATAGTTATAAACATGTCAAAAGCATAAACATGTCGTTATTGGGTTTGTTGTCAGGAATAATTGCTCTTCTAACGATTAATGCTCTCGGGCCAGACAGTTTTAATATGATCATACAAAGTTAATATTCAATTATAACAACATGATTTTAAGATTAAAGCGAAAAAGGCCAAGGTCAGAAATGGGAAACTCCTCTGCTTCCTGCACAGGATACCTGATTATTTACGATGTTTTTTATCTCAGTAAACGAAGCTCATAATTCAAGGACATTTTCCATTCCAGCTGTGAGCCTGTAGTTCAGAGCTGCTTAATCCTGTGTAGATCTGAAGATGTAAACTAGCTCATGATCTGGGTAATACTTTGTCTCGCTGCTGCCACTTTAACAAAATACATTGCGTGAGTACTTTTATTATAATTATTAGCTATGTTGGGTCAGGGTGATGCTGTTGATGCTGAAGCCTCTCGTGTTCTTTGCATGTGAAGATCTAAGTCTGAGTTAATTTGATGCTATTGTTGCTGTTGAGGAAGATGAAGAAAATTGCTTAACTAGTTTTCAAAGCCTTTTTTTTTATTGTTTTAAAATAATTAATAAAGAAAAACAAAATAATGCAGCTGCCCGGAAATATAAACCAATATGAGCCTATTAGAGACCTATCGGCAATATACTGCAATACAAAAAGGTATATATTCATTTTTTATGTTTTAATGTTTTAAAAATATTAAATTTTCTGAATTCAAGTTCGACAGGTTTGTTGGAATTAGTTTTTATTAATACTTTTTTAAATATTAAAGTTAATGGTTAATCTGTAAAATATCAAAAAATCTGTTACATTTCCTGGTTTTACGAGTTTGATAATATCTTATATTTATCAGCCTCCAAAGATCCATATCAGTCGGGCTCAATTACCTATAAATAACTGAATTATGAAAACAGCCCTATCACAAAACTAAATAAATGGATGATTTAGAATATACATGTACTGTGTTGCTTTTTTTGTTGCATCTATATTTATGCTCCTCCCAATCGTTGGACATGCAAACCAAAGTCAAATGCATCATCAGGTTTAAAATAACCACTTTATCTTTTCTTGTAAATACAGAGTTATTTCCATCACTAGACTAGTGTCCTGTGTGTATTTCCAGAGTTTCAGTCAGCCTGTCTGCTACCTCAGAATAACCCTGACAGGTTCTACATGAGACCGCAGACCTCTCTGTTACTGGGGCAGCCACCACTATTATTTAGTTCAAGTTACTAGGCAGTGTTATTATTGGCACTTCTCCTATTAATAGAGAGAACTACTAAAAATTGAGCAGCGCTCGTCCTGGGCGTGTCGACGCCTCTGACCAGACCTGTAGATAAACACACTTGGCCTCGGCAGATGTCTCTGTGTGGCAGCCATGTTGAATCTGTCATCATCTGAGCTGCAGCTTCTATGTTCTGTCACATCCTGAATATTTCTATTTCCTTATTTTGGAGCTCAGCATGGGGATGCTGTGGTGGGATGTAGTTAGACCCTCGACACGGGGCAGAAACAGGCAGCTTGGGCCGAGTTTTTTTTTATGAATATCTGTGTCATTGTGCGTTTGTGTGGAGATATGCACATGGGCTTGACTTTGTTCCCCGAGCTGTTTGTCCTACTCAGTTTCTCTTTGAGTCTCATACTGACGCTCTCTCCTCTTCCCTGAGTCAGTGTCTGTTTCCTGTCTGTCCCTGTCTGTCGAGTACAGTACCCTCTGCGGACCCAGCCCCCTGTTTCTCTCAGTGTGCTACCTGCAGCCCTCCTGTCACATTTCACCCCTGCCTGCCACATTCCTAGTTATCTCAGAGGGGGTTACATACCTTTGCCCCAAGAGGCAGCTACTAGGGAGCGACTTGCCTTTCTAGTTGTAAGAACTGCGAGCAGGCGAATCAGTCAAAACAGACGTCCGTGCAGGTATCAGACAGAGGCAGGGAAATGTGTCTATGTCTGCAGACACGTGAGAAAATCCCAACTATTTAAACTTGTAAAACCCCAAACTTTATAGAAGAAGAAATATAATTTGTAATAGTTATAGTGAGATAAAGTTACACAATACTTAACTAGCATTGATTGCGCTCATAAGATTGTAAAACCCTCCACCAAGGCCCAGCTGTCCCTTTAAACCCAATCATGTACCAATATAAGTTCCCTAAATGTGCCTGATTTATTTACTTTAAATTCCTTGGATTCGCCCCCTGATTCGTAACCACATCAAAATTAAATAGCTTCTTTCCTGACCCGTGTCACATCCCCTCACCAAATTTCATGGAAGTCCTTCAAGCTGTTTTTATGTAGACTTGCTCACAAACAAACAAGGGTGAAAACCTTAGATCCTTGGCAGAGTTCATAATATTAACACTGTTATCACTTCACAATAATGCTTCTTATGGCTAATGTGCTGCTGTTTCAACCTTCAGATAAGACATGGTGGGAGAAAACCTGCAGCGCACTGGTCTGTCTGGTCTGATCGATGCAGGCCACTGGGACACTTATGATAGTTGCTGCTGTGGCCCAGAGATAATCACCAAATTCCTCCCAGTGTAGCACCACTCCTCTTTCCACTGCCGCAGCACAACCACTCCTGCTCTTATTCCTCCATACTGTTTTTTTTTATTCTTTACATCTGAAAGTACTGTGAGAACAGCTGGGACGTTTAAAACATCCATGTTTGTCAGGAGCCCACATGAAGGAGGAGGGTTTATACGTCATTTGGTTTTATTTCTCTATTCTCAAACTTCTCTGGCCACAAGACAAATGTTTCCCCGTCTGATGCTCACGGAGCTGTAGCCTGCAGTCGTGTCGTCTTTCTCAAGGCCTGTTTGTGTGAGCGCCGACTTGTTGCTGCACACGCCTGCAGCAGGTGACCCTGATACAGTCATCATGAAAACATCAGGGCGACTCACACACCTTGAAAAGCAACAGCGACGAAGGCCAGTTCATTGGAATAATTAACACGCGTTTGGGTTGGAGCTCTGCTAATCTGAAGCCACTGGTGGCCTACAAACACACTCACACACTCACACACACTCACATACTCACTCAAACACACACACACACAACACACACACACACACACACACACACACACACACACACACACACACACACACCTCTCCTTCTGTGCAAGTACTACTACAGCGGCTCCATTGATGAGGCTTCTCTGGTGTGCTGGTGACTCAGACGGCCTCAGATCTCACTGTGAATTAGAACACACGCCCCCTGGTGGCCGTTTAAAGACCCTTATCCTCCATGTTTCTGTGTGTGTGTGATATTAACACAGCATTACACTGTAGTTTAGCCTGTATGATATTTTTGCTTTCATAACAAAACATGACAAATAGACAAAGACGTGTTTACTGTGTTATAGTGAATATTTAATACATTTTCTGTTTTATTGTGTTTATTATGTTGCTGACTTTACAGCAGCTGATGTGTAACCTGACTTTTTTTCCTTACTTTTTGTTTTGCAGCTTCTTAGACAGGATCGATGTTGTCCGGCAGCACGACTACACACCCACTGATCAGGTGAGATGTTCAAACTCCTGCAGTCATTCATACTGAATCACTCTGTATCATTAACACAACTCGGACTGCAGCTGCCCACTGTAGTGTCGAGACAATAAATCCTTTAATCAATGAAGTAAAATAAAAAAAAGCCCTTATTCCAGCTTCTTGTGATTCATTAACTTATTATGTTCTCCTCTTATCTGTTTTTCATTCCAGGACCTGTTGAGATGCCGAGTTCTGACATCCGGGATCTTCGAGACGAGATTTCAAATAGACAAAGTCAATTTCCAGTGAGATGAGATCAAATTAATTTCAGATAAAGAACCAATATTTACAATATGCAAGATACACAGATTTTACAATTGAGCATGTTTTAACCACATTTACCCCTCAAAATATCTTCTGGATACTTTGCCTACCACCAGTGTAAATGAAACTTTAAACTTCCTCTGTCTCGCAGTATGTTTGATGTTGGAGGTCAGAGGGATGAGCGTAGAAAATGGATCCAGTGTTTTAACGGTGGGTTTTTAAACGGTATTTAAAAATAATAGACTATTTTTTCATGCGAAGATTATTTGTTAAAGTTGTGGAATGTACGTCGTTGTTAACCCTCCTCTGTTTCGTGTGTGTGTGTGTGTGTGTGTGTGTGTGTGTGTCTGTGTGTGTGCGATACAGATGTGACAGCCATCATCTTTGTGGTGGCGAGTAGCAGCTACAACATGGTGATCAGAGAAGACAATCAGACCAACAGACTACAGGAAGCCCTCAACCTTTTCAAGAACATCTGGAACAACAGGTCAGAGCCTTTGTTTCTGGATTTTGTAGGAATTAAAACGTGAAACAAATTAATATTAGATCACAATCTTTAAAAAAAAATACGTACAGTATTCACACTTGTGTTACTACACTTCATTTACTATAGATTTATTAAAGCAGTAAAGTGCCCTGTAATGCTTTGTTTTGCTGTTAAAGTAGAAGTTAACAAATGTATTGAAGAGTTTTGTTTCCTCCTCATATTCTCTCTCAATGCTGTGATGGCAATTGTACACATACACTTTACCACATCAACGTAATCATACTTAAATAAGTGTAAATGTGACTGTTACTGATTTGCTCTGCAGTTTAGAATTTTGCACTGCGTCACATCTTTTGGGTCCTTTCAAATGATCGTGCAAATAAATCTGGCTCTGAGCTTGTTCTGCATTCGACAGGTGGCTACGGACCATCTCGGTTATCCTCTTCCTGAACAAGCAGGACCTGCTCGCCGAGAAGGTTTTGGCAGGGAAATCCAAGATTGAAGAGTATTTCCCGGAGTTTGCACGTTACACTACACCTGATGATGGTGAGAGGTTGACCCTGATATCTGTGTGTCCGACAGGCATCCACTTATCTTGATGTGTATCGGCTTTATTCCAATTGTTCAGTGCAGATAATGAGGTGGATTTACTCAAAATACAACAACGTTGTAAATAGTCTGAAAGTTAAAAAGTCAGAGACTGTTTCTGTGCATTGAGCAGTTATTACAGATATTTGGTCATACTCAGTTTTGGTTTTTACCTTCAAATTAAATGTTTTTGATCATCTGACTGAGGCGCAACTTAATTTACAACCAGATTTCTTGTTTTCAAACAGCAATACCAGAGCCAGGGGAGGATCCTCGCGTCACAAGGGCAAAGTACTTTATCCGGGACGAGTTTCTGGTACGTTCACACCTCATGTTCTAGTTTGTTTCCTTGGAACTTGTATGTTTTTATGAGTTTATTTGCCTGATCCATTTAACTTTTTTTCGTTAAAAAATCTGTGAAGATAAACTGGACCCAATTTTCAACGTTAAAAGGGTTTTAACTTTGTAACTTGACGGTCGGTGTTGATGACCTGTTGATGAGTTCATCTGACATTAACTTGTCTTTGCTTGTGTGTCTCCTGCAGAGGATCAGCACAGCCAGCGGGGACGGCCGGCATTACTGTTACCCCCACTTCACCTGCGCGGTCGACACAGAAAACATCCGCCGCGTCTTCAATGACTGTCGCGACATCATACAGAGGATGCACCTACGGCAGTACGAGCTGTTGTGATGGGGAAGCGGCGCCCGTGCGACTTGTATAACCTACCGTCCTACCTATCTTCCCCCAGCCCCCCACACCCCACCCACCACCAACACGACCAGTTAGCCAATCACCCCTCTCCACTTCCACCAACTTCACCAAACGACTGAGCGAACAAGCGAGCGAGTGACCGCCTGCCCTCCCCTCCAACCCGATACAACACCTGCCGCTAACACAGTTTCAGAAGAACCCCATCGTGGTTTATGGATTCACCAACAACAGTTTCATCGACTATTATCCAGGACTGATTCCTGTACTCAGCCACACTACGACCCATGAAAGAGGGTCGAGACTGGAATCTTTGTGCAGGCTATTCCTCCTTTTAGCTCTCTCTCTCTCTCTATCTCTCTCCCCCTCGCTCTCTCTCAGATAAATGAACACACACTCGCAGGTACATACACACCCACACGACAGCATTAGACATTCAGAGCCCTTAAATAGGTTTTAATGTCTCATAGCACACACATACACACACACATACACACACTTTTAATACCAAGTCCTCCTGCTTTTAACAGTCGGCAGAGGCTGAATTCAATAATGCATCCTGAGAGAGAGAGGTAGTTTATTCACCGCGTGCTGACGACGATCCAGGAGGAGACAGGAAGAAGAAGAAGATGAAAATCAAGATGAAAATGGATGGAGGGTGGCAAACTGACACAGCTGAGGGCTGTGATCCTTTTTTCTTTTCGTGCCCGAGGACGGACTAATTGACTAACGGCTGCCTGTGGTCGTGAGCGTGACTCGGACATACGACCACATGGCTCACATGACCTGCTCTTCAGGAAATCGTTTGAGGCGGGGTGGCGGAAAACAACAAAAACAGAAAGGAGGAGAAAAAAAAGAATAATACCATACAAGGCATAAATCCATGCATACCAGTGAACTTCATGCAGTGCAAAAAATCCAAGCTATGTAAATATATATATATACATATTTATATGAGTGTATATAAATATGTATATATATATATAAATATTATATATTCCTGTAATAACACAATTCAACTTTATGTTTTTGTTAGTTTTTACCCCATGTTGAGTGTTGGTGTACACTGTGTGTGATCTGCCTTTGTGCACCATTGAAACCCCACTACACGCACACAAATACATACACACACATATACAACCTGCCCCTGCTGCTATTAGTCAAATATGGAAAATAAAGAAAGACGAAAGATTTTATTTAATAAGGAAAAAAAAGATCAACACAAAAAGAAAGCATGAAGTAAAGGAAACGACTTAACGAGACTGGATGCAGCATATTTACCTTGTAACACACACACATAGACACACACAGACACCAACACCAACATGCTCCAGCCCTCACCAGCATCCTCCCTCTCCACACGAAGCCCCTCCCCCTCACCTGTCGTCTTGTTCTCTCACCATGCCCCCATCCCCCCCCACACTGACACACACACACACACACACACACACACACACACACACACACACACACACACACACACACACACACACACACACACACACACACACACACACACACACACACACACACACACACACACACACACACACACACACACACTCACCTCCTCCCGGCTTTAAGTACGTCTGTCTTTATTTTACTGCTGGACTATTATTCTTGTACAGACTGTAAAATGTATTATTTTGTACAACTTTATTGAAGAAAAAAAATTAACTTGTAGAAGATCCCTGTGCCTTGATCACGACTGTACATGTAAAAATGAGCTAATATGTAAGTTATGTTTCACTGCGCTGTACAGCTGGACGGGTCTGTCCCACCTCGTCTGAGCTAGCTCACCCCTCCGCTGGGGGCTGGGGACTGGGGGCTGGGGGAGGGGCATCGGATCGGGGCGGCGGCCTTCTGTCTGTTGCTTAGTTTCTTTACATTTACATTTGTTTGTTTGTTGATTCATTTGTTTTGCTTTGACTCTCCTTTGGTTCATATAATAGGATTTGAAGAAAAAAAAATGAAGAAGAAAAAAAAAGTTAATCAGACACACCACCTTAATGCTGTGTAGTGAAAGATACTGAACCCTAACACGATTTAATATATATAAAATATATTTGAGATTTTATATTTTATATATATGTACTGTACACTTATATCTATCTCCCTTGTGAGCTGTCCCCCAGCTTTTCTTTGCTTTCTGTCAGTAACATCTGCATACATTTTCAGAAGGTGGCGATTCTGGGTGCAGTGGGATGGGGATTAATTTCTTTTCTTTTTTTTATTTTAGCTTTAACTCTTTTGAAGGAGAGGGAAATATCCAATTGCAAAGCATTGCTTGTTTCTACATAAACCAAATTCTTTTTGCTTAAACAAGAAGAAAAGGTTGTATTAAGTGTTTGGTTCATTTCTAGTCTCAGTTCACTAGATCCTCACCTGAGAAACGCATCACACACACTTCAGTGGCCAGTTTGTTAGGAACACCCAGTGAAAACTGATGCAGTCTAATGCTACAGTCCTGCAATTAGTGTGACTTCATCATGATGAGGGCCAACTCAATGTTAGAAACACCTCCCAGTAAAGCAAGATGCAAATACTGATGTTTATTTACTTATAGGTTAAAGTAGGACGATTAAACAGTATCAATACTCATCCGTTTCATTAATAGTAATATCACAAATGTCCATTATACATCTATATGTTTTCTATGCATTTTAAAAGCACAGTGAGGAAGTATAAAATAATCAGATTCATTATTCTACCCAAGATTCCTAGAGTGCTGTTAATCAAGTGTCCACCTTGAATAAGTTGACATCTATCATGATAATTATTGATACAGACTGATATTTTTTATGTTTATTTATTTTTTGGACATTTCTCTCAGCCCTACGTTTCAGCACTTATCAAAACAAGAGATTATAAAGTGCTTTACTGGGAATAGGGTAAAAGAAAAAAAAATATGATTTCTGATGCCAATTTTTCAAAAAGGATGATGTTCTTGAGTTAACAACAAACTGTTGCCTCCAAATCCGTAAGGTTCAATTTGATTTCTCTCTGAAACCGAAATGCATATTGTTGCATTAGACTGCATTAGTGTCCGGTAGGTATACCTAATAATATGAAAACTGAGTGTCACCTTCACCAGCAGTGAAGCACACAACTGTCACAGAGCCTGGTTCCCTAAACACACTAGTTTCCCCATGAAGGTTTATAAAGATGCAAATATGGTTTCAGTCATGAAGAAGACACCACAGCCTTATTTCTCCCAGAGTTGGATTGAACACAAGTTATTATTTCATTTGGTCTGACAGAACTGACCTGAATATCGTAGATCACTTTATACTTAATACAACACTCATGAGAGGGGTACGCAATGAAATAATTAAGAACAAGTAGTTTTCAAACTTTGCCGTTTTACCTTGACTTTTATAGTGTGTATATATGAGGTTGTAAACAAATATTCTACAGTAACCGGATGTAAATGACTTTCAAAAGTCTCCAAACTCTGCCAAGAAGTCATAAAAGCCTCCTGGATCAGGAGACTTGACAGTGACACCTGAGAGGATTTCGTAGTGTTTCCTTGCTAGATTAAAACAAACTCCCAACATTGAGATTAAAGAGTAGAGGAGCAAGAGCACGTCACATGCTCATCTGTCATCACATAGATTTTGCTGATACCACTTCTATTTTCATTGGAGCAGCAGGTTTATGAGCTGAAGATGATTATTCCTCCTTCGGTAACATGATCAACTGAACACTTCCAGGGTCACACCTCAAAAGAGAATTGGGCTGCTTTAATGCAGTTATTTCATGTTCTTGTTAATGCAAAGAAAGGAGAAGTGAGTGATTAAAGGTGGCGCTCCTCTGGAGGCTCCGGGGAGACTACACCTGTTGTCAAGGAGGTGCAGCCTGATTGTAACTTTCAACTAAAGCCATTCTGTTGATTTAACTTTCTAATACACAACATGAGCAAAGGTATGATGACACCAGAATATATACTTTTTATTGTTAAACATTTAATTCCGTAAACATGGGCATGAATATGCAGCTATAAAAGCCTACGTCCTCCAGGGAAGGCTTTGTAGAAAATTTTGTAAATTAGCTGTTGGACTTGTTCTGTTCAGCCAAATTCCAATGTAAACTCACCATGAGACACATCCCAAAGTAAACAAAAGTGTGTGGAAAGTCCTTTTTGGCCATATATTATAATACAGCTGGATTTCTATTCTTTATTAAAGGCTCTTTCGGTAACTTGTCAAAACACTGGTTTTACCAAGTCTTCACTCACATTCCGAACACTGCTTTAAAGGGTTTTCTCCACAAGCTGGTGGAGATACCATGTCGTCTCTGGAAATGTCATCCACGTTCCTGGTGTTTTATTTGTACAAATATCAGGTATGGAATCAAATAATGAGGATAAACATTTGAATTTTTACAGGCAGTCACCAAGGAATCAGAATTGGGTTTCACTGCCAAGCAGGTAAACACATACAAGGGATTTGCTGTGGTGTATTTGTGCTAGTATAAATATAAAAACAGGAAACACACATTTAATGTAAACATTTTAAAAATACTATAAGCGCCAGAGGAGGGATTATGCAATATGTTCAGTTAGTCCGGTATTTGCCAGGAGAAGTTCAATAGTCAACACACGATGGAGAGATGTTGACAACACACATTTTGTCATTTATCTGAAGTCCATTCGAAGTTGTGTCATTTTTAAAAACTATAAAAACTCGAGTGAGCAGGAAATCCTTCAGACTAAAAGATGCATGTCCCCCCCGCTCCACAAGAGGGAGCAAGACTTTAAAAACAAAGGCAAACATACACGTGGGCCGAACCGGACGACAAAATGTGCTTCCTCCACCAAAACCCCGCCTCCACGTTCCCATGCATTGGCGCGATTCCCCTCCGCTCTCGGCTGCTTCTCCTCCCCGGCTCCTGGTGGTGGTGGCAGCGGACTGACTCGGTTGTGGAGCTGCGGGTGAAAACATGAGTGCGGCGGGTAGTGCTCGGTCCGGTCCGGGTGCCGGTCCGGTCCAGCAGGGGCTGAAGGAGGCGCTGATCGAGACGCTGACCGCCATCCTGTCCCCGGTGCAGGAGGTGCGCACCGCCGCGGAGGAGCAGGTCAAAGTGCTGGAAGTGACAGAGGGTGAGTGGTCGCCTGTTCGTGGGTGAGATCCCCCGGTGTCCTCCCGCATTCATGACACGGGCCTCCGGTGCTGGCTTTTAACTCTTTCGGCTAGTCTGAAGCGCAGCTAGCCGTCATGCCTGCATCGTTAGCCGGGGGGGAAGTGTCTCCTCTCCCGGGGGCTGACGCTAGGCCGGAGAAGTTACTGGTGACAAAGTTAAAAATGAACAACTCCAGGAAACGAGCTGATCTCTCTCTGGCCCCCGGGTTCGGTGTCATCGCTCGACCGGACGAGCTCGGACAGCTAACGGCTAACAAGTCCCATCAGTCACCGGGGTAACTGTGAAGCACATGCGGGGCAGAGTGGAGCCTCCACCGGCCTCAGCTCCGCCGCTGGACCCCGGGTCGTCCCTCAGTAAACAAGTCCATTTAACGCAAGGGTCATGTGTTTTTGGGGAATGTACGTTAAAACCTCTGAAACTATGGCAACAACGACATCAGCGCCTCAGGAACCCAACGCAGTGTCGCCACAACCCACGTGTTATTACGTCATTTAGAAGTTAACTTTTTCTTATGACTTCATCCTCGCGGTCGCTATAGGAACCACCCGGATGCCCCCTTGACACAATTTCCCGCGAAGATGCGTCCCGCTGATCCCGCCCAACCGGCCCCAGCTTCCTCCATCATCCATCATCACCCTCCATCATCAGTGGAGCTGCGAGAGATGTTAGTCCATCAGTTTATAGATCAAGCAGTTGATGGGTAGAGAATGGATCGGCAAAAGTTTTAATAATCGGTAGTTAACCATCTATAAACTCTATGTAGTTTTAGCTTGGTGGCTTTTCGTTGTTATGTTGGGTATTGATGTTAATAATCTTTACTTGTAGCCCTGAGAATCATCAGAATACACAAAGTCCCAGTCTTTGAGATCAATATTTGTTTTGTTGCTAGATAGATGGATAGGTTATTGTATTTAGACTCTTGACACATGATGTTTAACCTAAATAGCAAGGGACAACATTCTGGACCAGGAAACCTTCAGGTTTCAGGTCATGTTTTAGCAGGCTTTGGTTGGCAGCAGGTAAACAGTCCAGTGTGGAGAGCAAAAATAAATGCACCGGCTTTCAGCTTTTTAATTGATCTGAGTTCATAGATATTTGTTGATGGAGTTCAGCCTAATTGCGTCTAGACCTGAATCACATTTAATAAGTATCACTGTTTTGTGTTTTGTGTGGAGCAACGTACGCCTCGTGTGATGTCAGAGAGTAGTAGGTCTGAAAACGCTGTATGTAGGATGGAGTCTCTGCCCCGATATCTACTGTCTACACCTGAAACCCCCAAATATTTGCCATTCATATAGATCATACAGTACAGAATCATTTTCACATTATAAACTCACACCATAGAGACTTCTTTCTTTTTTCTCGTGTCCTCCAAGTCGTGTTGATTGAAATATAATAAATGTTGGGGCCCATGTCCGTCATTTGAAATGATAACACGTGAGACCTACTAGAATAGTGTCACCTTTGGTCTCAGGTTTACAGTTATCTAAACAATGAGGTGTCATGGAGGCCTTTTCATCGGCCTGATGTCTGATGATAAATTAAAACCAGTTAAGCACTCTGTTATTTTACTGTAACAGAATCCGTCTAATTTCCTTAACAATCTGCATTAATAATATTGAATATTAATGAAAGCTCTTAAAATACCTGATTCACCTGGATAGTGAATTTGTGAGTTTACCGCTTGTAAACAACCGGAGGAAACAGTTTTATTGTGATGCAGGACTTAAACAGGACTGACGGATACAGTAACTTGCGGCCGTAGCTTATAGTCCACCAGACTTCCCATTGTCTGTGCAGCGATCCTCGTGCCCGTGGTGAAAGGCTAATTGTTCACGGTGTCTGTCGGCCGCTGCGAGGTGGACCCTTTCCGCTGGCCCCTCTCTAAGGCAGACGTTGGATGCAGGATTGTCAGCACTAACATTGTCTTCTGGCGCCTGATGTCACTCTTAGTAAAACCCAGCGAGAGGGACAGAGCAGAGTTTGATGCTGATCCTGAACTCTGGGTTTATCGCTCACCCTCTGCATGCCATCCAGGCCAGGGTCAAACAGTGTGTTGTTAGCAAGTCGGGCTGGGCAACAAAGCCATATCAATATCTATCGTAGTGTAATATTCATCAATAGATGTGTAACAAAAGCCCAGCTCAGATTTGTTTAGTTTTTATCAAGTTTCGTTCTCTGCTCGTAAAGAAACGTTTTAAACCTCAACCTTCCCTCAGGAGGCAAAGTCACCTCTTACACTTGAGAGAAATAACATGACATTCATTGAGATATCCATTTCGACTGATATGAACATTTATACAGAATCTAACATTCTGCCATATTGTCCAGCAGTGATGAATTGGGTTTCATTTTCACTTGGCATCAGGCCGTGACTTGTTATCGTACTGGCAGATTCCATGAAATAAACCCTCACACCCCAAATGAATTCCTGGAAAGAATTGTCTAAAAATCCTCTTTATGGCCACTTTAGTTCAGTGTTATGAAGAGACTATAAAGAACACCAGGAAAGGTTTCTTTTAAAGCACAATATAATATAACATAGAAATAGGTTTTCCATGAAATGATATATTTTCTTCTCATCCTTGCTGCTGTTGTAGAGTTTGGAGTCCACCTGGCTGAACTCACAGTGGATCCTCAGGGAGCACTCGCCATCCGTCAGGTGAGCAGAAAATAACTGTAGCCGTAAACTGTTTTACATTGGCATTACATAATGCGTTTATTACATATGTATATGTGAGTGTTCAAACCTGTATCAGTTTTGTGTTTCATTATCAAATATGGCTTCCCCATTGGGCGTGTTTGCAGTTAGCATCAGTCATCCTGAAGCAGTATGTGGAGACTCACTGGTGTTCCCAGTCAGAGAAGTTCAGGCCTCCTGAAACAACAGATCAGGTAAACAACTCCACAACTTCTATAATTCAAATATCCTCTGGTTACAAAATGGTAATTTGAGCTCTGAGGACTGTTTAGAGCCCACCTCTTGTTTTCCTCCTCCAGGCCAAAGCTGCCATCAGGGAGCTGCTGCCGGGCGGCCTGCGAGAGTCCATCAGCAAAGTCCGCTCCAGTGTCGCGTACGCAGTGTCTGCCATCGCCCACTGGGACTGGCCTGAGGCCTGGCCGCAGCTCTTCACCCTGCTGATGGAGATGCTGGTCAGCGGAGACGTCAGTGCCGTGCACGGGGCCATGAGGGTCCTCACAGGTGTGTGATAAGATGCATGTCAACAAACATGTTATTATTTTGAGTTTTTTCAGAATACGTTGTTTTTAGAATGTTCTGGTGAAACTTGAGCCTAGGGAACAATATAAACCTTTTTTTTCCTGAGTTTAAAGACTGTGTTGATATGAAACATTATAGCCCTTTTCCAGCTTTATCGTCATTTCCATTTTAACGTTAAAAGAAAGATCTAAATTTCGTACATTTTATTCTCACATATGTGCTCTTACCTCACCCATATTCCTCCACTTATAAATTTCTCTTATAACTTTTTCTCTCATGTTTCCAGAGTTTACTCGGGAGGTGACAGATACACAGATGCCGCTGGTGGCTCCGGTCATCCTTCCAGAAATGTACAAGATCTTCACCATGGCTGAGGTGCTGCTCCAGCTTTGAACCTTTTCTGGTCACTGAATATGTAACGATATGTTGTAGAAAAAAAGAGTAGAAAAAAAGGATGAGGCAGATTAGGTCCCAAACAAGTTGCGTGAGTATCTGATACAGAGACAAACTGACATCATGTCTTTCATCTCATAGTCAACTATAAACAAAAAGTTAACACAAATACAACCCATAAATAGAACTTGAATTAAGGAAATATTTTCTATAGTAGTGTCAACATAAAGGCACATCTTTGCTGTATTGTTTATTCTATAAAACAACATTTTATTGACAATTATAAAGGCCGATACCCAAATGAGGCATCAGGTGACAAATCAGTCCAGACTGAACTATATTCAGATTACAGCTGTATTTCCTGTAGTAATTCATTCTACCATTTTTGTAGTTGTAGTTAAGTTTGGATAATTTTTTTATGTTTTCTAATGCGACAGGTTTACAGTATTCGTACCCGTTCCAGAGCAGTGGAGATATTTACCACCTGTGCCAATCTCATCTGTGCTATTGAAGAGCTGGAGAAGGTGAGTTAGTGATACTTTTTTTAGATGCATTATGAATAATAATGCATCTAATATGAATAATAATGCATCTAATACACAATCTTCATTTTCACTAGAAATCAGGATTTTAGCCTGAATTAATTATAACGCGTATCTCGTCAATACTGTGTTATAACTGTAACGTTCCCTCCTGTGTGTGTTCAGGGTGCAGCCAAAGCGTTGATCTTCCCTGTGGTGCAGCAGTTCACTGAAGCGTTTGTGCAGGCTCTGCAGATGCCTGATGGACCCTCGTCCGACAGTGGTCTGAAGATGGAAGTGCTCAAGGTGAGAGACGGAAGTTAGTGGGAACCTCAGAATACCGTCAGTAGAAACTTGTAAATTCAGGTGACAACGAGGTTGTAGTTCTACATCTAATATGTCTTTTATATGACTTTATATGTAGTGTACTGTAATTCCAGCGTGATGTAGTTGTCTGTTACAGTGTGTATTTTGTGTTAAAAGTATAACGTGTTGTAATAAGACTTCATCTTAATCAGTTTGTGTTTCTTTGTCTCTCAGGCTGTGACAGCGCTGGTTAAGAACTTCCCCAAACCCATGGTGTCCTCCATGCAGCAGATATTACCCATCGTGTGGAACACACTGACTGAAAGTGCAGCTTTATATCCTTCACAAAGCCAACTAGTTGCTCTTCATGTGTGATAAAACCACTGTTGCTTCTGTTTTTGGGTGAAAGAACACAGTTTATGGACATTTCTGTTGTTGTGCATACAGAGCAGCCTCTTCAAACCACCGTCCAACCACACTACAGCAGTTCACCTGCTTACTCAGTCAAATCCAAAGGGAAACAAGTATTGTAATGAGCTACTTTCATACCGAGACAGTTGTCAATGAAAATGCACTTGGACCCAGCTGAGCTCCAGTGGACGTGTTGGTTTGTGGATGACTTCACATGCATTATTGGTGCATTGTGATCATGAGGCAGCAGAAAGTTCATAAACTTATAGGCTTAATAATGAGATTTTCTCCGTTGTAGCTGTTCTTGGATTATTTTGGGAGTGTTCCTTAACCAGATGTTCACTTATGTAAGAACAGAAGTCAACTACACAGAGGAAGTGGACGACCCAGTGGACTCAGATGGTGAGTTGCACTCTCACTGCTGCATGTAACTTATTGAGGAAACACTTTTCTCCTCCATCCTCTGGTGTTTAATGTTTTTTTGTTGTTATTTTACAGGTGAAGTTCTGGGTTTTGAAAATCTTGTGTTCAGCATCTTTGAGTTCGTCCACACGCTGCTGGAAAACAACAAGTTCAAGAGCACGGTGAAGAAAGCGCTGCCTGAGCTCATCTACTACGTCATACTGTACATGCAGATCACTGAGGACCAGGTGAGGGGTTATTAAAACAAATGTATATTTATGTCTCATAATTGGCGTCAGGCCTGATGGTTTGCACGGTGGTTTCTTTAGATCAAAGTGTGGACGGCGAACCCGCAGCAGTTTGTGGAGGATGAGGACGATGACACGTTCTCCTACTCGGTCAGGATCTCTGCTCAGGACCTGCTGCTGGTGAGATGATGTAAAACTGGGCTCAGAAACGTGGGGTCCTGTGTAATGGTGGTAACCTTTGACCTCTGCTTGCAGGCTGTGGCTGCAGAGTTTCAGAATGAGAGTGCAGCAGCGTTGGCAGCGGCGGCGACCAGACACCTGCAGGAGGCGGAGCAAGCTCGAAACAGTGGCAACGAGCACTGGTGAGAGAGAGACTCTGCACCAACACTTCTCTCTCGCTTTCTGATAACATCCTAACGTCTGGTCGCGAAGCTTTGTCAAATCTGTTACACATTCCAGCTGTAATTAATGACAGTAAAAGTGGAAAAATCCTCATGCTGCCAAGTACGACACATAGACGTGTACTGACCCGGGGAGAATAACAAACTCTGCAGATTGTGCGTCACTTCAGCCGACACAGTTCACTTTGAAAAACTTGACAGCAGCTTTATATTAAACTCTGCGCTTGACGGTTAGTTTGTTCTTTGCACACTGATCTTCTGAACTTGCCAAAAAGTGAACTTAGTGTTTCTTAATGTCAAGTTCACACTGCACAACTTTCAAAGCCGTCCGATCTGTCAAGTGCATGACTTTGATCAGGAGTCTTGTAAAGAGTTCATACCATTCGACTGTATTCAATACTTGTTCATTGGATGATACTTTGACAGGTAAAGAATGTAACCACACACGTAGCTGTTGCAGACTTGTCCAGATAATTATCCTGTTAGAAATCAGAGGAGGCGACGTGTCAGCAAGCGTCAAACCAATTTGACTCTGATCTGGAGCTTTTGTGGATCGTTCTCCCAAAACTTATCTCATTCTACTGTAATCTTAAAACACTGTGCTTGTAAGTCCGTAATGTCATGTTGTGTTCATTGAAACCAGGTGGAAGATCCATGAAGCCTGTATGTTGGCTCTCGGTTCCGTCAAAACCATCATCACAGAGAACGTGAAGAACGGTCGTATCCAGTTTGACATGCACGGGTTCCTGGCCGGCGTTATCCTCGCCGACCTCAACCTGGCAGGTGAGTCTTAGAAATACCGTAAGAAAAACTTCACAATGTATCTGTGTACATAGTTAATGTTCTTACATAGTATTATATTGCCTATATTCTGTTGATTTCCCCATGCAAGTTCCTTATAAGAAACACCTTAAAAAAATGATTTTTATTTATATGTTATTTGTTCTCTCTTGTGTCTTCTCTTATCTTGGTCTTCACTGCTGTCTGTTGTTTTGGTCTTGTGTTCAGCGGCGTCTCCGTTCCTGCTCGGTCGGGCTCTGTGGGCCGCCAGTCGCTTCACAGCAGCCATGTCTCCTGAGCTCATCCAGCAGTTCCTCCAGGCCACCGTCAGCGGGCTCCACGACAGCCAGCCGCCCTCCGTCCGCATCTCTGCGGTCAGGGCCATCTGGGGGTGAGCAGCATTTGTTTTCTAACTGCACTGTGCTGTGTTGTTGTTGTTGTTTTTTTGTACATCAAAAAAACTACAATCATAACATTTCTGCCATTAACCAACAAATTTACTGTTTGCTCAGCCTTGCTCTTTAAAGTAGATGAAGAGCTTAATTTACCAGATGTTCCTGGATTCACACTAATGTGTCATTTCAATCCCGCAGGTACTGTGATCAGTTGAAGTTGTCTGAGAGCACCCACGTCCTTCAGCCCTTCCTCCCTAGCATCCTCGAGGGACTGGTCCAACTGGCCGCCCAGTTCAGCTCAGAGGTGCTGACCCTCGTCATGGAGACGCTGTGCATCGTCTGCACCGTCGACCCGGCCTTTACCACCAGCGCCGAGAACAAGATCTGCCCCCTCACCATTGCTATTTTCCTTAAATATAACAATGGTATTGACAAACAATAGCTCCTCTAACCACATCCTCTGATTGTCACTGTGCACTCACACTGTGCTCTTTAACTTTTCTAACTATATTAATGATCTTTTAATGGATGATTAGAGGATAGACATTTCCCAGTTATTAGCAAAAATCCCACATTTATTCCCAGAGAGGAAACAAACATGTTGAGTAAACACCTAGAGTTGAGTTGGTATCTTGTCGTTTCTCAGACCCTGTCTCCCTCTCTTCTCCTCAGACCCAGTGGTGGCGTCTCTGGCTCAGGACATCTTTAAGGAGCTTGCACAGATCGAAGGCTGCCAGGGCCCCATGCAGATGCGTCTCATCCCCACGCTGGTCAGCATCATGCAGGCTCCGCCCGACAAGATCCCATCTGGACTCTGCGCAGTAAGTGGTTCCAAGAGAAACAAAGGTTTCTGAAAGACTGTTTCTACACCGGTTACTGCTACTGCAGGAACTAATGAACCTAAAATCAGTTCTGACCTCTGTCCACATTGGTCCAGAAAAATAATTCTAAATGACTGGCGGCAGTGACATGAGATTGAATCAAACCTGTGGCAGCTGCTGGAGGAAACCTAAATCTAAGACAGTGAATTAGGAACCTATATAAAATATATTAATAAAGCCTACTTATTTTTCTCCAAAGCAGAATTTGCAGCAGTTTGCACACTTTTTGTATCATGGGCATGTCGGCCATCTTGCATACACTGTCAGTTAATATCACATTTCACAGTGTGTAGTTTAATAAACTTGGTGTGTGTTTGTGTGTTGCTGAAATAGAAACATGTCTTGGTCTGTAAGCAGTTACCTCAGTCATCAAACACATAGCAATGAAAGTGATATTCAACCCTGCATCAGATGAGCACAGTGCTGTGTTGTTATGTTATCATTTGTGCTCCTTTAGCATTTGCTCATACACGACAATATGTTCTACTATTAGTAATCAAAAAACGTTAACGCTATCTTTCTAAAGCCTCAGTTTGTCGAGATCGTGCAAGTCTGAAACTTTGACAGGACCAGGCTTAATCTGTTCCATTCTGTAATGTCAGTTGTTTTCCTGAGAGACAGATATAGAGCCTGACCACTTGTCTCTCCTCCCCTCTCTGTGTCAGACGTCCATAGACATCCTGACCACAGTCGTACGCAACACCAAACCCCCCCCGTCAGAGATGCTGGTGTGCCAGGCCTTCCCTGTGGTCGCACAGTGCACCTTACGTACCGATGACAACACGATAATGCAGGTGAACATCGGAACATCTCCGATCTGTATTTGGCAAAACCTTTTAAAACCGCTCTCCTCACCCATCACTGCCGTCCCGTCTCCAGAACGGTGGCGAGTGCCTGCGGGCGTACGTCTCTGTGGGCTTGGAACAGATCGCCCAGTGGAGGGACGAGCAGGGGAACAGTGGCCTCTGGTACGTCATGCAGGTGGTCAACCAGCTGCTGGACCCCCGGACCTCTGAGTTCACAGCTGCCTTCGTGGGCAGGCTGGTCTCCACTCTGATCTCTCGGGCAGGAACCGAGCTCGGGGAACAGCTGGACCAGATCCTCCGAGCAATTCTGAGCAAGATGCAGCAAGCCGAGACTCTGAGCGTCATGCAGGTAGGAGGAGGAGACACCCCTGATACACGTCTGGTGGATATGTAGAAACAATAACAATTACAATTACATTGGTGGGTTATTTTTCCTGGGAGAGAACACTGACATGCTGACTTATGTTTATCTATGTACCAATTGGTGTCGATGCGCTTGTTCAGGAGTTGCTCTAAATCAATCAAAACTTTCAAACACTCACATAAATTGATAGATGAGTGTAAAACTAGTTAAAACTGAAATTAATAATAGTTTACAACCTTGGTTTTTATGGATTGCTGCTAAAGTTTTACGCTTACAGGTACAGTTATCTCCAGCTCCTCACTCTTTTCCCCTCCTCTGCCCCTGTTCTCTTATCCTCTCTCCCTGTTTGCAGTCCCTGATCATGGTGTTTGCTCACCTGGTTCACTCTCAGCTGGAGCCTCTGCTGGAGTTCCTGTGCAGTCTGCCTGGGCCGACGGGGAAACCTGCTCTGGAGTTTGTGATGACGGAGTGGATGAGCAGACAGCACCTGTTCTATGGACAGTACGAGGGTAAAGTCAGGTCAGAAAACATCTTCATGTCATGTAGCCCTGTTTACTTCAAACCCCTGCAATAACATGGATGTAACCTAGTTAGTTAACGCTATTAATTTCCCTGCCAATAGATCAAGTGCAACTAGTACTGTGGCTCTGAAAATAAATAATACTAGTTGGCCGTGCTTTGTTGGAGGAAAATTATGTTTACTCTCTACTTTTGTCTCATTTCCTAAACCCCTGCTGTCAATGTGGTGTTGTGTTTCTTCCTTGCAGCACGGTGGCGCTGTGCAAACTGCTGCAGCACGGCCTCAACACTGACGACAAACGTCTCCAGGACATCGTGGTGAAAGGAGAGGAGATCTACAGTCACGAGGACGGCATCCGAACACGATCCAAATCGGCCAAAAGTAAAGCACCAAAACAAACCTGTTACTTAACTCTTCTGAGTGGTGCGATATTTGGATGTGTTGATATATGATAGTGATATTGACCACGTGCACTGTGTGTTTCTCCTGCCCAGCCCCGGAGCGGTGGACCAACATTCCTTTGCTAGTGAAGATTTTTAAATTGATCATCAATGAGCTGTCGACAGTAGTGGAGGCGAACGCCAGCCGGACAAACGCAGGAGACTGGACCCAAGGTGAGGACAGATACTACGAGTGCTTCTCTTACATTTATTTTGTATATACTAGGGACGGCAGGTTCTCACAGTCGGCAGCATTAACCGCTTTGGATTGAATAAAGTTTCTCAGGGTGTCAAAGTCTCTAACGTTAACGCTTGGTCAAGTTTTGCTACACAATAGTTGGAGTTGGCTCTGAAACCTAAAGAATGTGTCAGCTGACATTTCACTCACCAGCCGTTGTGGTTTGTCTCAGACTCCAGCGGTATGTGGGAGGAAGAGGAACAGGCCGAAGATGACGAGGAGGAAGATGACGGACTAGCAGGGCAGTTGCTTTCGGATCTCATTGCCTCCAACAAATATGGTACGAGAATCTCCACCGTGCATCAGCAATGTCCACATTTCAACCATCAAGTTTTTATTTCTTTTTATAGGTTTATTACAGGTTAATAATTGAAGATATCCTAAACCTCCCTTTGTTTTTTATTACAGACGATGATTATTATGAGGATGATGATGAGGATGATCCAGACGCATTGAAAGACCCCATTTATCAGATTGATTTACAGGTACTTTCTCTAAACATCCTCCCTAGAACGTGAAGGAAAAGGGGAAAGTGTGGCTGATGAATAATTTGTCTTGGTGCTTGTTTGATTTTTAGTGAAAATGAAGATTGTGTATCTGATCTATTAAAGATGGAAGCATGCATGTTGCCCTTCCAGCTGCGGATGAACAGCTGTTATTTGATCATCAAGTATCAAACCCCTGTGCATCTCCTCTGTCCGCAGGCTTACCTGACAGACTTCCTGACGCAGTTCGCCCAGCAGCCGTGTTACAGCATGTTCTCAGGCCACCTCAACAATGCAGAGCGACAAACCCTGCAGTCGATAGGCCTCTAGCCCCTCCCCCCTCCCCCGCCTCGTCTGCCACTCCAAGACACAATCCTCCATCGACCACGCCCCGACACTCTTCTATGGCCCCATCCCTTATGCTCTCATCACAAATTTACAAAATAAAAGGTTTGGGATGTCGGTCCTGGCGGAGGGAGAGAGGATGGGGTGGGAAGAGACACATGCACTTACCCATAAGTCCTCCGTTTCTCCACACACGTGTTGGGAGGATGGATTTGCAGATGACGAGTTGAGAGACTGCATTGAAGGTCGGAGGTCTCCCCTTTCTGGAGTCATTTCCGATGGGATGAGAGGAAAGAATAAAGAGTCCAGAGGCTTCAGTCGGACAATGAAATATAAACAGACTATTTTGACATGTTGAGTTTGTAACTAAGCCCGTTATTTTGGTGTTTCTGTATAAATAAAGTTTAATGCAACATGAAAAACGAGACTTTACCATTGATTGAAGGAAAGTTTAAAAAACATTTACATCCTGCTCTTTGGAGAGGGAGGGAAACGTTGGAGGCCTTATTCCAGAAAACATTGACTGTTTCTGACTCAAGGAAAAGCTCTGGTTATGATGGAGGGTATTTGGGAATTCATACTGTTGCCATGGTGATTCACAGCCTTGTCATTCCCTTGTACCCGTTGAAATTTGGGACGGAAACATTTCTAAATAAAAGTCCAGAATGGACAACACTTCTACATTGACATTGATTTATTTCCTTCCTCCCTGGTGTTAGACTAACTATTTGATCATATTTTATTATGCCTCTCCACCTAGTGGCCGGAAAGATGATGTTGTCTGTACGTCCGTCCTATTCTCTTGAAGGTGAAGTCTCTGGAACGCCATCACAGAATACTTTCACATGTGGCATCTCATAATCATTATAATATTCTGGGTTAGGGTTAGTATTATGGTTAGGGTTAGTAGTCTATACTTACCCTATACTAACCCTAACCCTTACCCTACAACCTTTTTATCCGTAACCCTAACTCTAGCCTTAAACTGAAGCACCCCTTACCATAATTGCAGAAATTGGGTTTTTCCCTTCCGAAGCTGGGGGTATCTCCTGACTCTCCTGCTGAGGTTGACTGTCTTCTGTGACGATGTCAGCTTCTGGACCGTACCACGGAGTGTTAAGTCCTTCTTGAAAGAAAATGCTTCGTGTCATAACCATCTTCATAAAGCCGAACGAATCATAACTCCACAAAGGTTAAAACATCACTAAACTGTTTCATTAACTGATGTGACCCGTCAGTGAGAGGGTCATGAAGTCTTTAGTGCTCCATCTTTACTCTAACAAAGATTTATTACTGCTCGGCCAACACAGCAGCCAACTCAACAGTACTGGTGTTGAATCTTTTTAACTCCAGGATCTTCTGAAGAAGCAGATTGCACATTATAATGATACATATAAAACTGATGCCCCCCTTCTCATAATGTAGAACTCTATAGTAATAAATTGAAATTTGTATCCTTTTACTGCTTGTCATAGAGGCTTCTCCTCTTGTCCGCCACTGAGCAGGTAGACGCTTGTATAACATACGGGAGTCACCAGCGTTCTGAGGGACAGCTGGCAAGTCAGGAATAAGTTTGGCGCCACCAAGTGTTTAAACTGAGAAATGCAATACACTGGGCCATAGTTTATTCTATTTTAAGACTCTGATACGGGCCAATTAAAAATGGATGGCGGGCCGCACTTGGCCCCCGGGCCGTAGTTTGGACACCCCTGCTTTAAGAGTATGAAGGTAAGTCATTCAAATGTGATTGGGGTTCTGTTTTTCATCTATTTTCTGAAAGGCATGATGGGAGCCTTGGCCTGAAGATTATTTTATCTCGGCACTGACCTCATAGAAGCAGTTTGTGACTCATCCTCAGGAGACAGGAAGAGAGAGGTAGATGACGTGAGGCAGCAGAGAATGACCAGAAGCAAGGAGCACTCAACCTATAAATTATTGAATTTGTCATTTCTACCGTCAGACTGCTCTCGCACATGACCAGAAGTGAACTGACTCACTGATTTCTCTGATGTGGAAGCGTAGTTAGAAGGCTGGAGAGATTAACGCGATTCTGTTGTATTTAACCTCACCACCAGAGGTCAGCAGAAAGCACACCCACAGCCTCCATCAGTTGACATCAGTCAGGCTGCTGAGTCAAATGACAAATGAATGGACTGAGGGGGGGAAGTGGCTGCTTAGGTCCTCCTCCCTTACCTGTCACTCACAGTCTTAATCTGTTTGCTCGTGAGTCCGACACAGGCTGCATGATCAATACACAAGCCTTTAGTAATGAAACCATCCTTCTTCCAGACCTTTATGCTTTCTGAAAGGTTTGTTTGTGGACTGCGTCAGTCTCACCTAAAGATCACTCAGCTGAAATGACTGTAGTGTCTCGGAAAAAGAAAAACAACCTGAGTCTCTTGGCATCAGAGGAGAGCTTGTGCTTTCTCATTAAATTGGAAAGTAGAAGGTTTCAAACAGGATTTAACTTCTTCTTATTTTTTCTTATCGTCTCATGCTCATGTAGGAAATTGAAAGCTTCTTCACCCCTGCAAGGTCTGCAGATGAAAATGTTATTATTTCTGTATTCATTTCATATGTCATCTTTATTAAATGGCGTTTCATGCATTTCATGTTACATCTGTCTCACAAAGACACTTTTATTTTAGTGATGGTTTGGTCATAAACTGAATCCGGATTCATACACTGCTCCTGTAAATCAAGCATCAACATTGATGTGATTTTGGCCAACTCAAAGCTGCTGCTGTGAGTAAACACAGCTCTCAGACACAGAAACTAACTTATCCTCTTGTTTGATTTATGGGAGCTGAATGGTGCCTGTGTAGGTGGTGAACTACAGCAGCTATAGGCTGAGTTATGAGCTTGGATTATAACCCAGCAGTCAGTGATTTTAGAATTGAGCTACTGGAGAGTTGCTTTGTTAAAAATCTAAACTCACTCTGAGGTGAGTCAACTCATCAGCTTGCTGCAGCAGCCATATATACAGGAAAGTGATTACAATCACACATAGGAGCTGAGAGGAGTAATGGACATTTCAAAGCTAATACAATAATAAATGGACCTCCATCATGTTACTTGAAAACTGGAAAAATCGTATATGGGAATGCAGTCCATTTACCATTGCATGCATCGTAGATATGACATATATCAAATGTTTACTTCCTAAAAAAATATTAAGTGCCCGAACACCAATCAGTGCGTAGACCCTGCTGAAATTGATTAAATTAATACTTTAGATATTTTTTAAATTGTGGTTCTAAATGGAAATTTGTGGTGGATGTATATTTGTATTGAACAATGCTTTTGAATTCACATTTCTTTATGATTTCTGTTAAGAGGGAGAGGGTCTGATGATCTATAAGTGATCTATAAGTGAGATAATGGACAATCATTAATTATTTCTCTGGGAGCATAGACACTCCCCCATGATATAATTCGGACGTTGATTCGGGCAAATCTGGAGAGACTGGCAGCATTTTGACTTTGACAACATGTGTGCACGGTCACACAGAATCAATCTACAGGTCAAAATCGATCACAGTCTGCGGGTTGCCCGGGATCGAATGGACACAGAGGTATTAATCAGAAGAGCTTCTAATTGTAGCCATTCCCCCCACCCCTGTTCACCTTGCATGTGTGGATGAGAAAGAAAGAAAGAGGGAGACAGAGATAGTCTGTGTGCATGTGTGTGCACAGAAATGCTGATTCCTCTCCTTTGGGCCATGTCAAATGCACTAAGCGTCAGTTTTTCACAAAATGTAACTGAGGAATGTCCGTTTAATTCGGAAAGGCTGAAGGCAGAGAGAGGAGAGAAGGGAGCCAGGAGCCAGGGGGACGCTGTTCTGTTTTGGAGAAGCCTGCAGGGCCTGTGTGTTTGAACATCTCTGAAGGACGCACTCACCTCACGGTGAAGTCACAGCTTGTGATGTCGTCACATTGGATTGATTCATGCTGCAAAAGAAGTTCCTCTGTCAGACCTGGTCTCTGGACCCTGGCTTTCCCTCAGGTTAATCTTATTTGTAGAGCTGGCAGTCTGAATATACTTCTGGAGAGGATTAATTTTTTTATAAACGACTCCGCTATGTGTTGCTGCTTTGTGGGTTGAGTACCTGTCACCAGACTGTTTGATTTAAGACCAGAGACTGTTCTGAAGTCCTACAGGTTGGAGGACGGTTTGGGAAATACACTTGTGTGCTTTGTTCAAACCACTCTCACATCTGTAGGGTATATGAAGTTACTACCGTGAGTCTTTTCCTTATCGCAAGGTTACTAAGCAACATATCTAACCATCTAAACCCATTACTATATTATATTATATATTAGTTTAACCCATGGAAAACCTAAAGTGTAAAAATGGAACATTGTAATTTTGCATGAGTTAATGTGCCGTACTATTTCTTGGCTGCATGTGTGAATTTACTTCCTGGAGTGTGTTTATCATTGTGGGGTTTCTAAGCAACATCTGACATGCCAGGAAGTAACTTCACCCAGCTAAGAAACAGCGTGGTACATAAAACTTGCTAGTTTCATATTCATCCTGCAGTCCTCAGGGTGGTATCGATCAACTCATCGAACTCTCAGCAACAGAGCAAACCAAAATGTGTCTTTTATTTATCCTTAATCCCAACACTCAACTGAAATAAACCTGACATACAAATAGATTCTGCTCATCATGACTGACAACAGTTAACTGTGTAATATGCTAGTCAACTGTTTTGTGCCACGAGCTCCTAAATCATCTACTCCTGCTCACCTGATGCGATTAACAAGTAAAAATAATCATAATTAAAGGGAATAGATTGGCAATAAAAGTTAAAAGACCGTCAACACAACATTTTTAGCTAATTAAAACCGTAAATAGGGATTAAGGCCTTCAGAAGAGACTTGAAAGAAATGACTGAGTCACCTGACCTCATTTCCTCAGGCAAATCGTTCCAGAGCCTCGGCGCCTGGACCGCAAAGACTCTGTCGCTGTCAGTTTTCAGCTGGGAGTCTGGGACAGATAGCAGGCCTCTGCCCGAGGATGTCAATGTATGAGCCAGTGATTAAGGTTCTAAAAGGTCAGATTATAAGAGGGAGATAGGAGCCATGAAGAGGTTTAGAAGTAATCAATTAAATCTTAAAATCAGCCCTAAAACATACTGGGAGCCAGTGTTAAGAGGCTAATAAGTGACGAGTGACGCCATGAATGCTTTTGATATTGGCGCTTTAAATATACTTCTATACTTTGACTTGCATATTAACAATATTGAATACATGACTTGTTTATGTATATATTTGACTGAAGAAAATTGTGCGTCAGTGATGCATAGACAACAGAATAAAAGACAAAGACCAGTGTACAATCACAACATAAACTAATGCACACAAATGCTTTCCATATATTGCACATGATCACTAAAAAGTCCCCAAATGTACCATAAAAGTCTAAGTAGGAAATTCAAACAAGCATTGTCAGAAATATGGTATTTCTGGTGAAATATGATGACTGGTGAAATAAACGCGATTTGCAGATTCAAATGGCCCAGAATGAAAGTGACCAATTGAGACTTCTAGATGCGGGCCTGCTATTAGCTCCGTCTGCACGGGTTTGAAACCCATTTAGTGTTGGTTTAGCCCCACCTCCCCTAACACACTCTATCCTACAGTCACGTGTAAATGTCAGTGAATAGGATGAATAGCTGATGCATATAAGAGCTGGAATATAAACCCCCCCCCTCAGTGAATGGTTGGTGATTTCCTCTCAGCATCTTTATAAGGTGAGATCCGGTTCAGGCCGCAGCTCCTCCTGTCAGCTGCCACTAGTGGTGATGCTGCTGCTCCCTGGTGTGTGGAGGAGGAGAGAGAGCGTGTCCGCTGCCCAATGACAGCGCAGGATGCTGAGAGAGGCAGAGAGAGGCTGCCAGGGTGAATGGAGGCGACAAGATGCCGTCTGGAGCGGCGGAGGAGAGGCATTAACATCGATAAAGGTACGTTTCCTCCTTTGATTCCTCTCCTTCTCTGCATGATTGTCATTAGAGAAACTCTGACGCGTCAAGTCCCGCGAGTGTCTTCTGGTTTTTGAGCGTTTTGTGTGAAAAAAAAAGAAGCAAAGGCTGCTCGCGTTATTCTTTCTCGTATCGTGGTGGCACGGACACATCAGTCAGTCACCGGATACCGGAGCATTAGCATTTTAAATCCCTGTTTAGTGGATGGAGCAGCGGTGTGTTTCAAAATAAAGGTTTCGGCTCCATAGAGGCTGATATTGCACTGGTGTGTTCACGTACATTCACCACGCTAGGAAAATGTAGGCCCTGCGAGCTGTCAAGTGCTCGGTCGTGCCTTCTTCTGCAGCATCACATGTAATTCTGCCTGCACATCCCACTGAAGACACTGAAGGACATATTTCTATTTAAACAAGGTGCCCACATGTCATTAAGATCTGTACAGGGCGTCTCACGTGTTTGCCGGTTTATTCAGAGGACGTTTCTGAACCACAGCAGGAACCTGGTGTCCCTTTTTGGATTTTGCCATTTAAAACAGCACATTTACATTTTTCTCATCCAATCAACCATCTGAAGTCAGCGGGAGGCATTTGGGCGAGCGCTGAGGCTCTGTAGTAGAATACTAGATGAGGATGAGGAGGCTGCATGTGTTGCACTTACCCAAGTGGCACTGTGCCGCACTGAGCCGGCTGGTATATAGACCAGGCTCCTTCTTTTCACATGAAATTTCTCCATTATCAAGCTAATGTAAAGGCTATTTATAGAGGCCTCCTCTTTGTCAGCTCCAGACATGCGCTCTGACCTCAGACGCTCCAAAAGACCCTTGGTTTTATCCACTCCAGGAGAAGAAAATGCCGGCATGCTGCTGCCTCTCAAAATGTCATGAGTGCCTCATAGAGAACTCATGGCTCCTCGACCCCACTGACAGACTCAACCACGCCTGTGGTGAAATCGTTCTTTCTCTTTCTCACAACATCTGGATCCGTTGTTTCCACACCACCGCTCTTTGAATTACCAGTGATCATTTCTTCTGGGGCCTGTATTGGCGTTTCCTGTCAGGGCCTGGTTACTGTAATTAATACCTGAGTAACATCAGCAGTGTGACTATTCAGAAATCAATCACAGCAACAGCTTAGGTAGGTATTTGGAAAAAGGTCCACAGGGGAAAAAATATATGAGAAACTATGAAAGGTGTAACTTGAACACTGGTCGAGGGTTTAGGTCAAACACTCCGGATAGTTTCTAAATGATTATTTGTTATGCTTGATATTCCGTAGATATAATCACTATTTATATGTCATACTTGATAGATAATAGCACCTAGCTTGTAACCAAATAGCTACAATGAAATCTGAGTTAGCAAGGTTTCTCCTTGTTTGTACTGCAAATTAAATCAAATTGAGAAAACCACCATTTTATCATATTTTAAAATTGTCAATATTTTTTCATTCAGTTTACATTGTGACTGTTGGGTGGGTTGAACTGGTTGATTTTGACTGGAGGGGGCTACAACGCCCCAGTACCTCTATAGATATCGCTCTATAAAACTACACATAACAGCCTACAGCGGGTGGGTTACTCTGTTAAAATATGCAATAGCACCATTAACTGCACCTTCTCTCAGATTATCTAAGAACTGCAGGAGAGAGTGGGAGTAGAATAAAGTGCTGTAACTGACCTCTTCATTTGGCACAACCTGTGGTTCTCCAGCATTATCACTGTTTCTGCAGAGAGCCCTACAACACGTTGGTCACATCCTTCTGCCCAGCAGCCAGCATTGTGCTGCGGTGCTTTGTGGATCTGATACAGTGGTGAAATCCTTCAGTGCATATAAGAAATGTAGATATAGAACAGTGTCATCAGAAGAATAAAATGTTTTAATGTTACTTAAAAAGTCAGATGAATGGAAATAGAGCCCACCTGTGTATAAGAGATTTCAGGACGATTTCTTTAACGTATCGATGGCGACTGTGATAGTGCTGAAGATATAATAACTGATTAGTGAAGCAACAGACATTTTACTACATGCCTTTTCTGTGATGTTTAATTAAATACATATATAGTGATAATATGACTAAGACAATAAATGTTATTTAAAGGCACCTTGGGCATTTTCAGTATTTTTTGGCATTAAAGGAATAAATGTTTAATTAATTAATCAAAAAAATGTAGAAAGACACTGACTTTATTCAATGCAATTGTTCAAACCACAATTAATTCATTTTTTTCATCCTGTTGTTCCAAAACAATAGGAAATCAATCTGTAAAATGTGATTGTGTGGGAGTGTAGCCTCCGGATGGACAGAAAAACTGATTATAAAATAATTTATTACAGCTTGGACCTGATATAGCAGAACATATTTCTGTCCTATGAGCCATTGTTATAGATACAGTAGCTGAAAGTGTAGATTGACAGGAAACATGCGGAGGTGAGGGGGAGGACATGCAGCAAACATCTCCCTGCACGGGGGATGTTTCGGTCACATGGCACCTGTCCCAGATCACTGGCCCACCAGCAATGCACACTTGGCATAATTTATTTTGAAACAAATGCATCTAAACAGGTGAACCACAGCTAGTGTCAGCTTTAATCCGTTCTTCAAGTTTCAAGAGAATAAAAGATGACGCGAGGAAGAAGCACAGGAGCCTAAGAGTCACGGCCCGGATCACTGGTGAATCAGTGGTGACACAGAGGAAGTTAAACAAATTATGAATCCATATATAGTAGGGCAAACAAAGTCAAACAAAAACTTACCCAAAGGTGCTTGAAATGAGTGAAAACAAGAGTAAAACAATTAAAAAGAGTATAAATAAATTTGAAATTAAACATTCCCGAATGCTTTCAAAACCAGGACAGGTTTCGAGATGTATATAATATATATACTGCAAATAATACGTGATCCTTTATTAAAAGATGTTTTTCTTGTTTTGTTTGTGCTGCCCAGTGCGGCTTTGGCTTTTGGAGCAGACCACAGCACTGTCAGAGCCAGACCTCACAGACCTGCTGGCCACTGATGATAAGAGCAGCAGTGTTTGTTGTTGCAAATGTCTTCATATTAATAATTTGAATTTCATTTGCCATGCCTCTCTCAGAGGGATTATTGTTCATAGGCTACATCATGAACTTAGAATCTTGAAGAGACGCACTGTACAAGCCTGATTTGTTCTGCTGTTTCATATCTAACATAAAATATGAAATTATATTTATATTTAGAGCCCCATCCTATTTCTAGGCACCTGTTACTTAATATGGCGAGCTGAGATGAGAGTGTCCCATGTGATCTCCTCTGCCAGGCTGCAGTGATTCGCCACTGGCAAAGTGCTTCCTCACAGATGAGGCTCCAGAAGTCTTCATACACTGAGAGCAGACCTGTGGACACATTCATCTCTGTGGCATGAATCCTCATTTCATCTGTCCCTCAAATTAAAACTAAAATAATTTACACAAAGTTAAAAACTTTGGGACAATAAGAGAGAGAGAGAGAGAGAGAGAGAGAGAGAGAGAGAGAGAGAGAGAGAGAGAGATGAGAGAGAGAGAGAGAGAGAGAGAGAGAGAGAGAGAGAGAGTGAGAGAGCCTCCAGACTTTCTCGTCACACTGTCACTCCTGCGTCACATGGTCTTTTCTACAGGATATTTCCTTTTACCTTTTGTAAAGTTATGCTACTGAGGTGCTTTATCAGTGTTTGCCCAGACATAGTTACCATGGCAACTGGGCCTGAGAGCTAGAGGAGAGAAACTACCGTAGTTCACTTTGATTGAAGAATCGATTTTATTCCCTCACATGGTCCAATATTCATCTGCTGAGTCACAAAGTCTGTGACTTAAACAGTCAACGTTTGTTGGTAAACATTTTTCTCTTAAAAAAATTGCCCATAGCGTAATAATGGCACTGTCTAGCTTTAATGAATCATATACTCTTTAATATATATAGTGATATAGTGGCAAGAAATGACAGCGCCATAATTACACATAAAAAATTTAGCATCTCATATCCCTTTCTCTTTTTGAATAAGAAGTAGCTCCACAATTTTACACATTTTGAGTTTAAATTTAAATTGGGGCTTGATATAATATTGACTTACCTACCTTTTAAGATCTGTAAGAAATACAATATGTTTTTTCCTGTGGTCGAAGAATGACCTCAGTATAAATGTGTACTCCACCCAGACTGTGAATTTCAACACTAGAAGAAATTAAATCACTGAGAGTCTATTGTCTGTTTTAATTTGTAAGTGTTGCGATACCAAGCAGCAGAGCTTTTCTTGATGTCAAGTGCAATTGGCCTAATTACATTAACTGTCCGTCATAAATTATTTTTATTGATCTGAGTTAAATATATTGTCTTAATTGCATTGCTTGGTTCAACAGTGCTGTGTATTCACTGTGACAGTGTACCCTGTGCTTTTAATAACCAATAATCAATACAATGGCACATGAATGATTAAACCTGTATGTTTCTGCAGATGACTAATTTAAAATAGATCAGTTTCTTCAGCATCTAATAAATTCAATAGTGCATGAATGTATTTATTTACTCCTATCCGAAGGAGCTGGGCATCATTGATCAGAACAGTTAAATGTGTTATATACTACATAGCGAGCGTATCATGTGTTTAATTAGTCCATCATTTAGCTGATGCACCCTGTGGTTGTAAAGCTGCTCTCTCCGTCCCGACTGTATCAGCAGAATTAATGTTGTTTGGATAAATATTGGTCAGTTTTAAATCCAGGATGATGCTGGGCAATTCATGTGGGACATAAAATATGACATTTTGCTGCTAGTGTTGACTAATATAGTCCTGAAGCAAACAGAACTATATATACATTTACTTTGTTACATTTTACAGGAAAAATCTCAGCTCAGTTTCTGAAGGGGATGTAGTTTTTTTCCTGAGTCTAACAGGTGCTTCTCTCCTGTTTCCTCAGATCTGACTTTGATGTGCTCCAACTTTTAAGGCATGAAATAAGTCTCCCATGTGTGGATCAGAGAGCACTCTCATCTCAGCGTGCCCCCGTTAAGGACCCTCTGGTGGCTACACCGCCGATCCACAGGACATGTACGGCAGTGCCAGAGCTGTTGGCCATATAGAGAGCAGCCCCGCACGGTCCCCGCGCCTGCCAAGGTCCCCCAGACTGGGCCATCGGAGGGCCAACAGTGGGGGCGGGGGTGGTGCGGGGGGCAAGACGCTCTCCATGGAGAACATCCAGTCCCTCAACGCTGCCTACGCCACGTCAGGGCCCATGTACCTTAGCGACCACGAGGGCGTGGGCTCAACTGCCACTTACCCCAAGGGCACCATGACTATGGGTCGCGCCAGCCGGGCCATGTACGGGGGCCGCGTCACAGCCATGGGTAGCAGTCCCAACATCGCTTCAGTGGGGCTGCCCCACGCTGACCTTCTGTCTTACAGTGACCTAGGCTCCCTCTCCATGCTGCACGCCCACCATCACCACCACCACCAGGGGGTGCCCTCAGCCCTGCTGAGGCAGGCGGTGCGGAGCAGTGGTGGGGATCTGCTGGAGATACAGGCCCAGTTCAGGGAGATGCAGAGGGAGAATGATCTGCTGCGCAGGGAGCTTGACCTGAAGGACAGTAAGTTGGGATCGTCCACCAACAGCATCAAGAGCTTCTGGAGTCCTGAGCTGAAGAAAGAGAGAATAATGAGGAAAGAGGAGGCTGCACGCACATCGATCCTGAAGGAGCAGATGAGAGTGACCCATGAGGAGAACCAGGTGAGACTCTGAGCTAATCCACCATTACTGCAGTCAATTTCAGCTGCTTGGTTCCTCTCTCTCTGTTTTTTTATTTGAAGTGTTGTCTCTTTCTGCTTCATCGTTCTCTTATCTGCAGTAGACCACCGTCATCACCGGCCCGACAGTTCACAGAATTACCGCAGTCAGTCATGTTTTTCAGTAATTGTGAAACCTTTCTTGACAGAGTCCTTTTTGCACATGAATATTTAACACACACTCTCTTCGCACAGAGCTCCGACACAGAATCAATGTCAGAGGGCACTTGAGCCACAGGAAATACAAAACCCTTTAATATAGCTTTCTCGAATCTTGTTTTTTGAAACACCTGCCAATATGCGAAACATTGAAACCTTCATATTTTCTCCTCAATACAAAATACTCTCAATTGTTTAGTGATTGACTGAAAAGATGATGACACTGCCAACACGTGAATTAAAGATTTCTGCAGCTTGAACACATTAACGCTTTATTTGTGTCTATTTTTTTAACTTTTTATATCTGATTGTTCACAGAGAGTAAGATGTCGAAAGGTTTTTGCTTTCCTCATTGTGTGGGTGTAGTCGTGGCCCAGTTAAATCAGTTACTGACAAGAGTGGGCACAAGGCCCAGAGACAAATGCCAAGGACACTTAAACACTCAATATCTGTCTTATACTCTCTCTCTCTCTCTCTCTCTCTACTCTCTCTCTCTCTCTCTCTCTCTCTCTCTCTCTCTCTCTCTCTCTCTCTCTCTCTCTCTCTCTCTCTCTTTCTCTCTCTCTCTCTCTCTCTCACTCTCTCTCTCTCACTGTCTTTCCTTTACTTATTCAGACATTGACCATTTCTCTCCGTCTTCATTTGTCTTCATCGGAGTTTTAATCCATCAAAAAAGTCAAAAAAATATCAACAGACAGAAAATGTGGTACTGACAATTCCATTCAGTTTGATTTATTTGTATAGCACCAAATCACACCATATATTATCTCAAGGCACTCAACATAGTAAGACCTTACGTTTTATATTATAGAGAAATCCAACAGGTCCCACTATAAGCAAACACTTAGCGATAGAAAAACAACTCTGTAATGATAGCAGCACCACTAAATAATAATAATACATTATTTCTCACCCATCTTTGAAATGCACAGTATATCACAGCAAATATAAGCCGAAGGTTTACTTATAAATCTCTTGTTTTAGTTAGAAATTTCTGCTACAAGTTAAAGGATGATCAGACCCTGAGGTATAGATTGTGGAATGGGTCAGCGTATATTCCTCGACCGGCTGGATGAAGCTGTTTCTTGAGACAGGCTGTGGTGGCATGATGCAGCAAAATGCACGAGGCCTTGAGCAACGTGAAGAGGCTGAATTTGACCAGCTGGTCCTGGTCCTGGTGGCAGTCTGTGTTTCTGTCCGTCGGGGTTGCTCGACGTTGTCTGACACGGAGCAGCCAGTAGGACGCTCATTAGTCAAAGCAGCAGACGCTGTCACTCTATTGTTCAAGGTCATAGCAGGATACCATTAGTGTGACCCTTAATTGAGACCCGCCTGTCCCTGTGCACGTCTGCCTGGGTTTGTTGATATGAACGTTCCCCGAATAGATTTTAGCCTTGTTATGTTTGAAGAGGATTCAGTTTCCCAGCTTGTCCCTGAAGTAGTGTCATTCCGCTAAAGGGAACAATGTCGAGCTCTCACAATCCCATGATTTTACCTGGTGGCGATCCCCGAAGAGCAGCCAACGGTGCTTTGAGTTTTTTTTATATCTGTATGGTTCATGAAAATGTATAAGGTCAGTGTTGTGGAAAAGAAAGAGTCCGTTTGAGCCAAGGCAGCGCTGCCACCGACAGGACCAGAGCCATTCATCATTTCACTTATCCCTTATGTTCAGTGCGATTAACCACTCAGAGTGATTCTTTGTGTAAAGAATATTTTTAGCTTGGCTTCGCGCGCTGTAGGAGCTGAATGTGTCCGGCATGATGTGAGGCTGTGCAGTGTGGGCTTTTGTGCTCACTAGAAAGAGAGGAGAGTTTGTGCCTTGTAACTGAAAATGCTCTTTTCTCTCCTGATTGCAGGCGCCATGAGGCATCTTTACGTAAGCGTGTATACTTACAGTGGGGGGGGGTTTGGTCACACCCATCAGGCGGGTTGAGAGGCTGACTGAGGGGCAAATTGTCCTCATTAATAATGGAGTAATTTCAGGCCCATCATTACATCTGTCTTCTAGCACCCTTTACAATTGCATCAAGTGCCCCAGGTCTCTATTGGCTCGAGAAAATGCCATGCATTATTTATAAAAAAAAGGATCTGGGAATAAATGATGCTGTTTTTTTTTATACCACGTCTCCGGAAAAGAATGAAACCATTCAGGTATCAGTCTCCACTGTGAGCGAAATACCAACTCTTGCGTGCAGTCAACGGTTATGACTAAATGTAATGAACGGCCTGGGCCTGTGTTGTGTGGCACACTTTTACAGACTGTGTAGCTGGCGTCTGTTATAAAACAGAACAGTTTGACTGCAGCTGAATTTCTTGTCATGCTGAAGCTGGACAGGAGCTGCTCGAGGCAAGTGAGTGAGCTAGAGCGTAGCATGTCTGACTGATTCATGACCACTGCTGCTTAGCCACCCAGTCAGCCTTCATCAACGCAACCCCCAAAATGGAGGCTGAGCTTCCCGTATCACTCCGCTCTGTCTGTACTGTAAGCTACTGATTGTTCCACGTCAATGAGCAGTAAAAGTGAGAACATGTGAACACAGCGGGACTGTTGGGTCTCAGCAAAAGGGCTGGGGGGTTGGGCGTACAGCATATGGGAGCAGGAGGATGCATGTTTGTGTGGATGTGTGTTGACCGTACAGTCTGCGGTGTGTGTGCACTGATGGTGAGCCAATGGAAATGTTTGCGTTTGTGATTAGAGGTTTTTTGCCCGCTTTGTTGTTTTGCCAGTTAAAAATGTGAGTGCGGAGGTTTAGTCATCATCAGTCTGTTTTGTGTGTGTGGGAGAGGTGAACACTTCAAAGGTAGAGTGAACTATTCTACAAAAAGTCTTGATATTTGAACTCACAGCAAAACAGATCTACACCTTTACCTGCAGTTCGTAGTAGTGGATGGAAGTGCATCTCTGTCTGTAGGTGGAATTACCTGAGGCACAACTAACTGACCCAGCCTCCACACCACACCTGGAGATAACATTAGCAAACTTAACTACAGTGAGAGAAGAGAGGACTTTTGCAGCTTAGCTAACATTAGCAGTCTCGGAATTTCGAATTATGCATTAATCCAAATAAATTAAACCTAGCCTACTGTGCTTGTGTGGTGTATTTAGGTGGCTATAAAAGCAGCTGCAAACTGTGATGCTGACAACTCATCTACTATAGATAACAACATGTATCATACTCCTAGTGCCCCCTTTGCCCATCTTCCCTGATTTTGTATTCTTTCCCTTGTCTTATTCATGGACAGGGCTTCTATTCCTGTCCACAAGCTGCTCCATCCAGGGCAATGACAGATCAGACAGCTGGCAGATATTTTCTGAATTTGAAGAACATTGTATTAGAATAGCTTTTTCAACCTCTAATAGAGAATGTTGATGTCTAGATCTGTTTTGTCAGAGTCAAGCAAAGTTGCAGCTGTCATGTATACAGTACGTGATGGGCAGAGGTATTGATGTTTTCAGGAAAGCTCATTACATAGTGAGCCCGTATGGACACAGGAAGTATCATGTGAACAATCAAAGTGCCCGTGGATCCTGTCTGTGGCGACCACCCCCTCATCTAAGCACATAAGATGGCTGCTGCTGCCGCCAGAGGACAGGGAGGTGAAGAAATGAAGAATCCCTCTCCTCATTTCATGTCATCTTGTTGAGGTGAAATGAGGACCAGTGAGTCATTTACAGAGAGCAAGGCTGGTAAAATTAAGATGGGAATGGAGAATGGAAGATCAAAGCTAAGGGGATAAGACTTGTTCCAGTCCACTGGTGTCTTTTCTCCAGAGCTGCACAGTTTTAGATTAATTCAGAGCAGGGACAACAGTGAAGACATATCCATATGAATCCAATGGTGAAGAGTATATTCTTCTTTTATGTGACTAAAGCGGGCAAGACGTTGAATCTCTACATTCCCACTGCAACATTCTTTCTGGAACGGTATGTAAACACAGTATAGGGACACAGATGACTCTATTTGATATGATTTCATAGTCTAATCTAAATTAATAATAATTTGATGTGAAAAACAACGTCTTAACTTGTCACTAGTGATTCAGCATGGTGAACATAGGCTGTATATAGAGATAATGTGTATCCACTCCCTCCCACTAAGAAAGTGAAACCAAAATATCTGGGAGACGGATTCTGCCATCTTGCGCTGATTACGTCATTTGGAGCCAGTGTCTGAGCAGTAGAGATTCTGACACTTTAACGAAGTCCCAGCCATATACATGCTCGATCATGAGTCAGCCTCAGCTGTCAATCCTGTAGTTTCACCCTGTTTTTATAGCATCAGATAAATAATCAAAATCGAACTAGTACAAAAATTAACACTTGAACATACATTAGCGTGAGAAGAACTACCTAAAATGACAAATTATCTAGCATGCACTTTGACTCTATAGTTTGGTCTCTAGTCAAATCTGCTAACATGGAGGAGACAGGGGTTTATGACCTGTATTGCAGCAAGCCACCAGAGGGCGATCAAGATGTTTTATTACTCTTGGTCTGAAGCTCTGAGTGGCATGCTGTTAGCTGTAGGAAGAAGTCACATGACATACTGTACATTTAATATTTCCAGAATCAAGAATAATAATTTGAACCATGTGGTTGGTGTTTGTGCAAATGTGAGCACCAAACAGTTCCAGTATATGCACCATATGCTGATACTGGCATTTAGCTCAAAGAAATGTGATGCATGGGGATTGAGGTTAGAGGAACTGTGCTGGGACCTGGACTGACAGGGAAAGAGTGATAGAAAAGCTGCCCACAGCTGCAGGTGTGTCGGTGGGTTAAATACTGAGGTCAAATTTCCAGTGTGAGTAAACATAGTTAAACAATGAAGGATCTTTCTTCTGCGTCACACAGAATTAGGTTGTAGACTTGTAATATTAAAGCATCAATACAATAATAATGGTAATGATTCATCACCATCTTTATCATCACAGTTTCAGTAGAATAATACAAAGGCAGGCCTTTTCAGAAGTAATGCTGTAAATGATGAAATGAAAAATATGTGTGTGTGCATGTGTGTGTCTGTGTGTGTGTGTGTGTGTGTGTTTGTGTGAGTGTGTTAGTGACACTGAGTGATTGAAGGGCAGCTGAATAATGTTCCACTATTACAGTCATCTGTTCTGTTCTATGAGAGCAGCTCAGAGTATCTGTCCTATACTTTTCAGATGATAAACAGCAATTAAAAAAAACAGATATCATAAATCCCCTTCTGCACACAGGGATGAACAATGAAAACTACTGTAAAAATATAATTTAGTATCTTGTTTCTCCTTTTTGCTGCTCTGACTCTCCGATTTCTGCCTTCACACCATTCTCTTGCCCTCTTTTAGCTGAGTGCAGATGAATAAAGGCCACGTTTGTGGGCTGTGGGTGTAATTGCACTATTGTCAGCCGTCACGACGTACAGCAGAGATCACGAACGGCTCCTCTGACTCAGTGGTTTGGAGCTGTCCATCTGGAACACCCACTCTCTCTAACACACATATACAATATAACACATGCAATATACCAGGTGGTACACACTGCTTGTCTCTGTGCCTGAAAAAAGAAAGGAATGTCACCAGCTTTGTGTCTCAGTCTTCCACACGGTAAACATTTAACATGAAATCACTTTACACTATGATGGTGAACATGTTAAACATGTAACTTAAATATGCTGAGCTTTGTTGTGCATAAGTTAAGGCTTACAGGGCTGCAAACATCCCAGAAGACTATGAAACCGGTCTGTTGCTGGATCTGTGATTTATGTAAATGTTAGTATACCTAGCTTATTATCATTTTGTTTCTGCACAACAGACAACGTCTCTCCTTGGCTCTTAAAACCTCTGAAAGCTCATTTTGAGGATATGTAGCAGAAGAGAAGCTTGGGGACCACAGCTCGTATCCGCTGAGTCATGACTGACTCATAGGAAGTAGAGCTTTGCCGTGGATGAGAGGAGGATTTGGGAAGAATGGCCGTATAGTCACTTTTACCCACAGTGCAATTATGCAAATGAAAATCATTGGAGTGCCTCGTGCAATTTAGTTCAAGACAGCAGACTATTGATCAGGGCAAAGGGATGAAGCACTGATGAAATGGGAGAGGGAGCAGTGTCAGGGTTCAGCTATCAGCACGCCAATATTTTCAGGGATTTATGCTCCAACATGGTTATCTTTTCTTGATAACTGTTTTTTGGTATAAATTATGTAGGAGGAAACAGGTCAGGAAGGCTATATTAAATTATTTTTATTTACATATATACATTTATGAAGATAACTCCTTACATAAAGGGGAAAACCTTGTTGTACAGTCAATTCGTTTTACGTTCGGCCTGTGTGTAGATCCAGGCCTGGTAAGTTATGGAAGTGTGAGTAATTGATGGCATGTGCATGCAAATGAAAGGATTACGCTCTGAGCCACTCAGTGTGAATGTTAATTGTATGAGTCGTCTTCTGTGTTGGACCAAATGCTTGTGACTCACATGAGGGTGTGTGACACAAACTGTTGAAGACGACAGCTTCTTGCAGTCAGCTGAAAACTCATCAGCTCTCCCTGATTTCACAAACACTGCCCTCTCATGGACAGAAGAGCACATGCTTCACATGACAGCATCACGCCTTGTGCACTGTGGAAGTACAACAAAAAATGTTAGAGGGATGAAAAACGGATTCAGATTTCTGTTTCAGTATTTGTCATGTTTCAGTATTGATACACTGCTAATCTCCATAGGAGAGATGTTTGACCAACAATCCAAACCCAACAGTATTCATTTTTACAGTCACACAAGAAAGATCAGAAGAAAATATTCACATTTGAGGTGCTTGAAAAAGGACATAAATGGTTTATAATTTTTGGTTATCGCTTAATTTTCTTGTCTTGCAGTGATTGATTGGAGCCGTTTTAAAGCTTTTTCAAACCTTTTATTTTTCTCTCTCCAGAAAGGTCATCTTGATAAAGTCATAGTTTGTCTGTAAGTGAATCGACTTTTTTCATGGCAGACATTTTGACTCGTCATTGCATGAAAAGTGAAACACTTCTAGCTCGCTAGACGGGACTGGATACCTCCATTAAGGCCCAACAATCCCCTTGTGAGGCTATGTTTAAATTGATATATCAGTCCCCTAATTATGCCGGACCTTTCTCATCCAAACTTATTTATTATGTTTGAGGAGGAAGGAAAATGTTGAAAGAACCCCTGTCTCACAATGTCATCGAAAGTCTCCTGGATCTGCCCCCTGATCCAGATCTGCGTGAAATGTATTGGGATCTTTCCTGACCGATAGCACATCCCCTAACTAACAAACTGACAAACACAGATGAAAACATAACCTTCTTGTCGGAGGCTCGGTTCTACCTTATGTCCCAGGAAGTCATGACAGTAAGTAGGGACAGAAGCCAGACCCTGGATCTCATATGGGAAACAATTATCATTGAGTGTATTGATTCCACATGTGCTTCTTCTGCTGCAACAAACCAACATGTATGATTTGACAAAGGTCCACTGTGAAGGAAATGTACTGAGGGAGGCCTGAACACAGACACAGACCTTCAAGTGTCTCCAATCATCCGACGCTGTTGCATCATGCTCTGACGCCCTGTTTTTACCATACGTTTGTTTTTTTCTGTTCATTCTGCCAATTCTCTGCAGCTGCTGGATGCCAGGAGAACCAAGGTTTGTCCCTATGTTTGCACCACGTTCTGCGTGCACAACATAGAGTCACCTTCAGGGTGGTGTGTATTTGGCGTGATGCCTGGCAATCCCTTTGTACCTTACCAGCCTCCTCTCCCATGATTCCCGTAAAAACCCCCCCAAGAGGAAGTCAAAGATTTTCAGCACCTTAGTGTGGTCGTATGGTGGCCGAGACGCCTCACAAAAGTCCAATATTGGAAAACACAAATGCAAAAGCCTCAACATCAATGCAAAAGCTACACAATGGAATCACAACCACAGCGGAAGGGAGCAACAATGGATGTTGACCATGAATTGAGCAGGATACTGCGGCTAAGTCATGGATGTTTTGGGTCAAGTGAGGAATTGATTGTGAAAACCAGGACAAGTCAGCTGCTGCTTTAAATAAGATGCCTGTCTATTTGACGTGTTACAGTACAGGTGCTGGGATCATGCAAAAGGAAAAAAAATGAACCTGTACCGTAACACCTCTAATAGATATGCATCTCAATTTAAGCGCAGATTGGTTTGTCCAGATCTTCACAAACGACAGCTCACTTGACCAGTAAGTAACTCTGCATGTTTCATATGTTGGTTGTGGTTGTGTTTCCATTTAGTGACTTTTGCATTTGTGCTTTCTATTAATGCACCTATGTGAGACGTCGCGGCCACTGAATCCTTGTCCTTTCAACCCTCATATGTTTCCCCACAAACCCTGTGGAACTGGATCCATTTGTTTGATTATCTCAAACCGGACACATCTGCTGCTCCCTCTCCCTGTTGTATCCCAAACCCAACAATCCCAGACGGCCTGTAAATGTTATGTCAGTGTAAGAAACTCTTTCCGCTCCTTTAAATCCTTACTGGGCCATTTTCTGGACATGGATTGATCTGTTATTTTTCTCTGGAGAGTTCTGCAAGACGAACATTTCAACAGGAAAACTGAGCCCAAGTCAGTCTTTGACAGAAACTGGCCCCTTGGTCCTAACTCTGTTTCCCTAAACCCTGAACCGACACCACTACACACAATTTAATATGTTAGAACCAATAGTGTGTGTTTTGCTCTATTTTGTTCCGGACACACACAGATTGACAAACCTGCTCACCTTATCTGGATATGACTTCCTCTCTACTGTGTGTATTGTATTGTAGGTTCTGGTTTTACCGTCCAAGAAGTGCCCACTTCCACCAACGGTAACGGCACAATATCTGTACAGTATTTGTGTCCAGTATTTGTGTACTAAACACTTTTAAGGGTACTGATCAAATTTACGTCCGTACAACATGGCACTGATTCACGTCGGTAACAGAGCTAGCTAACTCATCTGTTTTACTCCAGGAGGCGAAATTACATTTTCTGGTATTACAGAGCGAGCAAAGTACAGAAAAAAGTACCTAGTGTACCGATACTGAATTCTGAACTGTAACCGAATCAATTCAAATGTGGACTGCTCTCAACCCCTCTGGACATAAGTATTGGTATAATCACAATATTCATGTTGTAGCCTATTAGAGAAGAAACACCTGTCCTGTGCTGCAGGGTGTCTCCTGCTTTGATCAGAAAGTTAACAACTCCAATTAATACACCTCATTTTTATAAGCACAGAGCAGCAGACTAAAAAGTGTATGTGTAGTTTATTTCAATCGTCAATATATTTTATCAGTAGGTAGTTAAATTCTTACTGCAATGCCAGGGGACTCATATTTTCTTTTTCATTCCAGGATAATAAAAAGGATTTTAATTATTTCACATTGATACCAAAGAAACAGTCATTTGACGATTTCAGTTGTTAACTTTCTCTTTACTTGTGCATTTATCTGGAGGTAAGTCATGTGTTTCCCCATGTTTAACCCAATGTAGCATTTTCCCACAGAGACATGTGAAACAGCATTTGGGAGTTGCGTTCATGTGTAGTATTATCAGGAGAAGCTTTTTGTGTTTATTCCTTACATTTATTTCAATGATTATTGCCCCTTGGTGTGTTTATGTGTATAAATGCATGTTTGTGTGTGTGTGTCCATCAGCATCTCCAGATGACCATCCAGGCTCTGCAGGACGAGCTGCGTACACAGCGAGACCTGAACCACCTGCTGCAGCAGGAGGGCGGCAACCGCTCCGATCACTTCACCACCATCGAGCTGACAGAAGAGAACTTCCGTCGGCTGCAGGCAGAACACGACCGGCAGGCCAAGGAGCTCTTCTTGCTGAGAAAGACGCTGGAGGAGATGGAGCTGAGGATCGAGACACAGAAGCAGACCCTGGGTGCCAGAGACGAGTCCATCAAGAAGCTGCTGGAGATGCTGCAGAGCAAAGGGCTGCCCTCGAGCAGGGCGTGCGAGGAGGAAGAGCAGGAGAGAGCCAGGCGAATTGCCGATGCCGAGGCCCAGCTGGGACACCTGGAGGTCATTCTGGATCAGAAGGAGAAAGAGAACATCCATCTACGAGAGGTACCATATTCTTTGACCTAAGTTATGTTGATATATATGTAGCTTTCTCATCTCAGACCTTCAGAGCCAACTGAATTCACTGTTAGAGATAAAACTGTTTTATATGTTGTTGTCACTAGAGGGCAACACTGCCTGTCACAAAATCCAGATGCTCCACTCTGCTGCTTAAACTGTGGCCAACTGAAAACTACAGACAACCTCAGCAGTCTTATGTGTTAACATGAACTTAAAACACAAAAAGATCTTTGCAAACATTGTGTCTTCTCTATAAGGAACTGCACAGAAGAAATCAGCTTCATCAAGATCCAAGCAAAACCAAGGCCCTGCAGACCATCATCGAGATGAAAGTAAGAATCAATCAAATACAACATTCAACAGAAAAAGAAAAGATAATCGTTAAATATGTTTTCTTCAATTTATAATAATTATGTTTGTTATCCATCTGCAATCATTTTCATTTATGACATCTTGTGTTAATGTGATCTTGTACTTCACTGCTGCGTTTCAAAATTTAGGCCTTCACTGATGTTTCACTCAGTCTGTTGTTGTAATTGTGATCGGCAGCAGCTGAGTCAATAGTCGACATTGTCACATTTCTTTGTCTCTCAGACAAACACACACACAAACAACCACACACACACACACACACACACACACACACACAAACAACCACACACACACACACACACACACACACACACACACACACACACACACACACACACACACACACACACACACACACACACAAACAGTGTCACAAAGCAGTTGTGTAAGCATGAACAAGAACACATTTTACTGTTAGAACATTTAGTTTTTTATGTTGATCACCGAATAGGTACGGAAGTCAGTCCCACCAAACTGCAACACTCTGGTTTCATGACACATCTAGTGTGTATTTTTCAACTTTACAGATTATCTGCAAACCTCACAGACTGTGCATCTGTCATTTCAGCCTAGTTTTGTGCAGCTTTTTCTATTTACAGAACGTTGTGTAAAGATTCTAAGGACGCAAAAATATATCAGAGCTGAATTATAGCAAAATTAAGTACATGATATTTTGTCTTTTCTGTTTGATGTAATCCGATCGTGCAGTTCTTAAAATGGCATCTTGGATTTGAATAATTCATTCCAAAGCAAATAGTGTAAGAATATGATTGTAATATTTTTTATGTAACTTTGAAGCTTCAGGGGAGATTTAAAAGCCATTTAAATATTAGGACAAACATTCATATTCATTTGAAGATGATGGGTTGCAATTCCCGACCACCATTATCAGACGTGATTTATTTATCTTCATTTTCCACACATTGATATTCAACTCTGTAAGCAGCTGCCACGGCGTATGTAAATATATATAATGTGCCTGTTCAGATCAGCACTTGTTGTGCGGCAGCTGGATTCAGCAGCATGTCTCTGTGAAGCCGCTGTAGACTCCCCCAGCCTCACTGCAGAGGCCTGACATCACTTCCTCAAAATAAATCATGACATCATCGCTGAGCTGACACAGCCCCACTCACTTGGCTGGGTGCGGGCCTCAGCCTCCCCCCCCCCAACCCCCGCCAATGCGGTCATGTGACATCTGTGTCCGGGGATCCTGTTGCATTAGCACACATAGCAAGGGAAGACCCTCCTCCTCCTCCTCCTCCTCCTCCTCCTCCTCCTCCTCCTCCTCCTCCTCCTCCTCCTCCTCCTCCTTTGCAGGAAGACCCTGCATCCCTCCCCTCTCCTCTCTCCCTCTGCTCTGTTGGTGCTGATGGAAGCATGAATTTATCCCCACCCTCCCTCCCTCCCTCCCTCCCTCCGTCTCTCCCGTACATCCCTCCCGCCCTCTCCTGCTCCTCCTCACTCACCAGAGACAGTGCACAGCATATAGCCTCCCTGCTGCTGCCATGGAAACAGGTGTGGTTGTTTATGACAGTGAAAGGCCAGTATGCAGGGAGACAGAACGAGAGAGACACAGATACAGGGAAAGAGAGCTAAAGAGCAAGGTTTACTGAGCAGGTCGCTGTACCAGTGATTTCATGTGGACGGAATAAAAACCTCCCTCTCTTTGAAGGTACGCTGTCTTGTGTCTATCGCAACAATGTTAGTTCACAGACGTTCGTCCCGTTACACGGAGACAGAGATGAGATGCAGCGACAGGGCGCAGCGCATGCACATGTACACCGCTCACTCATTTACCCTCAGATGCTCCTCTGGTTGTCCATCGTTCCTCCCTATACGACACATTACCCAGGCTCCTCTGCAGTGGGTGGCGAGGACTGACCCAGCTAATGGCCACAAGTTCATAAGTTCAGAGCCACTATGTGGAGAGAAGGAGGGACACAAAAAGAGAGAGAGGGAGACAGAGAGACAGCGACAGGAAGAGGAAAGATTGCTCTGTGCTCTGCTGGAGAGGGAGATGGACCATGGCTAATCTTAAAGACGTTGTATTATTTATTTAAAAAGCCATGAAGCTAAAGCTGCACTCGTAGTCGCAGTCCAGAGACGTGGTTCTGCATTGATCGGCAACCAACTATGGCGAAGGAACTACAGCTTGTTACTTTTCTTCCTTTGCCTCAACACGTTCCTCTCTGGTCCGGCTAATCTCTCCGTGCTGGATGTGCGCTCAGTATTTTCTAATGGTGATTAATCCTCTGTGCTGCTGTGAGGAGCTGGGTAGAAAGATTCTGATTTCAGCGACAGATGCTGCAGTTTGCTCTCAGCTCCACCAGCTTCTCTTTATCTCACTCTGCACTCCCTCTATCCTCTCGATCTCCTCTTGTGGCTTTCTGTCTCGTCTCTAGCTCAGCTTCTTTTTCAGCATGCAAGTCGTGCACATGCCAGTCAGCGTTTTGAGGTGTGTCTCCTCTGCGTGTTTGTGTGCAGGACACCAAAATTGCCTCTCTGGAGCGCAACATCCGAGATCTGGAGGATGAGATCCAGATGCTGAAGGCGAACGGCTTGCTGAACACAGAGGACAGAGAGGAGGAGCTCAAGCAGATGGAGGTCTACAAGAACCACTCAAAGTTCATGAAGTCCAAGGTAAACACACGTTTGCGTCATGCATGCTCACCAAGAAGTGCAGGTCCGGTGAAGGTATGACTGAAAAAAAACATGCTGGAGTTACAGAAAGCTGTGTGCGGGGAGCAGGATACTAAGTGAAGCTGAGAGGCAACTTAAATTAGCTGCTTTTGCTTTTTGTGTCATTAGCAAAGTGTCTTGCTGGCAACAATCCGAGACGCCTCTCTGCTGTTTTTTCCGAAAGCCTCAGTGTGGAGAAACCAGGCAAAATCAGCAAGTGCATGCTGGACCATAATAAAATACATTTCCTTAATGACGTACGAAATCTTATTTTATTTCCTTATTCGTCTGCTGCCAATTTTCGGCGGTGATGTGCATAATGTTCATAAACTAAAGTGTACGTCTGCATAAAGTCAGAGTTTATGTTAAAGCGAGTTTAGTTTTCAACGTTTCAGCCCCTTCCCCATGACCACATGCTAATCTGTGTCATCACCAAGCCTTCAGGATACATAACCACCTGAAAACTGTGATTGTGTCAAGGTTTAGCATATGTTGCTCGAATGTCTCTCTGGAGCTTCGACTTTGTGTTTACATACCACTCCTCATATTAGCAGACCAGGCACACTTTAGTATTTTCTATTTTTAGACCCCCTTTTCATCAATCATGAATAGAGATGTTTAATATATGATGCATGCAGGGGAGTCAGTCCCAAATGCATTTTTGATGAGCGGAAAAAAGCGTGTTGATGAAAACAGTGTAAAAGCTGCGCTGCCAGAAAGGAGGTTTTTCTCTCTTTGTCAAACACGATGCTGAAACAATACAATGCTAATGCATCGGGTGTGTTTGCCATGTCGCGTGCAGATTGACCAGCTGAAGCAGGAGCTGTCCAAGAAGGAGTCGGAGCTGCTGGCGCTGCAGACCAAACTAGAGACCCTCAACAACCAGAACTCTGACTGCAAACAGCACATTGAGGTGCTCAAAGAGTCGCTCACTGCCAAGGAGCAACGTGCTGCCATCCTGCAAACAGAGGTCTGTTGATACACAACCTAACAATACACAACCGCACAAACGGTTTCACCCTCCAAAACCAGTTGGAGCAAATGAGAGGCCTGCCGCAGACCAGAGGCTTATTAATGCATATCACATCTGCTCTTATTCAGTGTGGAGACCTTGAACTCACTGAGCTGTGACACAGGGCAGCAGCAGATGAACAGTAATTCTGAGTCTGATAATCACAAACTTACAACAACTGATTATAGCTCTGTGCCTTTGTTCTTACTGCAGCGGTTAAAGTTGAAATGAAAAGAAAACTTTAAAACATTTCTAATGAATGCAGCTTTTTTGTTTAGCTTTAAGGGTACTAGGGTTATATTGAAGAAAACTACTTTTTTCATAAGAAATTAAGAGATTCTACGAGAAAAGTATCCAAACCTTTTTCCTTCTCATATTGCGACTTTTTCCTTGTAAAATTAAAACTCTATTTTAAAAAATAGGAACTATTCTATCTCGTAAAACGTCCAACTTGATTATCTCTAAATTCTTCAAATCTCCATCCTCTGTCGTACATAACAACTTAAGGTTTTCATAATTTGTCAATAATTCTTGTCAAGCAGTTATCTCTATTAGAGTGAGATTTGAAGTTTGGCTCCCTGTATGGACTTGGTTCGAGTCTTTTTGGCTGTGTCGTGCTTCAGGTGGATGCTCTCCGTCTGCGCCTGGAGGAGAAAGAGTCCTTCCTGAACAAGAAGACCAAGCAGCTGCAGGACCTGACGGAGGAGAAGGGAACTCTCGCTGGAGAAATCAGGGACATGAAGGACATGCTGGAGGTCAAAGAGCGGAAGATCAATGTCCTGCAGAAGAAGGTGAGAGACGGAGGTGAAGAAGGCCTCACAGTTATTTCTGCGTTATTCATTTTGCAGGTTTAGTCGGCCGTTTAGAAATAAGTGATGAAGGGAGTGAGATATTCTTGTGTCCTGGACTAAACCAGTCAGTGAAACACACAGCACCGTGGTTACTCTCCATTAAGAGTGAGAGAGTCTCTGTCGCTCTCTGGGGGAAAGTGTCCATAGAAAGACAAGCAAGAAGATATTTCTGCCTCACTGATTCTAGTGTGTGTGGGTGAGTGAGTGTGTGTTTGTGTGTGTCTTTGTGAATGTGTGTGTGATTGAGTGTATGTGTGGGTGTGCGTTCGTGCTATAAATAGTCACAGAGTGTTACTCTCTCTTTCACCCCGACATGCTCACCCATTCTCTTAGCATTTTCTCTCTTGTTCTATCACACCTCCTCTCCCTTATCATTCCACTTTTCTCTCTCTCTTTGTCACCTCTCTTAATTTCAAAACATTTGTCTTTCATTTGACGGTGCATTTGGTTTAGTTTCTCGTTTATCTCATTCCCATGATATTCATTTGGATTAGATCCAAAAGTAAGTTTTTACAATAGCTGTTAAGTACCCTTAACAGCGATTTTTGTTTTTTTCCCTTTCTTTGAGTTTGTCATGAGGGTTTTTGTCTATTTAAAAAAACACAAGAGTAGTATTTTTATTTGGATTTACACCAAATTGTAAACACTCATAAATAACAGTCCGCTAAAGATGTCTGATTTCTTCATCAATATCTACAAATTATTTACTAACATGCCTATTACATACAATTTTACTTCAGAGAGATTACACAGGTTACTCACACTACACAATCTTCATAGTGTGAAATATGAGCGGCAAAGAAAATATCCTGCTCCACTCGTTGTCAGAGGTACTGGTCCATCAGCAGGTTTATCCTGACGTTCAATTTTTGCCTCTGACTCAACCTGACACCTTTGTTACCGTGACTACAGCTGTGTTGACAGCTGTAGGAGAAGCCTCAGGGTAAAGGCTGTGACTTTTTCCAACACACACTCTGAGTGGTTGACCCATCATAAAACAGGGGACAAGCTGATCAGTCAGAATAAGCTGAGGCCAAGAACTAAAACATTTTTGACAGACGGTGAAATAAGACCCATTTACGGATTGAGATTAATAATGTCTACTTTCAGCGTTAAAGAGAATCTTATTCTAGTTGACTCCCTACTGTTCTGAGCCTGTTAATGACCACAATGTTTTGCTAGATAATTCTCCTTTCTATTCTGCTGTACCTCTTAAGATTTGTCTTCAAAGTCTGACAGTTTTTGATGTATTTCTTCTTAAAATAGAAAAATGCTTGTGTGTAAAGCCCGAGTACATTTAAGGCTATGAACATGATGGTGTCTGTAGAGGATGTAAATCCTCAAAGGGCTTTCTGAGATCTCCAGCTTTAAATACAACTCTGGTTTTGACATCATGCTTGTTCTCTTTTTTTTTCTTCTTGGCTGTGGTGCCTCAGATTGAGAATCTGCAGGATCAGCTGCGGGACAAAGACAAGCAGCTGAGCAACCTGAAGGACAGGGTCAAGTCTCTGCAGACCGACTCCAGTAACACAGACACTGCCTTGGCCACCCTGGAGGAGGCGCTGTCAGAGAAGGTAGATGACTGCAGGACACAAAGATGCATTTCAGTCATGTTTCATATTGTACCCGTCTCTGTAACAACAAATATTTTCCACTCTTCAGGGGTCACTGCATTGCAGGTTTCTGCTCCTCTGAGATGAAGAAAGTTTGATGTCAGGGCCTGTTTTTATTTAACTGCTAAAAGTTTCATTGTTACTTCTTACTCTTCCCACTGATTTCAGAATAGATGATCACATTTCTTCTTTCAAATATTCTTAGATAAAGAGAGCTCCAGAGGTCCTCTGCACTTTTGTTTATGTCCCACCAAGAAAAGCTTCATCCCAGCCTGAGTTGGTTTGTGAGAATAGAAACAATGTTTAATTCGGAATTGAATCATTTTTAACCTATGATTTGCATTATATTGATAGATTGATCTCTTTCCCGCTCTCGTTTAGTTTGCACTTCTGTTGCCTTATGATTATTTCGTTTGCATCTGTTACAAATGACAACACAGAAAATGTATTTAATGGAATCTAATGAAATGTATTCATCTTCTCACAGATTATTATCATACATATTATTTCATGTCTTATTTACTTCTAGAGATTTGAGGAATTCAAAAACTAATATAAGGTCCTAAAAAGGTCAACTCAAATGCAGATGGAGGGTTGATCCTTATCTCTGATTGGATACTGCTGCTCTAACCAGATGTGGTCACTCAACATACAAAGCAATTTTAATTGTGGGTGTGCGTGTGTGTGTGTGTGTGTTAGGAGAGGATTATAGAACGTTTAAAGGACCAAAGAGAGAGAGAGGATAGAGAACGTCTGGAGGAGGTGGAGTCGTACAAGAAGGAGAACAAGGACCTAAAGGAGAAAGTCAACAGCTTGCAGATCGAGTTAACAGATAAAGAGGTCAGTGCATTAAGTGATGGTCGCATGTTGGGACACATATTGTAAACAACTACTCAGCTTTTCTCTGCACCTCCAGTTTCTTCCTCTCAATAAACCTTTGTGTGACATTTAAGCCGACGCCTCTGGCCCTGTGGTCTGTACTTCTGGCCTGCCTGGTTTGAACCGGTCTGTCTGTCTGTGCTGTCTGTCCCTCTGCAGTCCAATCTCATCGATCTGAAGGAACATGCTTCATCCCTTGCATCTTCTGGCCTCAAGAGGGATTCAAAGCTCAAATCACTGGAGATCGCCATCGAGCAGAAGAAAGAGGAGTGTAGTAAGTTGGAGACGCAGTTGCAGAAGGTACGTTCATTTTTTACAGTTCATCCAACAAGTTATTCCAAAGCTAAAATGTCGCCACAGCGGTCCATCACAAAAACAGTTTCATCATAAGATCTCAAAGCTGTTTCTGGTGAATTCGATTTTATCCCAAGATGTCATGTTTCATGTTAATTTCATGATACAATATTCAAGCAAGTGCATGCTCTACTGAATAAGATCCTATGATGTGACTGAAAGCTCCAGAGCAGCCACTGTGTGAACCTTGTAGTCCACTTCCTTTTTCTGTGTTGAATGCTTCAGCTGAGGCGGAGCTGCAGAGAGCCGCTCTGTCCTGAGCGACTGTGGACTGTAGAGATGTGCCTCATTAATCCCACTGAACTGTAGATAAAAATCCAGAGCAGCGTCTCCACTGTGATGAAGAGAATTATCTCACTGTGAGTCCAGGGACCATTTAGCTTGAGACTATTAAGTAGTTATCTATAGAGTTGAACTGTTCTAACTCAAAATGCCTGAAGCTGTGAGTTATTTTCATAAAGGAAAACACTGAAGAATTAAAACAAATAAACTGGAATAAATCTTCATCAGAAAAGACTGTGTGATATCCAGCAGACATGAGTTCACATCCGTCCTGAGTGAACTCATCACAAGGGGTCAGAACCAAGTTCAGGTTAATGCTGTCCTCTTGTGATCAGATCTCTCAGGACGGATGTTAATACCAGGTCTGAATGGGGACATATAAATAGTTAAATTAAGTTAAATAAAGAGTGAAAATTCTGTTGACATCGCTACAAACTGGACTGAACGAGGAATGTGAAGCTGATCTATGTCAGGTGCCTTCAGGATCAGACAGTCAATGAAACCACCTCCACATGCTCCATAATCCACAGACCGTCTGTCCTTGTGTCTGTGCCTCTATGTTGGACCATGTCTGTGTCGCCCCTTAACAACGCAAGCTGTTACCCGATGTTACTGTTGTGTCCAACATGTGCTGTAACATGTGTGATCCTGCTGTTCTCTCCTCTCGCCCAAGATCAATTCTAACAACAAACTTACTCTCCTGGGTCCCCTCCTCCTCCTCCTCCTCCTCCTTCCCTCTACCCTGTTGGCAATGTAGCAAGCTGAGCAGCTATTCAGTCACATGAACAATCCTGTAAGTCCTTCTCCTGAGCTCTGTGAGGCACACAGTGAAAGCATGAGGACACGTGGAAACGTCTTTGAAACGTGCTAGATGGTTTTATGGTGCCAGACCCGAGCACAGGTCCTGCTTTCACCCACCGCCCCGCTCAGATGCATGTTGACTATTGCACTGTGCTCGTGCGACGGGCTTTATACTGCACTCCCAGTCCTGTGTCACGTGCTCATTCTGCAACTGTTTGTGTGTGTGACACGTGGTGTAAACTGGTGCTACATGTACAGTTTGTAAAATTCACTCTAATTGATTTGTCGGAAGTTCACATTTTATTTATTCATCAAGTTATTTGTCTCTGTGGTTGTTCTGTAGCTGGTTTATCTGTGATTAGTTTAAACACAGTGCGACTTTCTTTTTCTTGCACACTGAGAGCAGCAAACCTTCAGTGGGGCATTGTGTGACATTAGGAAATCCCAGAGCATATTCAGATACAAAGCACAGAAATCAAGCTCACAACTTTAGTCACTGAGGCCTAAATACACATCAAGCATCAGCCTCTCACAAAGGCAACTCACACAGTGGAAGTAAAGGACGTGGCCTGGAGTTAACGTCCCAGTTTATCATTTGTTTTGAAACCTAGAGTCACAGAAAGAGAAACAAAATTAGCCTCATGCTTGTTAAACTGTGGAAAACAACTTTTGTGACTAAATTATTTTCTTATTTATTACGGAAGAATTGATTTAGATTTAGGATTACTGATCAAATTCTGTGTAAAGTTTAACCAATCAATCAGACTTTTTTTGTCTGGTACTTTTTTTAATGCAACCAATATAACACAAACTGCTTTTCAGGATAAATGCAGTAAATATTAGAACGGCACTCAGTAGAGAGCAAAACACCGGCAACGCCAACAATCCCCATATATTTAACCAAGCTGCACCATATCATCATCAGTCCCCTTCCTGATTTTTTTGTCAAGAATAATTAATTATTCTCTAGGAAAACAGTGAAAAACTTCCTGGTCCCACCCCCTGACCTGGATTCTCACCACTTCCTTTCCCCACGTTTCAAAATAATCCGTCCAGTAGTTTTCACACATGCTTTAAAATTGAATTAATCAATAAAAACAATGGAGCCTAACTTTTACGTCTATGTTTTAATACACTTATTACATCATTTGCAGCTCTAAAACAGATCAGAAAAATCTACAAGGAAAATCCTGACATCCCTCCTTGAGCTGACCCTGAAAATACGGCTCATCCTATTGGCCGACAGATCCACTTAGTCTCTGTTGCCTCTGTACCTCCTCTCTTTTAACTGACAATTGCAAACACTGTGCAGCACTGTTGGGTTTGCATGACTTGGTCGACCGTGTTGCATGTTGTCACTGTCAGTGTTGCCAGCGCTTCTCTCTCGTCTCAGTGTGGTGCGGTTATAGCCGAGGCTCTGTATCTGGTGGTTGGAGGTCACTGCAGTGTTTCCGGTGGATGGCTCTGTAACTGTTTAGCTCCTGCACTCCTGCGGCCTGTGTTGACGTGTGTGGCTGCGTATATTGTGTCCGGGGTGATGTGTGCCACTGTGATGTAAATCATGGAGAAATACAAACTGTTGCAACCACAGCAGCGAGATTAGTTCTCATTTACCAGACAGCACTGATTAGTGTGTGACAAACAAACTAGTGAGACTGAATCGTGATTTAGCATTTTACTGCCACTGATTTGTTAATATTTGCTTAATATACACCTCCCTGCACTTTGCACACTCACCATGTGTGTGAAACTATTGGGAATCTCAAAGGGCTGTTAAATGTAGTCAAATCTGTTAAAGCTAATGAAGCAGCACCAGTAATGATGCCTTTGTCTACATCATCTAACTCATTCAGTAAGAGAGGGAGAGAGAGCACATGGAGTAGTTACTATGAGATACTGATGAACTACAGTGTGCTTTGTGTGTCTTTGTCATGGCTTGTCATTTTCTGATGGTCTTTACACGTGTCCTTGTCTCTGTCTTCTCCACCTGCTGCATGGAATCAGAAAGCCCACGAGGTGGAGCAGCATTCGGTCCCCAGAGGGAACTCAGAGTTCGTAGATCGAGTGAAGCTGCTGGAGAAAGAGATGAACTACTACAAGGACGAGTCCGGCAAGTCTCAGACGGAGGTGGAGCGGCTCCTGGACATCCTGCGAGAGGTGGAGACCGAAAAGAACGATAAGGACAAGAAGATCGCAGAGTTGGAAAGGTAACTAGTCTTTGAGACTTTTGTCTCATTATTGTCTTATTGTAAAAGTAAAGTCTAAATACCGTAGATTTGAACTGTGTACTATTTATTTCAAATAATTGGCCATTTGTCAACGTTTAAAGGGGAATTATGTCATGAATGTGCATGTGTAACTGAATGGTAATGCTGCGGTAGTGTCAACAGTGTAATCTTATGGGCAACTGTGACAGTCCATAGAATGTCCACTGAAAGGATTTTATTCACCAAGAAAAGGTTCAAATTGTTACCTCTGTGTAGACTTGTGTCTCGCTCAGCGATAAGTGTCACTCTCAGGTCGTGTGAGACTGAGATTTTTGCAGGAAGACAGTGAAAAACTTAGAATTTACTGAGATAAGCTATTCTTGTTCTAATGTGCACAATGTCAATGAAGCATTTTACTTTGATGGTCGTCCCTTGTACTTGATGTTTTCAGACTCTTTGCAAGAGCGCAAAATAAAAATGAGAGCATTTTATTGTTGAAGAAAATAACTTATAGTGGATATGTCGCAGCCTATCGCAGTTGCCCAATAAGATACAATGGAACCTTACCGTCATGTCACATCTTCCAGCAGAGGCAATCCAGTTGACCGGAAAAGTAATTCCCCTTTAAGCATTTTACAAGAGTTGGTTCATTAAAATACACAAAAATATAAATTTTCTCTAAAAATATGCTAATGTCATGGAGCTAGTTTTAATTTTAGATATTAGTCTCCGAGATTTGTTATTACGTAATGCATCCACACACAAAATGAGGCAGGTGAACTAACCCTTTACTGTTGTTTTTCTCAACAACACACATCTGTTTGTGTTGTGAGGTTATGAGCAGTATTTATAGCTTTGTCATGTACTGTGTGTTTTTGCATCCGTGTAGCTGTGTGTGTGTCTGTACATGTGTGACGTCATCAGGGTCTATCAGCACACACACTGGATCCAGTCATAGTCTTGTGTTTGTGAGAAAGTTCTGACTCGTTTTTACATGTGACCACAAAGTGACCTTGAGTCACCTTCTGTAATGGAAGAGCTTTCAGTTAATGGACAACATCAATGAAGCTGGTGGCCTCATCAGCACTTGGCTCACCTCTCAGTGTCGTACACGGTCCAGAGTCTCCACCTGTGGAAGCTGCTGTAGGCTTGTGTCTTTCTGGAGGAGACCACCATGTTGTCTTTCACCTGGGACGGATTTCTAACTGATGGGACAAACATTGGTTGGACTGAATGAGGACCATACACGCCCCTCTCCCTGCCCACTTAGTTCCACCTATTGTTGAAACCAGTTATAGTTTTCCTCAGGGTCACTGTGTTTCAGTGTCTGTGCTTCTTTTTCAGAAGTGTTTTGATTAATTGTTCTTTCTTGCCCACTTTTCTCTGTCCTGTTTTCCCTTTTCAATTCTCCGTTTCATGCCCACCTCTCCCTTTTTTTTAACCCTCTGCCACTGATCACTTTCAACCTTGGCCTCCCGTTCCTCCTCCCTCAAATCCACTCCTGCCTTTTTTCAATCTCTTCTCCATCTTCCTCGCAACTCTGTTGTGCCCACCCCGTCCCCCCCCCAAACCCGACACCAGCCCCCCTCCCTCTGCCCCTCGCCTCATCCCTCGCCCCGGTGGCAGAGCTCCCCCTGACCCGCTCCCTTCTGTTTCTGCTGCCCCCCAGCAGATAGGGGGCATGGTGTGGGATTTCCTGGGAAAGTGAGTGCTCTGCTCTGGCACTTTCAGCTCGGCTGCGGGGGTTAAAGTCTCCGGCTGCTACTGCTGCACCTGCATCTGGTTTTCACCTGTGTGCCTGGGTGTGCCTGCTGTCTGTAGGAATCACAGATCTTTGTGTCACAGTGAAAAGCTCTGTTGTTAGTCTGTGGCGTCATGACTCTACAGCTGTGCACACAATACAAAGATTCCTGGATTCGTGTTTGCACTTGTTTCTTTTAAGCATGTTTGCCCAGTGGTTAACTCTATGCACACGGTCCATGAATGGTTTTTAATCTTTGAGAATGTGTGTGTGAGTGTGTGAGAGAGAGAGAGAGAGAGAGATAGAGATAGAGAGAGGGAGAGAGAGAGAGAGAGAGAGAGAGAGAGAGAGAGAGAGAGAGAGAGAGAGAGAGAGTTGAGTTTGTGTTGCATGTTTGTTTATTCAAATTGCACGTGAACCATTAACAACTATTTATCTCTGCACCGCTGACAGAATAAGGAATAACCCAATCAAAATTTAGTTGTGTGAAAAATCACCAAGATTAAAGCCCCATACAAATTGTGATTAATTTCTCAGGTATGACTCAAACTGTATGTGTCTCAACATTAAAATTCAAAATGATGTAGAAACCCTTAAAGTTTAGGTTTTGGCAGCTCAGCAAATGTGTAACGGCTAAACATCAACATCATTACGTTTGAATTTGATTTATTCATCCCATTTATGATTCCCAGAACAAGAAGGATCACTTAATGCTGTTGCTGTTACGATAAAGTCAAAGTAAAACTTATCACAAGGATTCAATCAACCTGAAACCAAATTTCAGAATTTACACAATAAATAAAAAAATAACAATTGTACCAGAAAAGTCCAAAAATTGTTCCATGTATGTATAAACATTAGAAACTAAGTAAAACTGTAACTAGTGGATTGTACAATGTATTATTAACAGTCTGAAAACTTGCTATATTTCACAGACTGCTCCTTCTTCTTTCTTAAATTGTAGCTTACTGACTTGTACAAGCTTTACTTCGTCACATTTGTTGAAATATCTCAAACACACCCATGCAGACACACATGCACCCTTTTGTGTTTTTGTGTTGTTTGGTGTGGTTGTGTGTTATAGCTTGTAGACGTCTCTGTACTTAGACCTGAGGCCTTCTCCTGCCATGAGAACGCTTCCCCTGCTCATTCCAGCCAACCCCTCTGTACCCCCTCCTCATTTCTAACTCACTCTGGCACCCTCTCATCATCCCTGTTACGTCTCCTAAAAGCCCCCTCTCTTCTCAAGTGGTCTTTCCCGGTGCTCCCCTGCCCAGTCGCCCCCCACCCTGGCCCTGCCTAGCTTGCTCTAGACCACACTGAAGGGAAATGATCAGCCTGCATGAATAGAGCTGCTGCGCTCCGGTTGGACACGTGCTCAGTGCGTGAGGTGCTGTGGTAGGTAGGGTCCGGACTGAACCTTTGTCCCTGAAGTGTTTGGCTTCAGTCGGGTCTCCTCTCGTCTGATCAACCCCTTCATCCATAACTGACTCTCCCCCTTGCTCACTCCCTCTCTCCGACCTGATTAAACCCCCTGTTGCTCGGCACTGAACCCCCGTCCTCCCCTCCCCTTCGTTTTGTGCCCGGCTGATTCTTGCCTGTGTGACTGCATGTCTGCCATCTTCAGGCTTGGCAGCAGATGCACATGGTTCCTTGTTTTCAGAAACGGTGCATCCTGCATTAGCTGTATGTGTCGGGCTGCAGACCAGCGGCCCTCACACACACACACACACACACTTTGGGCGATCAGCGAACACACTGTGATTTCCTCTGGGTCCTCTGTATTGATTTCTTGTGGTTGTCTCTTTATGTTCCGGTTCTAATGTCTCTTTCTTTACTTTTTTTTTCTTGTGTGTGTGTTTCTCCGGCTTTCAATGCCTCCTCCACTTGTCCTGTCCTTCCTTTCTCTTCAACCTTTTCCTCCCCCCATCTGCAGTCTAGCTCCCAGGTAAGCAATGCCCCTGCCCCCACCGTGCCCCAATCCCCACCTAACCCACCACACTAACTCTGGTGCTTCAACCTGTGGGTCATCTCAGCAATGCCATGCTAACATGCAGCCATCAGTTCATCCGTGATGCTCATGTCTTGTTGCTGTTCCTGGTGATCTCATGACAGGCGCCATTTTGAAAGACGTCTCATTCAAAATGCACCCGTCATGTTTTTTTGTTGTGGTACACGGTTAAGTACTATGACTACCGATTCGGAAAGATGACTGGACTGAAAATTGTTCTTGAATTGTTGTGGTTTTACAGACAAGGAGGCAAAGACCAGACTAAGAAGGGTCCAAACATAAAGCTGGGACCACAAGGAGACAAGAAAGGCTTAGGACAGGACCCTCGCAAGGACGGCTCCATGGAAAGTGGCCACCACGTAAAGGTGCAGATTTTATCCATGAGAAATTTTCACCACTCATTACAGGGGTACTTCACTTATGTGTGCGCCTGGGATGTCTTGGTATTCTTTGTCTGTTTCTACATAATGCTTGTCATCTCTCAGCTGGAGGAGTTGATGACCACGCTAGAAAGGACGAGGCAGGAGCTGGACGCCACCAAGCAGCGTCTGTCCTCCACACAGCAGTCTCTGCAGGAGAGGGACACGCACCTCACCAACATGAGACAAGATCGCAGGAAACAGCTGGAGGAGATCCTGGAGATGAAGTTAGTGTCATCACCACACGTGACAAACATATGAAGAACACAGGGTAGATCAACGTCTCAGAAAGCAGCTTAAATGTGTCTATTATCATTGTTTTTTTTGTCCTGAAACATTTTTCAACATCTTCTATAAACAACCACTAAAAGACACAGTTTAAACTTTAGACTTACTGTTACAGTTAGATTTGTTCTGGTTGTTTGCTTCACATCTGTTCATGTTTATTGATTCTTTATATTTAACGGACAGACATGAGAGTGGAAGCAATCTTCACATCTAAAGCTCAGCACAAACGTAAATGAGCAACTTTCCAAAACGTCAGACTATTTTCTTTAAACTTTAGTCCTATCTAATTAAAGATTTTCATGCCCTGAAACAGAATTTGGCAATAATGCAGGTGAACATAAATATAACTTTATTCAGTTCTTTAATAAAAGAGTTTAAAAAGGTTTTAAACATACAGCATCTAGTTAATGTTTTCTCTAATTGATAGAATCAGATTTCTGAGCCTTAATTATTTTTTTTCTTTCTCCTCAGACAACAGGCTCTTCTGGCAGCCATCAGTGAGAAAGATGCAAATATTGCACTCCTTGAACTTTCTGCCTCCAATAAGAAGAAGACCCAGGAGGAGGTGCAGGGCCTCAAGAGGGAGCGGGACAAACTGATGCACCAGCTCAAACAGCACGTTAGTACTGCAGCACAATGTCAAGGAATTCTCCCTCCGCACTGGAGCTGGTTGCCAAGGCAACATTTAATCAGTATGAAAAATATAGCTGCAGAAGGCAACTAGCCATTTCTTCCATTTCATCTACAGGAGGGTGTTCATAACATGAGCCCTTATGGCATCCGACCCAAATGCAGCATTTATTTACCTGCAGCATGACTCTGAGCTGTTGTTAGTTTTTTGTTTCTTTAGGGGAAGCAAGGGAGGGAGGGTGGGGGGTAACTTTGATATTTGAATACAATTATATTGACATAATGTAGGGAACTTGCATTTCTTAGTAGAAACAGTGACAATAAACCAAGCCTGGATGATTGAATTCAACATTTTTTGAAAATATTGGCAGGATTTTGCAAAGCTTTACATCCAGCTAGTTGCTTCCCTCTGTTTCTAGTCTTAATGCTAAGCTAAGCTAATGGACTGTTGGCTTTAAGTTCATCTTCACTAGCAAAGACCACGCCCCAACAATTTGTGATTTAAAGTTGTGTGAATGCGCACTGGATGCAGTAGAGAAATGAATGAAGGTCAGGTTGGTGGTGGGGGGGGGTTCCATCTGGCCATTCCATCTGGCCATTCCACCTGATCTTATTACGAGCAGCACCACCAGTACCTCTAGAACGAGACAGGAGGTATTAACTGGTTAACATTTCAGCTTACAGACATAAGAGTAGTATTTACCTTCTCATCTAACTGTGAAAGAAAGCATATGAGTGTTTAATTGCACTGATTTGTGTGTCTTATTTTTTTGTCCATTATCAAAGCTGCAGATATTCATGCATTAACGAGTTCACTCTTCCTACAGACACAAAGCAGGATGAAACTGATCGCCGACAACTATGAAGATGAGCAATATCACCCACATGGTCCTCACCACCCCCAGCCTCAGCCCCCGCACGCTCAGCCGCAGACGCAGCCCCAGTACCCCCACCCTCCACATGCTCAGCAGACTCAATACTCACACACCACTCATCCACAACATCCTCAGCATCCTCAGCATCCTCAGCATCCTCAGACCCCCCAACAGCACCCTCATGCCCAGCAGCCACAAGCACAGTACCCTCACCCTCCTCATCAGCCCCATCCCCAGCAGCACCCCCAGCAGCATCCCCAGCAGCACCCACAGCAGCACCCACAGCAGCATCCACAGCATCCCCAACCGGCTCCCCAGCACCAACAGCACCCACGTCCCCCTCAGCCCCAGCACCCTCACCAACAGCACCCCCAGCACCCAGCACAGCACCCAGCACAGCACCCAGCACAGCACCCAGCACAGCACCCACATGGACATCCCCCTATGCAGCACCCTCACCCGCAGCACCCACATGGTCCTCCCCAACAAGGGCCGCACCCCCAGCATCCGCAGCACCCGCAGCACCCGCAGCACACCCAGCACCCTCAGCATCCTCAGCACCCGCAGCACCCACAGCACCCACACCACGCCCAGAATCCACGTCATCCGTCGCCACATCATCGTGGAGGGCCAGCCCGCGGACCCCCACATGCTGGTCACCGTCCCACTCCAGACCAGGTCAGACACCTGGCCATGTCATCCCAGTTACACACAATTTTAAAAGTCTCAACAAATTATCCAAGAAGTTAAACACATTAATGTGCACAGCCAAGATTTAAACTTAAAAACAGTGATTTCCAAATGTTTTTAAACCAGGCACTGAATTGATCAGTTTTCCTGTGGCTGGCTGCCGTATAGGCCGCAAACCCTGCCTCCTCCATGTCAATGGAGGGGGCATGGACCAAACTCAAAAGTTAAAATTCACATCAATTACATTTTGTCAAAGTTGGTTTCTGTCTTTTATTGTATGTCCAAATGTGAAGATTAATTATTCTAAGTTTGTTTATGTTTAATGATTTAATGTCAGATGAGAATGACTCACAATTGATCCAGTACACAAATCTGTGGGACCTCTATTACTGGGGCTCCACCCCCCACTCACTACTGCCTAGACTCTGTCAACAAATTGCGTCATAGGCAGCATTCATATCCATAATATATTGTTTTAATCCTGGATAGTGGAGATGTGTCATCCATCTTAATATAAAGTCTATTTCTCAGACCCAGAAGGAGGTCTCGGACTCCATTGAGGAGTACCAGCCACATTTTGACATGAAATAGATGCTTATTTATCAGGATTCCTTATATGGTGATTTCTTTTATAATTTGTTTTCTCTTTGCATTTCAAAACAAATATTAAAAAGCTAGCAGATTAAAATGTCAGCTCATTCTTTGATATGGTAAAACATCTACCAAAATATGTTGCAAATGAAACTAATTCTAATTCTAAAGCTGCATTAAATCCTAAAAAGCATCACTGAAACTACTTGGGACTAAACATTAAATCTGCACATACTTATTTTTCTATCATACCGCCTACTGTGTCGGTGATCTCTTTTGATGAGAAGTTATACCAGTTTCTGTCTCTTTTCTTCTCTTCATGCACATTGCTTGTTGGCCTGTACCACTGCCCACAACAGGATGATGAGGAGGGCATTTGGGCGTAATCCTTGCTGTGACAACCAAAGCTCTAATGTTGTTTTGAGGGGTGAGACATATTTAAAACTTCTCCTCTGAATGATTCTCAGTTCCCTGCCTTCAGTGTCCACCACAACATCTGCCTGACATCTGGATGTCTTCATCTCTCCCTTTTAGATGATTCAGTCACTACTGGAGGAGCACAGCCATGTCATGATGTTGAAACACTACCCAACCAAACATTTATTATCTTCACCTAATCTGCACTCAGCTATCTTATATTTTTTATTTTTCTGGGGAAAGAGGATGATTCACTCAGGTCTGCAGGTCACGTGAGAGATTGACAGCTCGACAGGTAAAGTCAAACCTTTTATTTTCCGTGTTGGTTCTAAAAATGATTCCCAATTGACGCTTAAACCGGTTTTGCTTTATTATATGCTTCAGGTGACCTGGGACCTTTTTGTGTGAACAGGAGCCGACGTCATCAACTTCCTCCGCCCACGAGAACAGCTGCAGAACTGAACAGGATGGAACGAGGCAGATGTTGAAGTGCTCTGTGTGTCAGGTTGTCATTCGGACAGGCATGTGATCAACATGGCAGCTCTGCATCAGAGGTCCCACTAAGGTCACCTCACCCTACTGTCGCCTGCTGAGCGGTCGACCTCTAGATCCTCCCGGCAGAGATCTCATGACTGTCGGACTGACAGCTCAGAATCGTTTTATGTTTCTTCATCCTTCCTCCATTCACTGGTTCAAGATCATGGTTGTGTCGCTGTGTGTTTCACCTGCCTGACTGACTCCTCCGGCTCTGGTTGGCTCCCCCGTCCTAACTCTGTCATGGTTTCTCGATCCTCACTGCCCTGCTGACCCACTTGGTGACATCTGACATCTGACTCTCTACCTGGCTCTCATCCCCCTCTTCCTGCAGAGTCTCTTCTGTTGTTTTATCATCTGGTTGTAGGACATCTGCTCTTTTACCTTTATACAAACCTCATCCTCCATCTCTCTCTAGATAGCCTCATGTTCAGCATGTCTAATAATGACTATGTGTCCCTACACTTGCTTTATTCCCAAAACCTGAAGGCGGCATGTTTCATTTCTTGTTGGCTAAAGAAGGAAGAGCTTTCAGTCGACTGATACTGTAGTAGGCCTTTGGCTTTGCTTGCAGCATCAAGGGGTTTCCTTGGCTGCATGAGCATGGCCCTCCAGCTCTTGGGCTTGTTTTAGCCTTAAGGCTGTGGTTGCCATAGATTTTTCTCTCCATGTTACCTCATTTTAATCAGAAGTAGTCAAAAAATAAAAGAATCAATCTATGCAGATGTCAACGTAGAGTGAATGCATTTTTATTTTCCCATTCGTACTCGAGTTTGGAGTTATGAACCGCCCTATGTGAATGGCCAAGAGAGAGGTCAGAAAATATTCACCAGAGTATTTTGAGTTTCTGAGGCAATGCACCTATGCACCTCCTCTGTGTTGCAGGAATTTCTACTAATGGTGCTTCTGCTGGTGCTCAAACTAAATGGTGTCAGAAGACCTCATCAAGAGCATCTTTTAGTCCTTTTACAGTCGAGGGACTTGATGCCACAGTGGACTTCGTACACAGCTGTAAAAGTCTTTGTACATATACGATTTGACAATGGGGGCTTTGTGAGCAACAATCACTTGGAGACCCACACAGAGGAGATTCCCCTCTATGAATATTGCTGTCATAAATTCCATTTTTGACTCTGAAGTGGGGTCTTCGTCCAATAGATGTTTTCCCTGCAGGTCTGTTTGTACCATTGACACCCACAGTATGCTCCCCTCACCCCTGTACAAACACAGGAGGTCACCCCTGTGTGACCTCCTGAAACATAGTGACTTGTTTACTCCTTCTCAACAAGGTGGCCTGTGCCTCATGACAACTGTACACTAATATGATAGATATGCATATATTATACATATAGAGAGAAATCTATAGATTGTGTCTATACGTGGTGAGAAAATCGTTACAAGCTGACGAGATACTATGTTTTTTTCTCTTCATGGTTATTTTTCTAACTGGCTGGAGGTCGGGGAGATGTCTTATCAATCGTGTTGAGTGGTGTGACTTTTCTTTTTTTCCTCTGATTTGTACATTGTGAGAAAACCCCTTAGCAGCAGCATCAGCAGCAGCAAGTTACATTCCCTGTCTGAAAATACAGGACAGTCCAAAAGAGGGAAAAAAAGAGCTTTAAAGTAGTTTATGGGAAAAAGAGAATTATATCCAGATCTATTTAGAAGTTAAGAGAAGATTACATTATAACATTCCTTTCTACGTGTGAAAACAACTCAGTTGAAGACCACCTGCCCTGTGGTAACAACTCAGAAGAAAAAAAACAAAACAGAATTTTGCAGCTCACATAAGTAGCAATGAGATTACATCTGCTGCACTCAGCCGATGGAAACTTGCACTTGTGAGTGAGGACTATCTAAGTGGAGGTTTGAGCGACTCTGTCGGGATGAACATTTTTTTTTGCGTGTTTGTCGTCGTCGTCTTGTAAACAGAAGTGGTGACATGTGACCGTGGTTAAAAAGCTGATAAACGTAGAAAAACCAACACACATTGTTACAGTGTAGTGGGAAAATTGAATTAGACTGTTACTACTACCCCCTCCACTTCCTCTCCTTCCTCTCATGGTGCCTGTGTGTCTCCCTTAAATGGCCAAGTGTTGATTGTTGTATATAAACGTCTTTCCATGTCCCCCCATCTTCCTCAAACCGAGGGGATACATGCATCATTTCTACGTCTCTTGCTTCCACCGCGAACCTTCACGGCTCCTGTCACTGACCAAGAATCAACAGATGGTGTGAAGCTTTGGTGTTCGTGTTTACGAATGTTAAGAGAAAAGTCCTGATCTGGATTTTTTGTTTTATCTAATTTTTTTCTCAAAAAAGAAGGGACGACAATGCAAACAAGACAGAGGAGCGAAAATCCTCTCACTTCACCATCAGGGGAGGCGGAGTACAAATCCTCCATTTTCAGGTCCTTATCTACTGAATACTTGAAGTAGGGGGTTCTCCTACCATGAAATAGCGTATATGATTTACATGGTAGACAACATGAAACATTTCAATTGTTCCCATGCATGCTGATTTTTACATAACGTGCCAACTGAAAGTGACGATGTTAGGATAATCTCCTGTTCTCTATGCAGAGCGATTTCTCAGCTGTTGTGTCAAACAGGTTTTGGGAGAAATGGGGCTTAGATGCTGGGGCTGGTTTCCTGGGCTTAGACTTTAGACTGATCCTGGTTTGTGAATGACTGACGTTGCACTCGGCCTGAGGTGGATTTCCAGAAGACAAGTCTGCACCTGTGTCTAGAAGCAGCCGTGTTGTAGAGAGCGTGAGCATGGAAAGGTCTGAAGATTCACCAGTAGTTTTCAAAAGGCCTTCACAAAAAAGTATGAAAAGCCTAACACACATTTTCACTATATCAATGTAAACAGGTTTTTTCTCTTTTGTTCTACATCGCTAGATAACTTTGAATTAAACAAATCACTGTGACCAATGCCAGAAACTTTTTTTTTGACAGAGCAAATATTGTGTTTACTTTTTTATTATTGATTTTTGTATTTAAGTTAGCTTTATTTATTGAATATGCCAGTTTGAGACTGTACTATTTGTATAAGTAAATGTTTGATCTGTACAGAAAAGAGCTAGGAACAAAGTTAAATGTGAGTGTCCAGCATGCTGAATGATTACTTGTGTGAACGTGAGCTAATCTCCCATGATGCATCATTCCTCATACATTAATTGCATCTGCATCGTGACGGTGTGATGTTGTGTTTGAGAGTGATGTGTGTGTCTCACTTACTGTGTCCCCTTAGTAGACAGCCTGTGCAGTTTTGTGAGAGTGCAGCATGTTTTTTGGGGTGTAAATGTATTCAAAAAAGAGATACATGTGCGCGTGTGTGTGCCTGTGTGTGTGTGTGAGCACAACTGCATTTGTTTTCCGGGTGTGTGTCTGTGCGTGTTGTGAATGCACAAGAGAGAAATCTATTTAAAAAATAACTTTATCAGAGGAAGTCCCCAGAGAAAAAAAAAGTGAGACTGAGTCAAAGTTTTGAATGAAGCATGGAGACTCTGTATTGTTTTCTGTTTTTTAAACCTAGGAGGCTGTCCTCAGTGCCCCAGTTTGCTATTGTATGTGCTGTATCAGAATATTACTATTGAGTGTTGGCCAGCTTGTTTATATCCATCAAATAAAAGTGACTTTCTTTCTGTCTCCATTTGTGATTTTCTGGTCAAACCTAAAATCGGTCAACCCTTGATAATACAGAGTTCAGGTATTCAATGCATCGTTTGATACTGTTGTTAAGCACAAGCCTTAGCAATTCAAGTGAGCCAGAAAGTTGTGATATGCTCAACAGTGAAACATTATGTTAAAGTGCTAAAAAGGAATTTTGATAAGTTTGAAACGTATTTGAATAACAACTATTCATTCTGTCACTTTGTGTGAATTACTAACACTGTACGTGGTGGCATAACAAAGTTCCTTTACTTCAGTAAATGTTTTATATATCTGTTCTAGCTTAAGTAGATCCAGGTCCTTTTTTAACTTTTACTTCTCCACATATCAGCATCAATCTGCGATGGATTCATAAGAGGTCACTGCCGAGTCAGAGCCGTTATGATTAAATGGACCGTAGTATTAGAGAACATGTACTTTTACTCAAGTAGAAAAGAGAATGGGCTACATTTTGACTACATTTTGGTCAACTTAAGTAAAACATTTGATTTCTTCCAACAATTCTTTACTTGAACTGAATAAAACAATTATCAGTCTGGATCATCCTCCAATGAGGATCAGACGCAGAATGATGCATTAACAACATTAACCGCAATCACCTACAAATCCTGATTATGATGTGTGTTAGCACAGTAAATACAATATTTATTTTAGCATTTATATTCTAAAGAAATACATGTGAAGGCACACGTGGAGGAAAGGGGTTAAAAAATGATCAAAATCATTTTACATGGTATTTCATCTGAAGTATAAATACAACATGATTACTATATAAGAGACAAATACTGAGTGCTACATGCTTTATGAACACACTTGACACTTTTTTAATAAAGCTGTAAAACTGCATCAAAGCTTCACCAGGCTACATTATTTTGTGGCTTCTCCAAATGCACTGGAATGAACAGCCTCCAAATGTCTTTTTCTTTCTCTTCAAAGTGGGACACATATGTTGTCATGACCATAAACTCTTCACCTTCCATCCATTTCAGCTCCATGTTCCTGTCTTCATCAGTGGACAGACCTCACTTATGCAAAGTTTATCCACTGATGAAAAGCTAGAATAAATGACTGTGACTTTACATTATGTCGTCTGAAAGCTTTGTCGTAACAAGAATAATCATTCCTTGTCAGTCAAAACAAATAAACATTTAAACAAGATAAATACGGATTCTGAAGTGACTAATTTTTTTGTGTCTGTATCTAAAGTCGGCAGCTCAGTAACTTATATTGTCCAATGTCCGGCTGGTGAAAGCAATGTTATTTTTGAGTTTTAATGTCCGTTCATAAAACTGTGTAACATACGGTCCCCCCCTGTTTGACAGCCAGTACCCTGCCATGGCTGCCATTGCCCCTATGAATACAGATGTGTAGACCATGTCTCCCTTAGCCGCCAGTGTGGCCAGTGCACAGAGCACCACCCCGAAGAACATCTGCTGCAGCACCTCCACCTCATCATCCTGGATGTCCTCAAACAGGCCTTTCTGCTGGACGCCTGCAGGGGGAGCGAGGTCAGGCTGCAGTGAGGCAGGGAGTTAGAATGTGGCTGTGAACATCCTTGTGTGCGTGTGATGGGACTCACTAGGCAGCTGCTTCCTCACACAGACGCCTCCCTTGCGGTGGAATCCTTTGGCGCAGTCACAGCGGAATGAGCCCACGGTGTTGGTACAAATCTCGTCCAGGCCGTGGCAGGCGAGCACCCTGTCACTACATTCATCTGTGTCTGAGCAAAACAACGAACAGGCACATCACTTCCTCACCGAGATGTACTTTACTGCTGCTCATCAGAAGAGTTAATGCACATGAAATAATCCATCAAATGATCTCTAATTTATAATTACCCAAACACTTGGACCCTGTCAGCCTGTAGCCGGAAGCACACTTTCTGCAGCGGGCTGGTCCACTGCCCATACAGCCCAAACAGGCTGGGTCACAGTCTGAGGAAAGAGTGTGAGCGACCATGTCACATTTTATCTTACAATGCACTGTGTTGTCAATAGCCCTTATGGCCGCATTTTAAGTGACAGAAAAAAAACTATCATTATTTCACATTTCAATTCATCACACTTCAATCAAAACATAAAGCAATTTCAATAAAAAATGTATATTAACTAAAGACAAAACAAATACATTACAATTAATGCTGTGGTTTAGAGTAAACAATATAGTTTACCCAGGTCAAGTTTGAAAAGAGGTGTACAAGCCAACATGCCAGCAACATTGCCCAGTGTAATAAATCCATATTAGTTATTGCTTGTGTCTGTGGAATTTGGTTAAAAACAAGTAATTTGAAGTCACCCCTTTAGGCTGTGGGATATTTTATTAAATCCTCAGACCCACTGACCTCTGCACTCCAACGAGCCTTCTGTATTGAAGCAGTAACTGTTGAGAGGGCAGTTGTCAAGCTCCGTGCCACACTCATCAATGTCTAGGAAACAGAGCAAAATAAATATTAAATGTCGATTCTCCTCGTCCTATGTCGACGCTCGGTGCTCTGCAGACAGTACCTACACAGGTGTTATTATGCAGCATCCATCCTGCTCTGCATCCCTCACACTGGTCCTTCTCTGGGCCTGAACACTTGCTGCAGGCACCAGGACAGCTGTGCACCTGAGCTGCCAACACACACCACAGCCAAGCCGCCTGCAGCAGCTTCCCATGAGGCGTCCAAAGTCTCATCTGGTCCAAAAAATAGGGGTTGTTTATATCCTCCGTTAATATCACAGAAAAAGAGAATGAAAACTGGCATCAAACTCCTGTCGACATCAGGGCAAAAGCTTCATCTTTAAGTTGATATAATTTGACTTTATATGATTTGACAAACTTTTAATAGTAGACCTTTAATTTTACTCAAGGTCGTTCGAGGCAGGGTTCTAAAGGGGGCTGCAGCACCCCCTGTTGTCAAAGGGTGAAACTGAAAGGCAAAACACTTTAACTTAACCAATCAATTAAAACGACGTCTGTCATTAAATTTCCTTGATTAATGAAAGTAGACTATATATTATTATTACTACTATATGATATTTTTTTAAATAATAGATGGCCTCAGGCACAACTTCATAGTAGGAACTTGCGTTCTGTGTCCATAGCTGAATATAGGACTATGTTGCTTTGATATGCATAACTATTGTGTTCAGGTTTGCAGTTTGTTGTTGTATCAATATACCTCTGTACTTTAACTTCGATTTTGAATTGACATTTAATTGTAACAGATATCTTTCACATTGTGGTATTTCTTATTTTGCTTTAGTTAGGACTTATTCCACCACTGTGGGGCGCTGCTTTAATAGAGACACTCGTTTCATTCAACTTTTATTATGAAAATATAACATGTATACACTTAGTCACATTCTGACACATCTACTCACAGTCATTCTAACAACTTTAACAACTCTAACTGTGAACAAGCTGGATACAGAACTTAGAAGTGTGTTTAAAGTCATTGGTTTTATTTACCTCCTTCAAGTGCGTCGACTTCACTCGGGACTGTTCTGTCAAAGGTTCAACATATTGTGTTTGATTCAAAGCCTCAAACATCCCGAGCGAGCGGAGCATATAGCCGTTTCTCGGCACCGCCCTGCCGAGATGTGATGTAATAAATAACAAGTGCTCCTCTTCCACTCCGTTGCCAGAATCAAACGCTAGTTTGAAGACAGCCAATCACAGCCCGAACGCTCTGCCACACGCTGAAATAACCAACGTTATTTATAGACAATTTATTTATAGACAAGAGGGGACGCTCTTACAGTCTTTATCTACTTTGTTGGATTGTAGGTTGAGTTTAAGTTAATACATTTGCAGCTTGAAGGAAAGGTCTCAGTATGTTTTATAAATCTGACACATGATCAAAAACATTTAGTAAAAAAGACCAAACCTGGCCATGTGTCACTAAGAAAACACCTGTTCTTGCAAGTCAGAGTTTTTCAATACCTAAAATCACAAATATTTTTGATGGATATCAAAACGTCAAACAAAACCCAGGGAAAGTGTAAAATATGGGAAGTTTAACATTGTACATGGACATAGAGGGTCTGCAATGTATTAAGGGATAGAATCACACGCTCAATGTGGATTTTGGTCTTAATGGAATTTGTTGACATTATAGAATATTGTCCACCTTTCAGAGTGTCTGATCTTTCATGGCAACTTTAAGGGTGTTGTCTCCAAGTTTTTATCATCTCCAATATATTTACATAGTGAGGTCTTGTGCTGGTCTGATCCCTCTTTAGTCTTTGCTCTCCATCCATCTGATTCGCTCCATTTCCATGCTGTCCATATTTTTCCACCTGATGTCCTCCCTGTCCTGCCCAGACGCAGGTCAGCTAGTAGGGCCTGGGTCTGAGAGGGAAGCTGGAACAGGGGCAGCCCCTGAAGCAGCTCTGGTAGGTTCCTGTCGCTGCTTGGACTTGAGTCAAATTTAACCAGAAGGAAACGTTCTCCATTCCTGCCCTGCTGCTTGTCCGCTTGAATGAGGCACAGAGAGGCTGTGAACACATCAGAGTAAGGGGACCATATCTGAGGAAGGCCCTCTTCTGCCATCTTTTTCGTGATGACCCTCTTATGTTTATGGGCCCATTCCTCCGTTCTCTCCAAGGCTTTCTGGGTCAAAACGACCACAACTCGGTCCCCCTGGGTGTTTAGCTTCAGTAGCTGAGAGTGCAGCCAAGGCAGAGGTCCCTGATTGCACTGCTCCTTCCTGCTCCACTGGTCCACGGACACATTGAAGCCTTGGTCGCAGAGCAAAGAGCCAAGTTGACAAACTCTCTCAGAAACACCATCATCCACATCTGGGGGGCTCAGCAGCAGCACGCGGCCCTCTCTGCCAACTACAAAGAGGGGATGAATTTCAGGGATTGCTCTATTGTATATTTTATAGAAAAAGTAGAAAAAAGTAAAAAACTTACTCTTCACAAATCCACCATGATGCCAGCTCCACGCCCATTCTATAAAAGACAGATAATCAAATAAATATTGATAAAGTGTTCCACATTTCATGGAGTTTCTCAAGAAATAATGCAGAGATCTTCAAGCACATGAAAAGTTTGATCTGAATGTATCTGATCTCAATACAGGTACTTGCAAGATGGTGGCCAATCAGATGTGGTGGAGTAATGCGAGCTATGATTGCGCTTATAGTTTATTATGAGATGGTTACAAATTCCAGAGCAGAAAAATGAAAACACTGTTCTCCATTCATGTCATGTGTTGTAGGATTTCCTCCTTATTCTTACACATTTACACTTAATGCAAAAAAAAAGATATAGAATGTAGAACTCACTCTTGACAAAGCCGTGAAGTATATAGAACACAAGGATAGTCACGCAAAACAGCGACATGACAAAGACAATCAGGAGACTCCAGCGCCACCTGTCAGCTGAAATGAGAACAAAAAATAATATTAGTTTTAAATGTACATTGCATGTGTATTGTACGCAAGCTAAATACTAGCTAGATACACCTTCCCTGTCAGTTTTTATAAAGTGTGTCAGTGTCACTTACTGTTTTTAAAACAGAAAGGACCCAGCTCATGTCCCATTCCCTTTACTTTCACCTGCACAAATAGATAAACACGGATAAGTTATTCAGATTCAGACATTATACTGCACGACCCTGTCTTTGACTGCAGAGTATACGTTACCATAACACATGGAGACAGCTGAAGGTCGATGTCTTCAAAATACCCTGTTTCCTCCTGAGGGGGACAAAGTTGTGAATCTCTTTATTAGATTATTATTATAATTAGATTCTTAAAAATGCCATGAAGCTACACATTGCCCAGCCACAAAAAAATCAATTCTAAATTCTAATGGAGATCTCAAACTTTCAAATTATACCAAATATCTGAAATGTAGGAAAATTGAAAATTAAAGTTTGAGCAAAATGAATGAACATTTTTAACATGGTGAATAGTAATGGTGCAGCCATACAAGCATGGATATTTCATGCACTATTAAAAAGCCTACAATACTACTTCCAATAAAGGTGGAAACAAGATAGATACTGTTTCACATACAGTGCAACCAACAGATTAAAAATGAGGATTACTAGGGTCATTAAGAATTTCTTACCCAGAGTCCTTTGCGGTTTTGTCTCCACGTTCTATTTGCCAGCTGTTGTCTGAGGCCCCTCATCTCCCTGCAGCTGCTGCCCTCCTTGCGACAGGGCCACACCTCACCCTCCAGCCTGCAGGGGGCAGTCAGGTTCCACAGCAGCAGTGTGCAACGCTGGTTGGTTTGCCCCTGGCCCACAGACACTGACACGTTCTGCCACACGTTCCTCTGAGAGAAATCTGGACACACAGGAGATGACAACACACGAAAGATTAAAATAAACCCTCTCTTCACCCTTGTACCATTAAATTAAAAGAGTGACCTCATGGCTTCTCACCCTTGTTTGCGAAGGGGCATCTTCGAGAGCGCACAAAGTTCTGATCATACCATGTCTAAAAGAACACCAACATGTCAGTCACATGAGGACGCAGCACAGTTGATATGTCAGCGTTATTTTATCATGATGTGTTAGTGACTGTACCTTGAGACACATGCAGTGGGTCACAGAATAGAGGGGGATGGGCTTCCTCGCCCAGCTCTGCACAGTCACATGTCAGAGAGTAAAAATAGTTCTATTACACAGGATTTGGATTCACAGTAACCAAAGATCAGCTTAAAGAAATGTGTGTAAAGGGTGAAGTTAAGACTGGCTCTGTTTGATGTTACACGTGGACTATGAACCAAGCAGTAAACACATGGAGTCTCTCCTGGTTGCGTAGCAGCCAATGAATAGGCTGGCAGTGTTTTTTTTACTTTGCTTATGTACGTTGAGTAACCATAATTATATGTAGGTGCTGGATTATAAACTTTGTCCCATTTAACTCTCTGCAAAAGAACACACGTGTTAAATTAGCTCCACCTGCAGCACTACACAACCAACAATCTACTTACAACCTACTTATACATATGTAACAATAATACAAATTTATGGGAACATTGTGGAGTCATTTTTACTTCAGTACTTTATTGAATATTTATGTTCTAACATTGAATTTCAGTTTAACTTATTATTGAATATTTTTCTGCAGTCTGGTTTTTCTTCTTTTACTGAAATGATTAAGTCCATCCATCCCTCCATTATCCATACCTTAAACAGTCGGGAGTGTGCTGGAGCCAACTTGAATAAATAATCTCAATATTTCTTCCACCTCTGCACCAAATACAAAAACTCCTTCATGTTTGGACACCAACCTGACAAATCCCATTGTGCTCATGTTGGATGCACACAGACAAGCTGCCATTATTTTTGCCATCAAACTGCAGCTCCACGTGATTCTTCTCTTTGGAGATTACAATGCTGAGTTCGGGCACTGAAAAGAGGAAAAGAAAAACTGATTTAGCCGCCAAAAGACAAATAAAAATGCAAACTGACACAGGGAACAACTGCTAATGTTTTTGTGTAGGGGATTCTTTTTCTCACCTTGACACTCTTCTACACATTTCCTCAGCTCCAGGGAACACACTGAGGAAAGATGGTGAGACAGTATATGTCAGACAACGAGTTCAACAGACATTCTGATGTTAAACCTCTGAAGGATCAAACTGTACCTTTTTCTAGAGAAGGAACAACAACCCGTTGAGTTAGATGCATTAAACCAGAGGGATATACAATCACGTTGCTGCTGAAGGAAAGCCCAGCTGGTTTAGTAATCACCATGGAAACCTACAGACGTCACACACACATACAGAGTTTACAAGACATGACAGTGGCTGGCAGTAAGTACTTTATAATCCAGTACAATGTACCTTTGCCCGCCTGTGCTGGTTAACCGCTGTTTGATTGACAGAAAACTCCGCCTTCTTGCATGTGGGCATGGTAGACGCTGTCTGATAGCACACTGTCAGAGAAGCTGTTGCAACAGAGAGGCAGAAGTGGGGCTTAGTTCAAATTCACTGGTAATGGTTGATTTAACTGTTGGAAAAATGTATGAAATCCAAGTAAAATCACACTTAAAAGGACCCACAAGTGTACAGCAACCATTTACACACATATGTAGGCTACAGTTTAAGTCACATTACCCCTTTCCCACCAACTTCCATGTTCGCTCATCCATTCAGGATTTCCCAACATCCCCACAACACGCTCTCTAACAGGTCAGATTTTGGATGGTGTTCAAATCTGTTTCCACTTGTGTGTGAAAGTGTCTCTGAGGGCAGCTTTTAATGTGTTACTGGAATCAAACACATCCAACTTGTCCGGATGACAGGAAATCCCTTCACAACTTGTGATTTACTTTGTAGGATGAGTCATACAGGAATGTAAGCATACAAACACTGGTTTGTATAACAAACTATATAGAGTAGATAAACTGATTCGAGTTCAAACAGTAAACACTAAATATTTGTATATCCAGAACCATGATAATTCTCTAAGAAATCTATGAAAATTAAGAAATGAATGGCTCCACCCTTCAATCCGGATCCAGGTCAAAAATGTAATCAGTTCATCTCTGACACATACCACATCGTTCCACCCAGTTTCATGCTAATCCGTTCAACAACAACAAACAACCACTGATGAGAACGTAACCTCCGTGGTGTAGGAAATAACAAACAACAGTGGGCTCCAGTCTTACCCTTTGGCCTCCTCGCCTCCTCACTGTCGTCCTCATCATTGTTCCCAGAGGGGCCTTCGTCCTCCATGTCGTTATCCAGGCGGATGTGAAACTCTGTGTCTATCACCAAACATAATGCACATGTCTCCTTGGTGTCTGAGCAGAGGTTGAAGTTTGCTGTTAGGTTTTGAACGTCCACACCACGATTCTCGGCCAGAAGGATTATCTCATCCTTCATGGTGCAATCAGAGAGACCCTAAAAGGAGGAAAAGATCATTTAGCATTTCACTGAATCAGTGTGGAGAGCATGTATTTGCTGGTCAGGAGTCCATTATGAGATAAAGGTTGTATAACATCAAATTGGTCTGATAAGATGACAGATGGTTGTAACCCTCTATTTGTGTTTAATTAAATGTTTAAAAATAAATCAATAAATCACCACAAGGGGAAATTTAAATGTGAAAGCCTCCAGTCCTGAAGGGAAATTAAAGGAGTGATCTGTCAACAGAAAACAGCAGCACAGGAAATGTCTTCTTCAGTGTGAACAAGCATAGTGAATATACCTGAGAGCAAATGACTTCATCATTTTCATATCCAGAGAGCTCCAAACCGCAGGTCGACTGGCTCAGGGTCAGTAAAACCCACCAAATCACCGACCCTGTGGGAAACATTCTGCCTCGGGACACTCAGACAGATTTGAGTTTTACAGCTTTTCTTTCCACAGGAGCGAAGTTAACACCTCTACGAACAAGTCCAGTGTCTTCCTCCGCTTCATGACTTTACAGTTCAGAGATTAACTTGGTGGTATCCAGGAATAAACTGCACACTGGCCACAGGTGAGCAGCGAAACGAGACGATCAGTTGAGGACACCTGGGTTTCACTTTGTTTGTGGCCTGAGGATGAAGAGACACACTTTATTGCAGGTGTAGGGTTCCTGTCACAGTTTTATCTTTGCTGGGAATAAAACTTGATGCGAATGAAATCAAAGAAGATTAAAAACAATTTGACAAATTCACAAATCTGTTAATCAATAAAATAAGTGAAGCACCTTCAGGCTTTTTTTTAAGCAAAAACTGCAATTTAGTTTATATAAGATAAGATTAGAAATGACATCATGTTATACCAGTAAAACTCTGGGAATATAACCGTGGTTACTTACTGTGTTTGGTGACCCACTCTGTCTGATTCCCTGTGAGGAGTAATCCAGCTCTTACATGATACTGAGGTTGCTGAGAAGTGTGAGTCATGTCAAAATTGCTCCATACAGCGTGTCAGCGTCCTGACTCAGGTAAAGTCCCACCCACTCTGTCTCCTATGTCTCTCCCTCTTTCTGGTTTTCACTCCCACCTCAGTCCCTCATCACGGTCAACTGCACTTAAACATTCCACTTCCTGCTCTGAATTCCAATCACTTTGAACCTATGGCACAGCCTCGACCGGTCAAAGTTCGAAACTGTTTGTTTTTTCTTCATCTAGCCCGACGCCACCTTGAACGCCGGATTAAAGAATGTCATACTTGTGTTTTAAATAAATACAAAATGTCAAGGCTGATTTGGTGGCAGCACTGAATAATGTTCCTTATCTTGTTGTGTGGCGTCGGCACAGGATTCGTACCTCTGCGTGGCAACCTAGACAAACAAGTTCTGCTCCAAAAAAAAAGGAAATGACATACCTTTGCCCCACGCTGAGTATGCAGTTCACAGAGGGAGGAAGATGCCAGAAGAAACACACACACAGCTCCCACGCAGCAGCTCGACTGGTTTGACCAAACACTGTTGTACTTGATACAAAACAATTGTCTGCCTGTCACGGCCTCAGAAACCAGCCAGACTAAAACAGCACAACACACCTACTGGGTAAATTGATATGGCAGAGTTGCAGGCGAGTGATAATAAAACACTCAACATCTTTGTTACTCAGCAGCATATATACTTTTTAATCAGGGACCATCATTTTACATTTTTCACAGAGGGGCAAATTATATGTATCAATGTTCAATTCCTGATTCAGTAAGGCGCACATTCCTTGATTTAGGTTAGCTCTTTAGCTTTGACGTGACTTGTTTGTTTGTGTGCTACTGACTGGACAGGGGCACTTCAGGGGCCAATCACATTTCAGCAAGGGTCAGTGCCCCCTGGCCCGAACCCTATGTTACTCTTATTATTACTAAGGCGAGTGCGTCCCAACCTGCTCACAAGCCTCTCACAGACCCTGTAGAAGTGATGTAGTATTTAACCATGACTTGTTGTTCTTGGTTGATCGTGAAGCTTTTATACATTGTGGCCTTCTTTTAAAAGATAAATCACTGATTCATGCTTTGACATAGTCCCATAAACAATGTCATTTGAATATTAAGTTTGCTTATAGAGGTGGCGTAAGTGATTATAATCTGAATCAGGTTTCGTCAAGAATGTGGCTCTGCCAGGCCACATTACATGTTTTCTACTGAGCACAGGGAACTAACATTTTCCCTCCTTAGGGAGGTAGTCAAGGTGTAGATTTGATGCCAATGAACAACACTATGTGTCCTTTTCTTCTTAACAAAACGGAACAGTGATACCATCTGACAAAATGTTTGAAAGACATATGAATCAATGAAGTTGAAGACTAACGGATCTGGGACACCATTTATTCATTTATGTTGAGTATCACAGGTGGATGATCTTCTCAAGAGATACAGCATCGCTTTCATTTAAAGCTGTTAGACAATGAAGTCATGCAGGGGTCTCTGCAGGGCAGCATCGGCAGAGACAAGCCAGCAACCCCGTATAGGGGCAGAGACAATACTGTAGTCAACAGCATCGGATCTACAAAAGAGAGATTCATGATAAATCTTTGTGTATTATAGACAATAATAACTATAGCACCCTCAAACAGCTGCACACATGTACCTGCCAACATCAACCTCCTGCCCATTGATCTGAAGCCTGGAAGAGGGAGTTTGCTGCAGCTCCTCATAAACCGCAGGTTTCAGAGCTGCACACAGAGGACACATAAAGAAATGACACTATAATGGTTAGTCTGGTTCTTAAAAAGAGATTAATCAAACATTGATTCAATATATCAATGACCCGATATTTAATCATAACAGGAAATTAAACTATCTAGGCCATGGGCAGATACACAACCTTTTCACCCACCTAAAATTCCTTCAGCGTTGTTGTCAGATGGCTGCTGCCTTAAAACCGGCCAGAGGAATTTTTCACCGTGCCTCTCATGAAGTAAGATGACAATTCGTATGTCCCCAGTAGAGACATCGACTTCCTTGTTCCGTTTAATCACCGTCACACTAGAAAAACATGCATCATCATTACTCTCTTTTTTCGGTTCTTTGTTTAAGGCCCTACACATCCCCACAGCTCCTCACACTAAAAGCTGTGTCTCAGTTAAGGGGCTGCATTCTTCGGAGGACTGAGTAACCGATCACCGATACATTTGTGCTGAGCAGACAATGTCTTAGTATATACAACATGTCGAACCTGGAGGCGAATGCATGGGATACAGCAGCAGAGGACCAAAAGTGGACATTAAAGACAGTGGCCTGGTTTGATGAATCTAAATTCTGCTGAGCAAAGATTGCAGGGTCAGACGTTGGCATCTACAGCATGAATCCATGGGTTTGTGTCAATAATCCAGGCTGTTGGTGGGGGTGTATTGGTGTGGAACATGTTCTCTTGGCACATTTTGGTCCTCTTAATACGAACATAATGTCACAGAGTATTGTTGCTCACCATGTGCATCCCTTCATGCTCACAATTGGAATATCTTACATAAAGAGGCACATGTGTGGTATTGCTGAATATATGGTTAAATGCCCCGATAAGAATGATAAAGATGTTGTTGTTCCGCCCTGGCAGGTGCAACAAAGCCGACTGGAGTTTGAGGATGATTTCAATTAAACTGCACAGATTGAGCAATGTTTGCGAACTAGTTCAGGCAGTCAAGTCAAGCTGCACTGCTATAATTACGTGACCATTCTCACTCAGTGGTCTATTTGAGTCGATTCAGTCCCTCCACCACCCCAGCATCCACCTGCAGACTCCGACAGGGGAGTTAAAGATATTTTCTCATCGCTCATCATTGTATTAATTCAGAGCCTAGACTTTAAACTATGTTCTAGTGCTGCAATACACAATTCAAACATGAGTTGTCTGGTTCACCATGGCTGTGCAGGGCCTTTCAGATAAGTGTCACCATATGAAGAACAATTTACAGATGTCAACAAAAGGAATTCAGTGAAAGTTAAGCTTCATAAATAATATTATGTGTTATGTTGATGTTATGTTCCCGAAAAAACAAAGTAGAGTTGCCCTGATGATGATAATGCCTGACCATAATACAAGGTTACCTTCCAGCTGTGAATTGCTCCTCTCCAGTGTGGCGTGTCAGTGTCTGTCCATCTCGTACAATGATTCTATCGACGTCAACGTCAATGAACAGGTCAGGATTGACGTGGATGATGATCTTTGTGAAGCCTCCATCTGCTACTGAGTCCAACTCACCGTTCACAGACAGCTCTGGTACAAAAAGGGAGCAAACACAACTTAAAAGTGGGGAGTACACATTGGTTGATACACACTTCATAACAGACAGAAAGATCCTGAGCAGAAAAAGAGTGACAACTCTCTACAAACATGAAAAGCAAAAGGCATTCATTTAATATTACTAAGGGAAAATTAGATACATTACTGACCCCTGCTGGGACTGTGAAGTAGTTTAAGCCGTACATTTCCAGTGATGTCAAAGCACAGTGGAACAGACTGATTTTCAGCTTTCAGCAAAAATCTGTGAGAAAGAGGAGCTGGGGACACACACACACACAGACACACACACACACAGACACACAGACACACAGACACACAGACACACATATTTAATATTTAATTTAATATTTGCTGAGAGACTTTTGTTGACTAGAGAGTCGTAGTTGTGGTGCACACCTGCCTACATTTTTTTTCTTTTGTGGTTTATATGTTGAAATTTGTTATATGGAATATTGTTTGTCCTCAGATAAACTACCGCAGTAGTCAAAAAGTGGGTCTGACCGGGGGTCAAAATCTGCATCAGATAATGTTGATTCTCCATCATGCAGCACCATTCATGGGATCTCTTCCTGTTTGGTAATTGGTCTTCAAAATGAAAGCATAATATTATTTTTGTTGCTACCATGCTTGGTATTGAGTTTAATTGCAGAGTTTTTATTTTGAAATAAAAAACAGCACATTCCAAATAGGCTTGGTCAGACCAGGCACTTCACCAGTAATTATAAATCATTAATACATTTTAGGCGAAGTGTGGGAATTTTGATTTTGTGTATAATTACAATGGTTAAATACACTTCACTGATAAATAGGGGTCCCAAAGTACAAACTCATTTTACTTTCCCCACACCATGCACAGTGAACAACGTTATAATTAACACAATTGATACTCTACCAGTAGCAACGCCAATCTGTGAATAAATTAACACAAAAGCAGCTAAATACATTTATATTACTAAACTTACAAATTACATTAATTCACACCTAAACTAAAGCCAAGCCCTAAATACAAACATTATTCTATACCTCAACCGAAGAAGATTTGTGTCATTGTAACAACTGTAAATCAAAATGAAACATTAAAGTTAAGATGACACGACTCATAAAATATTTTTTCCATGTAGTTTTCAACTAAAGATAGGTTTCATAGGCTGTATCTTAATCTGTGAAGAGACATCTTACTCCCATTGTATCATGTCATTGATATTTTTTATTTGTTTTGTAAATTCAATTTAGTTCAGCCTAAAAGATTGTCGAGCCTTGGAAGGGTCTTGTTCTAATTGAGATTAGGTACATTTTATGTAACTGACAAATTTGATCTATCAATATATTCACAAACTGATGGGATTTGATTTTACTTTTTGGCTGGGATTCAAAATCATCCAACACTTCTTTGGGTTCATGCTCAGGTTCCACAAGGGCAAGACATTTACAGGAGGGAATGATTTGGACTGAAGTTTGTAAATGTTCTAACTGAGACTATGTTTTGTTTAGAAAAATGTATATCAGGTAAACAATGTGTATTGATCAATCGTGTCGTGCCTCTAATGTTTCTATAGGTGAGTCAGGTCGAGTCAAAGCCGCGCATGGAGTTACTGTGTGTACATACCTGCTCCAGGGGGCATAGGACGAACGAGTGCTGTAAAACAGAAAGAAAACATGAATTTGTATTCCATGAAAGAGGCAATTTGATCAGTTGAACCAAGTTGTGAGCTTTCTTTTTCTTTTTTCTTCCTCCTAACTGCGTTTCTGTTAGTGTTTTCTTGTGCATTCTTTTTCCCTCCGTCACATAATTGTGTTATTTTGTGTCTCTAAAAGCTCCAAATGATTTCACTGCCTTGTTTGAAAAAAAAACCACAATAACAATTCCTGGTCAAAAGACAATCAAGTTGTTGATTATTGTTAATTAATTCAATAATTATATTTTCAGGCTTAAGTATTTATATTGATAAATACTGACAAATTTGATCTATCAATACATACACAAACTCAATACCAGGAATCTGTTGCCATTAATAAATGCAATAACTGAATTCATGCATTGTAATTGCACCATCTGATACCAAATATCATTGATACATAACAGTGCTCTATATGACACATTTTTTTCATCACTTTGAAAACGTCAACAAAACGTTTTCAAACTGACTTGAAATCTGGGCAACGTAATAAGATTTTGCGATATTGGGTTTTTTTTTAAACTTTTTTTACTGGGATTGAAAATCATCCAACAGATCTTTGGGTTCATTCTCAGGTTCCCCAAGGGCAAGACATTTACAGGAGGAAATGATCTGGACAGAAGTTTGTAAATGTTCCAGTTGAGATTAAGTAAGTTTTATTTTGAAAAATGTATTCCCATATCTGTTATTTCCTTGTAAATTTCACAAGGCAATGACACATACAGGGTGGTTACATGTGAACAGTGCAATTGTACAAACTGCATGCATTGTTTTTACATACCGTGTTGGTTGATATGACCAGCTTGAATGAAACGATTTCCAGTAAGAAAAATGGGACAAGATGAAAACATAATGTTAAGATGTGGTCAGTCTTAATGCTAAGCTAAGCTAATGGGCTGTTGGCTTTAAGTTCATCTTCACTAGCAAAGACCACGCCCCAAGAATTTGTGATTTAAAGTTCGCGTGATCTGGACAGAAGTTTGTAAATGTTCTGATTGAGATTAAGTAAGTTTTTTTGGCTTGGATTAAAAATCATCCAACAGATCTTTGGGTTCATGCTCAGATTCCACAAGGGCAAGACATTAACATGGATCTGGACAGAAGTTTGTAAATGTTCTAATTGAGATTAAGTAAGTTTTATTTAGAAAAATGTATGTCAGGTAAACAATCCTGGGTACTGATCAATCGTGTCGTGCATCCCATGTTTCTATAGGTGAGTCAGGTCGAGTCAAAGCCGTGCATGGAGCTACTGTGTGTACATACCTGCTCCAGGGGACATAGGACGAACGGGTGCTGTAAAACAGAAAGAAAACATGAATTTGTATTCCATGAAAGAGGCAATTTGATCAGTTGAACCAAGTTGTGAGTTTTCTTTTTCTTTTTTCTTCCTCCTAACTGCGTTTCTGTTAGTGTTTTCTTGTGCATTATTTTTCCCTCCGTCACATAATTGTGTTATTTTGTGTCTCTAAAAGCTCCAAATGATTTCACTGCCTTGTTTGAAAAAAAAACACAATAACAATTCCTGGTCAAAAGACAATCAAGTTGTTGATTATTGTTAATTAATTCAATAATTATATTTTCAGGCTTAAGTATTTATATTGATAAATACTGACAAATTTGATCTATCAATATATACACAAACTCAATACCAGGAATCTGTTGCCATTAATAAATGCAATAACTGAATTCATGCATTGTAATTGCACCATCTGATACCAAATATCATTGATACATAACAGTGCTCTATATGACACATTTTTTTCATCACTTTGAAAACGTCAACAAAACGTTTTCAAACTGACTTGAAATCTGGGCAACGTAATAAGATTTTGCGATATTGGGGTTTTTTTTTAAACTTTTTTTACTGGGATTGAAAATCATCCAACAGATCTTTGGGTTCATTCTCAGGTTCCCCAAGGGCAAGACATTTACAGGAGGAAATGATCTGGACAGAAGTTTGTAAATGTTCCAGTTGAGATTAAGTAAGTTTTATTTTGAAAAATGTATTCCCATATCTGTTATTTCCTTGTAAATTTCACAAGGCAATGACACATACAGGGTGGTTACATGTGAACAGTGCAATTGTACAAACTGCATGCATTGTTTTTACATACCGTGTTGGTTGATATGACCAGCTTGAATGAAACGATTTCCAGTAAGAAAAATGGGACAAGATGAAAACATAATGTTAAGATGTGGTCAGTCTTAATGCTAAGCTAAGCTAATGGGCTGTTGGCTTTAAGTTCATCTTCACTAGCAAAGACCACGCCCCAAGAATTTGTGATTTAAAGTTCGGGGGGGGGGCGTGATCTGGACAGAAGTTTGTAAATGTTCTGATTGAGATTAAGTAAGTTTTTTTGGCTTGGATTAAAAATCATCCAACAGATCTTTGGGTTCATGCTCAGATTCCACAAGGGCAAGACATTAACATGGGGATCTGGACAGAAGTTTGTAAATGTTCTAATTGAGATTAAGTAAGTTTTATTTAGAAAAATGTATGTCAGGTAAACAATCCTGGGTACTGATCAATCGTGTCGTGCATCCAATGTTTCTATAGGTGAGTCAGGTCGAGTCAAAGCCGTGCATGGAGCTACTGTGTGTACATACCTGCTCCAGGGGGCATAGGACGAACGAGTGCTGTAAAACAGAAAGAAAACATGAATTTGTATTCCATGAAAGAGGCAATTTGATCAGTTGAACCAAGTTGTGAGTTTTCTTTTTCTTTTTTCTTCCTCCTAACTGCGTTTCTGTTAGTGTTTTCTTGTGCATTATTTTTCCCTCCGTCACATAATTGTGTTATTTTGTGTCTCTAAAAGCTCCAAATGATTTCACTGCCTTGTTTGAAAAAAAAACACAATAACAATTCCTGGTCAAAAGACAATCAAGTTGTTGATTATTGTTAATTAATTCAATAATTATATTTTCAGGCTTAAGTATTTATATTGATAAATACTGACAAATTTGATCTATCAATATATACACAAACTCAATACCAGGAATCTGTTGCCATTAATAAATGCAATAACTGAATTCATGCATTGTAATTGCACCATCTGATACCAAATATCATTGATACATAACAGTGCTCTATATGACACATTTTTTTCATCACTTTGAAAACGTCAACAAAACGTTTTCAAACTGACTTGAAATCTGGGCAACGTAATAAGATTTTGCGATATTGGGTTTTTTTTTAAACTTTTTTTGCTGGGATTGAAAATCATCCAACAGATCTTTGGGTTCATTCTCAGGTTCCCCAAGGGCAAGACATTTACAGGAGGAAATGATCTGGACAGAAGTTTGTAAATGTTCCAGTTGAGATTAAGTAAGTTTTATTTTGAAAAATGTATTCCCATATCTGTTATTTCCTTGTAAATTTCACAAGGCAATGACACATACAGGGTGGTTACATGTGAACAGTGCAATTGTACAAACTGCATGCATTGTTTTTACATACCGTGTTGGTTGATATGACCAGCTTGAATGAAACGATTTCCAGTAAGAAAAATGGGACAAGATGAAAACATAATGTTAAGATGTGGTCAGTCTTAATGCTAAGCTAAGCTAATGGGCTGTTGGCTTTAAGTTCATCTTCACTAGCAAAGACCACGCCCCAAGAATTTGTGATTTAAAGTTCGGCGTGATCTGGACAGAAGTTTGTAAATGTTCTGATTGAGATTAAGTAAGTTTTTTTGGCTTGGATTAAAAATCATCCAACAGATCTTTGGGTTCATGCTCAGATTCCACAAGGGCAAGACATTAACATGGGGATCTGGACAGAAGTTTGTAAATGTTCTAATTGAGATTAAGTAAGTTTTATTTAGAAAAATGTATGTCAGGTAAACAATCCTGGGTACTGATCAATCGTGTCGTGCATCCCAATGTTTCTATAGGTGAGTCAGGTCGAGTCAAAGCCGTGCATGGAGCTACTGTGTGTACATACCTGCTCCAGGGGACATAGGACGAACGGGTGCTGTAAAACAGGAAGAAAACATGAATTTTATTCCATGAAAGAGGCAATTTGATCAGTTGAACCAATTTGTGATTTTTCTTTTTCTTTTTTCTTCCTCCTAACTGTGTTTCTGTTAGTGTTTTCTTGTGCATTCTTTTTCCCTCCGTCACATAATTGTGTAACTTTGTGTCTCTAAAAGCTCCAAATGATTTCACTGCCTTGTTTGAAAAAAAAGAAAACACAATAACAATTCCTGCTCAAAAGACAATCAAGTTGTTAATTATTGTTAATTAATTCATTAATTATATTTTCAGGCTTAAGTATTTATATTGATAAATACTGACAAATTTGATCCAAAAATATATACACAAACTCAATACCAGGAATCTGTTGCCATAATAAAGGCAATAACTGAAAATCATGCATTGTAATTGCACCATTTGATGCCAAACATCATTGATACACATCAGTGCGCTATATGACACATTTTTTTCATAAAGCTCCCTCCCTTATTTCTTGACAGATTCACAAAAATTTCCCCCAAAAAACACCTATCCCAGAAAGTGAAAAGGAAAATAATCCTGGATTGTCTCCCGTTGAATTGAATCCAGTCCAAAAGTTTGATGTGTTCTTCCTTCGCACATACCCCACTTTAACAGTTTCTAAAAATCACTTCAGGGGTTTTAACGTAATCCTGCTAATAGACGGACAAACAGCGATGAAAACACAACCTCCTTGTCTGAGGAAACAAGAACCTGCGATAATTCTTCACTTAATTGTAGAGCCTTTGAAGGGTCTTTGTTTGTTATTAGTTCAACATGGGTGTTTCTATAATATTAGAGGAATGGTCCAGAAATGGAAGTCTACCTCGGACAGGAAATGATCCCATCATCATCAAATCGTCGTAAACCATTCCGTGAACTGGAAAATAAAGAACCAAATTAAAAAATTTAAACTTTGAATATCACATTGACTAAAGACACATATATGTCACCGATATGAAGTTGCTACACAACGTCCATGTAACCGAACAACTCTGATAGTGATCTCCCATCATCAAATATCCTTCCAAAAATACCTTTGGTCCGGGTGCAGAAACTTCCCATATCTGTTATTTCGTTTTTAATTTCACAAGGCAATGACACAAACAGGATGTTTACATGTGAACAGTGCAATTGTACAAACTGCACGCATTGTTTTTAAATACCATGTTGGTTGATATTACCAGCTTGACAAGAGTGAAAACATAATGAAAACATAATGTTAAGATGTGGTTTCATTGAAATACTCCTCCCAAGGCCACATCATCCTTCTTATAAATCAAAGGTTTTTAGTAAAAACACAATATATTTAATTATTTTTGGACGGTTAAAACAAAACGTTTTCAAAGTGACTTGAAATCTGGGCAAGGTAATAACATTTTGCGAGATTGGTTTTGATTTAACTTTTTGCTGGGATTCAAAATCATCCAACTGACCTTTGGCTTCATGCTCAGATTCCACAAGAGCAAGACATTTATAAAAAAAATGTATATCAGGTAAACAATCCTGTGTATCAGGTCTAGTCAAAGCTGTGCATGGAGCTACTGTGTGTACATACCTACTCCAGGGTGCTTAGCACGACGCGGTGCTGTGAAACAGAAAGAAAAAATAAATTTGTATTACATGAAAGAGGCAAATTTGATCATTTGAGGCAAGCTGTTAGTTTTCTTTTCTTTTTCCTCCTGACAACTGCGTTTTTTTCAGTGTTTTTTTCTGTGCATTCTTTTTCCCTCGGCCACATAATTGTGTAACTTTGTGTCTCTAAAAGCTCCAAATGATTCCTGCTCATAAAACATCAAGTTGTTAATAATTGTTAATCAGTGTTGGGAGTAACGCGTTACTGTAATTCCACTACTTTTAGCAGTAACGAGCATGTAACAAAGTATTTTTTTAAATGAAGTAACGCAGTTACAATGACTGAAATTTAAATGAGTTTGTTACTCGCGTTACTCTCTATTGTGAAAAATGAACACTTGCAGACAAGAAGACAAGATAGGCCTACTTTAGCTGCTTCTGGTCTGACGTAGCAGAACCTTGGCGGCGCAATGATACTGTTACAGCCCCTGGCTGGCAAAGCATGACGAGAGTTTCAAACTGATGCGTCACGGCTCTTTATTTAAACATCACATCGAGGCGCCATAGAAAACAGGATTTTCCGGCATAAGTACTTATATGGATGAATACTGAAAAATTTGATCGATCATTATATCCACAAACTCAATACCACAAATCTGTTGCTCTTAATAAATGAAATAACTGCATTCATGTATTGTAATTGCACCATCCGATGCCAATTCAAGCACATGTCTCTAGCCTGGTATAACTAAGTGCCCTGACGATTTTGCAATGTGTTTATTTTGCTCAGGTTAGTTGCTTACATTGAGCTTGAGCACTCGTCCTACTAATCTTCTTCTTGAAGCTATGAGAACCTCCTCCTCCAGAACGTCCCGCAGAACCTCTTCCAGAAGTCCTCTGCTCATCTCTGTCTGTACCACCTTCCTTTGGTTTATGGAGCACATCTGTGCTCTCTCCTTGAGGCTTGGTCACCACCATGGATGTAAGTGGGGTCACAAAGCTGTACTTCAGCGACAGCTCCAAGGCCTCCTCCTTCACCTTGTCCTTCTCCGGTCCAGACAACTGCAGCCTGTGTCACATATGTTTTAAACAAGCTGACATTTGATCATCTGACAATGAATCAAAAACTATTTTGATAAACAATTACATTGCTTCTCAGGTCGTTGGCTCTGGGGGAAAATAATGATTTTTTTCCAGTATTTATAACTATTAGGTGACTCAACATTTCAGTGGTTTTATAGAAATATAAGGATTCAAGTCATTCGATCGATGACTGATTACAAACATAAAGACATAAAGATGGCTGACATCAGACTCACTCTTTCTCCAGAAGCTGTTTGACTGTGAGGTAGGCCCAAACCCTCTGGATTTGGTCATCAGACACTATTTCAGTCATGTTTGTTTCCGAAAATTTCACCTTGCTACTCCGCTGTCAAAGTATAAATAGCAACTTTCAAAAGAATATTAATAAATTATAATAATGAATTTAATTTCAATGGCGCTATTCTAGACATCCAAGGAACAAATGTATGATTAAAGTAAAACCAAACACTAAAATGATATTAGGAGCAATAGACACCTAACATTTCATTGTAAGTCAATACTACGAAGATAACAAAGGTTCCAGCAGATGTGCAGTGTGGATGGATGCTTACAGAGATGGCCACAACTTGTGGAATAAAGGTTTCAACGTTGTTGTCAGTGATCTGACCGGCCACCACGATCTCAGAGCCATCATAATACTGGCTGAAGTTTGTCTGGGTTAAATTGGTCCCACCCAAATATATCATTGTCACATCTGTCAGCAGAGGAGTGGCCACCTCTACATAGAAACCCTGTGGAAACACAATGTGGTCACAATATGTTAAGATAACATACACAAGTATAGAAATGAAATGAAATTAAAAAAAAATGCATAATATACACCTTTCAGTTAAACATGAAACTGAACTCATTTGTAGAGAAACCTTCTTGAACAAAGTGAAGCTGTACATGACAGGTACATTAATTGAATTTTATACAATCATCCACTTATCAATGAAAATGTCAGAATTCACAAAAAAACAAGGATATATTCAAAATGTGAAGGAAGCCTCAGTAGAGGAGAATACCGTCAGCTGTATATCAGCATCAGAGTCGTCATAGATCCGTCGCGCCACACCATCGTTCTGCAGCGACATCGTCTTCAGGAACTCAAAGTCAACATCATGACCAAAACCAAGACAGTAGAGTGGGAATTTGCCGGCAATGGCCTCCTTTACATTTGACTTTATTCTTCCCAGATTTGTCACACCTGCAAAGACATATGACGTGTGTCAAGATAAAAGTACCCTCAAACGTTAAAGTCAAAATGTCGACATATTTGATCATTCTTAAAGTATTTGCGCATGTGTGTATTATCATAACCTGAAGTTGGGTCTCCGTCAGTGAGAAGTATCAGGATCGATGCTGAACCTTCTCTTGGATGTGCATTCAGCATACGGGCTCCTTCCAACACTGCCAGGTTAATGTCCGTGGCTAAAATGAGATGGAAAATGTTTCATCCCTGTCATGCTGCTGTCAAATGTATTGCATCCCCAAATAAACATATTAATTGGCAAAACCTCACCTCCTCTATCGTTTATGCGCTTTACAAATTCCTTGGCACCATCCAGGTTTTCCTGGCTGGCCTGAACAAGTTCTCGTTTCCAGTGGAAGATTTGGCTGTCAAAGGTGATGAGACCAAAGTGGTCGTCTTCTGCCAGTTCACTCAAAATTTGGAGTAATGCTGTTCTTGTCTGAGAAACAGATAAAACATAATTTGTTCATTTAAACTTTGATTTAAGTAAATAGTAGGGATGAGCGAGTACAGCATTATCTGTATCTGTATCTGTATCTGTTAACCATATGAATTATCTGTATCCGTATCCGTACTCGGAGTGGGCGGGGCCTAACCCGGAAGTGGGTGTGATTTAACCCACTGTCAGCTGAAATACTCTCTGTATCACTCATTATTCTGTATCACTGATCATGAGAGAGAGAGAGAGGGGGAGTGTGTGTGTGTAGCTTAATTTGTAATATTTTTTATACCACTACTACCTAGAAAGTGTCAGACACTCGTGAAGTAAAATAAAACTGGTTAGAGCCAACTGACGGTTTAAAAAAAACAAAAAACTCCAACGACCGGCAGAGAGAGGGAGAGAGAGAGAGCGAGAGAGAGAGTTTCGGGTGCGGAGAGGAGGGACACACGGTGAGAGCCTGTCTTGATGCGGCTACGAGGACCCCCTGAGCAGGGCCCCCGCTGCTCCTCGTGTACCGGAGCGACGGTGAGCCGGTCGCCGCGGGGCGCCACATCTGAGCAGCCGGGGCGATATTATCACAAGAACTCAAATAAATGCCCGTCAGTTTGGATGATTTTAAATGGTCATTTATTTTCACACTAGCATTTAATTATCAATGCAAACAATTGTCAACGTCTTACTAAACCTAGTCACGCAAACGTGCCACAAAAAAAAATCTCCGACAGGCAGAGACGCAACGCGAGTCGCTTTCTACCAGCACCACGTCTGAACGAACCCACGTTTAACAGAACTCTACTGGTTAATAAGTAAGTACAAACTGAAATAAAAACAAACTTCAATCTGAAGAAACTCTAAACGTTAACGGAAAAGACCCGCGACCCTGAGTGACAGAGAGCTGTTCTGTGAGTGAGTGAGCAGAGCGGTGTGTGAAGGGGAGGAGCGCTGTGACGCTGTGTGAGGATTTTCATTCAGTCCGAGCACAGATATTGACTCGTATTACTCGTATAATACTCGTGCTCGGCAAAAGTGCTTTATCCATACCGGATACTCGTTTCAGCCGAGTATCCGGCTCATCTCTAGTAAATAGTGTCATAGATGTGTGTCAATTTAGAAGCTGAATCCTTCGGAGGCTGCTTTTTAAACACAGATGGTCATGAGACATGGCTGTTCATTAAATTCGGCTGACAAATGTGTCCTTTCATCCCGGAGCATCGAAGGCTCCAACGGGTGGATCCTTCTTAGGTCAACTTATCCTCATGGCGCTTCAGTGACAAAATGAATTTCAAAGAAATAATTTCAGATTACTACTCTTAATATAACTTTAAAAGTAAGATACACCTGTTAAAGTACCATGCTGTGGTTGTATGCTTCCACCCCCAGTGCAGTCTCAGTCTGCATTGATTATTTTCTCAGACTCTGAGTCAGCCATGATGACCTTTGACCTTTGCCTACCAAAGTCAATCAGCAAATCCAGGAAACCAAGTCAATGTTTGTGCAGTATGTCCTGGTGGGCGGCGGTGGACGGTGACTGAGTACTGGAGTGGCGTCTGGTCTGGATGGTGGATCGTGGTCCTGCTGGTTGCTGACCATGGACTGTGATTGCAGCGGGACTGCATCAATTCTGCTAAAAACTTTAATCTGGATGATGTTTCGTACACGTGGCATCTATTGCACTTCTCTCCGTCCTGGGAGAGGGATCCCTCACATGTGGCTCTCTCTGAGGTTTCTACGTATTTTTACCCTGTTAAAAGGGTTTTTAGTAGTTTTTCCTTACTCTTGCTGAGGGTTAAGGACAGAGGATGTCACACCCTGTTAAAGCCCTATGAGACGAATTGTAATTTGTGAATATGGGCTATACAAATAAAATTTGATTGATTGATTGATTGACAGTGATCAAGGCCTTCGACCTTCGTGAACTCCCTGAAGGTGCTCTTGAGATATTAAGTTCACAAGAATGGGACATATGGCCGGACAACTCGAAAACATTTTGCCAAGACAAAGGGCATTAAAACCTTTTGTGGCATGAAAGAGCAGGATATTAATAGCCGTTAGTTATAAAAGACCTCTCCTGGAACCGTCACCTTATCGTGGTGGAGAGGTTTGCGTGTCCCTGTGAACCTGAGGGCTGTGTTGTCTGGAGCCTTGTGCTCCTGGTAGGGTCTCTCATGGCAGAGTGGTCTCAGGTGAGGGGCCAGACTAAGAATGGTTCAAAAAAAACCTCAATGAATATCGTTAAAAAGAGGGAGATGTGACCCGGCCCGGAGGAAGCCCGGGGCCCCCGTCTGGAGCCAGGCCCAGACGGAGGGCTCGATGGCGAGCGCCTGGTGGCCGGGTTTGCCACGGAGCCCGGTCGGGCACAGCCCGAACAAACTACGTGGCACCCCCCCCTCTTTTCATCTCATGGGCCCACCACCTGTGGGAAGACCCGTTGGGGTCGGGTGCGCAGCCACATGGGTGGCAGCGAAGGTCAGGGGTCTCGACGGACCAGACCCGGGCGGCAGAAGCTGGCTCTGGGGACGTGGAACGTCACCTCGCTGTGGGGAAAGGAACCGGAGCTTGTGAGGGAGGTGGAGCGCTATCAGTTAGATCTGGTGGGGCTTACCTCCACGCACAGTCTCAGCTCTGGTACCGTACTCCTGGATAAGGGTTGGACTCTATTCTTCTCCGGAGTTGCCAAGGGCGTGAGGCGCCGGGCGGGTGTGGGGATACTCATAAATCCCCGGCTGAGCGCCGCGGTGTTGGAGTTTACCCCGGTAGACGAGAGGGTCGCCTCCCTGCGCCTAAGGGTTGTAGGGGGGAAAACTCTGACTGTTGTTTGTGCGTATGCACCAAACGGCAGCTCAGAGTACTCGGCCTTCTTGGAGACCCTGAATGGAGTCCTGTATGGGGCTCCAGTAGGGGACTCCGTAGTTCTGCTGGGTGACTTCAACGCCCACGTGGGCAACGATGGAGACACCTGGAGAGGCGTGGTGGGGAGGAACGGCCTCCCTGATCTAAACCCGAGCGGTCGGTTGTTATTGGACTTCTGTGCTAGTCATGGATTATCCATAACAAACACCATGTTCGAACATAAGGGTGCTCATAAGTGTACCTGGTACCAGAGTACCCTAGGCCGAAGATCAATGATCGATTTTGTGATCGTGTCATCTGATCTGAGGCCGCATGTTTTGGACACTCGGGTAAAGAGAGGGGCGGAACTGTCAACCGACCACCATCTGGTTGTGAGTTGGATCAGGGAATGGGGGAAATTTCCGGATAGACCTGGTAAGCCCAAACGAGTAGTGCGGGTGAACTGGGAACGTCTGGAGGAGGCCCCCGTCCTAGGTATCTTCAACTCACACCTCCGGCGGAGCTTTTCTGGCATTCCTGTGGAGGTTGGGGGCATTGAGCCGGAGTGGGCGATGTTCAAAGCCTCCATTGCTGAAGCTGCGGTGGCTAGCTGTGGCCTCAGGGTCTTAGGTTCCTCAAGGGGCGGTAACCCTCGGACACCGTGGTGGACACCGGTGGTCAGGGAAGCCGTCCGATTGAAGAAGGAGGCCTTCCGGGATATGATATCCTGGAGGACTCCTGACTCGGTTGCAGGGTACCGACAGGCCCGAAGGGCTGCAGCTGCTGCCGTGTCGGAGGCTAAGCAGCGAGTGTGGGAGAAGTTCGGAGAGGCCATGGAGAAGGACTTTCGGTCGGCACCAAAGTGTTTCTGGAAGACTATCCGGCACCTCAGGAGGGGGAAACGGGGAACCATCCAAGCTGTGTACAGTAAGGATGGGACTCTGTTGACCTCAACTGAGGAGGTCGTCGGACGTTGGAAGGAACACTTTGAGGAACTCCTGAATCCGAATAACACGCCCTCTATGTTGGAGGCAGAGCTCGAGGTTGATGGTGTTTCGTCGTCAATTTCCCTGGTGGAGGTCACTGAGGTAGTCAAACATCTCCGCAGTGGCAAAGCCCCAGGGATTGATGAGATCCAGCCAGAAATGCTAAAGGCTCTGGGTGTTGAGGGGCTGTCATGGTTGACACGCCTATTCAACATCGCGTGGGAGTCGGGTACAGTGCCAAAGGAGTGGCAAACCGGGGTGGTGGTTCCCCTGTTCAAAAAGGGGGACCAGAGAGTGTGTACCAATTACCGGGGTATCACACTTCTCAGCCTCCCTGGTAAAGTCTACTCCAAGGTGCTGGAAAGGAGGGTTCGGCCGATCGTCGAACCTCAGATTGAAGAGGAACAATGCGGTTTTCGCCCCGGACGTGGAACTACGGACCAGCTCTTCACTCTCGCAAGGATCCTGGAGGGGGCCTGGGAGTATGCCCATCCGGTCTACATGTGTTTTGTGGATCTGGAGAAGGCGTATGACCGGGTCCCCCGGGAGAAACTGTGGGAGGTGCTGCGGGAGTATGGGGTAAGGGGGTCTATCCTCAGGGCCATCCAATCCCTGTACTCCCAAAGCGAGAGCTGTGTTCGCGTCCTCGGCAGCCAGTCAGTTTCTTTCTCAGTGGGTGCTGGTCTCCGCCAGGGCTGCGCCTTGTCACCAATCCTGTTTGTGATATACATGGACAGGATATCGAGGCGTAGTCGTGGTGGGGAGGGGTTGCAGTTCGGTGGTCTGAGGATCTCGTCACTGCTTTTTGCAGATGATGTGGTCCTCATTGGATCATCGGCCTGTGACCTTCAGCGCTCACTGGATCGGCTGGCGGCCGAGTGTGAAGCGGCTGGGATGAGGATCAGCACCGCTAAATCTGAGGCCATGACTCTTAGCAGGAAACCGATGGATTGCTTACTCCGGGTAGGAAATGAGTCCTTAGCCCAAGTGAAGGAGTTCAAGTACCTCGGGGTCTTGTTCGCGAGTGAGGGTACTATGGAGCGTGAGATTGGCCGGAGAATCGGAGCAGCGGGGGCGGTATTGCGTTCGCTTTACCGCACCGTTGTAACGAAAAGAGAGCTGAGCCGCAAGGCAAAGCTCTCGATCTACCGGTCGATCTTCGTTCCTATCCTCACCTATGGTCATGAGGGCTGGGTGATGACCGAAAGGACGAGATCGCGGGTACAAGCGGCCGAGATGAGTTTTCTCAGAAGGGTGGCTGGCGTCTCCCTTAGGGATAGGGTGAGAAGCTCAGCCATCCGTGAGGAACTCGGATTAGAGCCGCTGCTCCTTTACTTAGAAAGGAGTCAGCTGAGGTGGTTCGGGCATCTGGTAAGGATGCCCACTGGGCGCCTTCCTTGGGAGGTGTTTCAGGCACGTCCAGTGGGGAGGAGACCTCGGGGAAGACCCAGGACTAGGTGGAGAGATTATATCTCAACACTGGCCTGGGAACGCCTCGGGATCCCCCCGTCAGAGTTGGTCAATGTGGCCCGGGAAAGGGAAGTCTGGGGCCCCCTGCTTGAGCTGCTCCCCCCGCGACCCGACCCCGGATAAGCGGACGAAAATGAGATGAGAGATGAGTTATAAAAGGTGGGAGAAGCTGGTGACGCAAATCAGGCCTGAGATCTTATTTAAAATTGTCTCTCTGGATTCCATCGTAAGTCGCGTAGACTGCATCCTCCGAAGAAAGCGGCTGATGATAAGGGACACAGCTCATCTGTCACAAACTCACTGTACCTGTTGTATTTTTCTGCCATGCATGGAACCACTTTGATCAATGATGAAGACGACGTTCTTGGATATTCGGGCAAGATTAGATGGAGCGAAGTGATGAACAAAGTACCCATCCGAACTTTTCTGGAGAGTAAGAAGAACGTTTGAGAGGTTAGAAAAGACAGTAGACGAAAAGTTAGAAATCAAGTATTGGTTTTAGCCATCAATGCTAAATGCTGATAAATTAATTAATGTCATTACAAAATCAATGTACCTTAATGTCTCCAATCGAGGTGTTTCTGTTCACATCATACACAACAACCAGATCTCCATTCATACCCTGCTCTCCACAGCTGTCACAGGTTTTCTGTTGGTCCTCGGTGGGGTAGAAATGCACCCAGGCCTGTAAACAGGGAGAATCAATAATAGGTTTCATCGATCGAAAAGATCATCAAATTTGAATAGATTCATTGTTATCTGCACGGCATGTTGGTGAGAAACGCAGTTTTTTACAGTGCAAACTAATGCATATGTGAGAAATACTGTGTGTAAAAATACATGAATGATACTAGGAGAGGACAACAAGGATTGGCAATAAGCCAGTATTTTGAACAGTTCTAGTGGAGACTGAGGTTAATGTGAGAGAAACACAGAACCAGATTCAACACTTTATTGTTGAGGTTATTCTGGTGATTTAACTTAACTCCTAAACCTTACAATTGCAATTTAGTTGAATGTCCAGTGTGTAAGAAATAGTTGAAAGGGATCAATAGGCATACATTGAAAAATAATCCTTACTTACAAATTGTACAAATAGTTGTTTTCTGTATTCTAGAATGAGGCCTTTATATTTAAATACTTTATATTTAGATCTGGAGCGGGTTCTCTCTAAGGAAGCCACCCTGTTTTTTACAGTAGCTCAAATAGGACAAACTAATCACCTTTTGAGTTTTATGACAACTGAAGTCTTCCGCAGGTTCTCTTTAATACTTAAAAAGGGGAGGGTGAGGTGAGGGATATTCAGCTGCAACATGCAACTTCACCACTAGATGTCACTAAATTCTACACCCTGAACCTTTAAACATAAATCAGTATTTCCCTGGCTGCTGTACCTCTTCATCTGCATGTGTTTTGGTGATGGCATCAGCCAGGTCCTTGGTGCTCAGTCCTCCTTGAACTTTAATGAAACTAATGCCGGCTTTCTCGTGAATATACACATCCACCTGATAATAAAAATGATATGATAATAGTTAAAGGATCTACAAGATGTTATTGTCCCAGTATTGTTTTACCGGATGACCACTGAAAAGACACACCTTGAAGTCTTTGACAGGCTGCATGGGGCGAGCGTGGATTTGCAGCTCGTACTTGCCGATCCGGCGTTTCAGCAGCTCCTCGTATGTGAGTTCAAAGGTCACTTTTTTGTGAGGAGCCACATTCACAGAAGTCTTAAATTCCTCTAGGGTCCTCCCAACAGAACTGCAGCACAGACAATAATCACAGTGTTAGAACAGTGATCCCCATCTCCTTGTGGAGCTTAGACCCTTTCAAATGAAATAATGTTTTTTTGCGACACTTCATGGGTATACCTTGGGAAAATGTGAACTAAGGAACGACTTCTCCTTCTCAGATGGATTAATAAAGGGATCTAATAGGCTGTAAGATGTGAACGTTGTATTTGCACAATTTTCTTTAGAGAAAAGTCCCAAATGTCACACAATGGTCTAAAATACAACATAAAACCCACCTCTATAAGACTATAAAACGCAATGAATGTATATTTATGAATTGATCTGTGCACCTGACAATCCCAGCGCTCTGGCCTTGGGACACAGCCTGAGTGTACTCTTGCTGAGCTTGCTCCTTTGCTTTCACAGCACCATCGTACAGCTGCCCATCAATAAACCTGAGGAAGAACAGGGAAGATTTCCATTTCATACACAAACTTTCATTTGTTTTAATTGTTTTATGTTATTCAATGTGTATAACAGATAGATGCCTGCGAATATCCACCATCATTTTTGTGTCACATACATTCTGAATTTACTGATGAAAGCATTCTTGGGAATCCGGACGTGGAACTCTATTTCCTTGGACTCGTCCATGCGATTGGCCACACGGCTTGTAATGACAGTGGTGGCATAACGACTGGTCACTGTGGAGTTGATGTGAAAGCTGTAGATGTCCCAGTCCTCCTGAATAAATGTGGCAGACACATTGCACAAGTGAGTGTGTGTTTTCTTTACAAGGCAGCATTGATCTCTGGGTGTTGACTAACTGACCAAAGATCAGATGATGGTGAAAAACAAGGTAACGTTGGGAGGCATCACTTAAATCTCATTGGTCTGAGTGCAGAAACTCCCCATTGTCCTTATTTTTGATTTCACAACCCATTTGACTTTGTGTGTCTGTGGGTGGGTGTATGTGAGTATGTGTGTGTGTGTATGTGTGTATGCTTTCAGAGTTCCGCACATAACATTTACATCACACTGACCTATTCATAACAGGGGTAGATCCAGGAACGGGGCCAGGGGGGTCAATGGCCCCAGTTTGAATCTGAAACCCTGAAGTGCCCCTGCAGTGTACAATAAATAAAACTGTCCAGTCTTTTTTATTTTCTACGCTTTCTTTGAGTACACAATTTGTTTTAAAAAGTAACCATTGTCAGACTTTATTCAAAATTGTGTGGCTTTGTTCAAAGCTAAGTTAACAGTAAACAAGTAAATTGTGGCCCCTTTATGCCCCCGATTTAGACCAATCCTAGATCCACGACTTTAGATTCAAGAATTTTCCATGACACTAAGATTTAAAGATTTGAATGTATAGGGAGATGGTTTCTGGTCTTCAGGAGGGCGATGAGCCCTTAACTGTGTCTTTGTCAACATATTTATGTCCCTACAACATGATAAAAGTAAGTTCACACACACACACACACACACACTCACAATATCAAAAAACATTGAAGGTAGAGAGCCAGCAGGTCCTGAAACCTGGACTTTCTGATGTTTATCAGAGTCAGAGTTCAGTGTGTTGCAACTGTCAAATGTTGAGCTGCACCAATAAAAAGCAAGAGTCTCATATGTTATAACTGTCTATCAAATGCAATTATAGATGTATACATATTTGAAAGATTCTTCTTCCTGGCAGTGTGGTTCTGTCTCTATCTAATAGGTTTTGTAAACTTACCTTGGTTGGCAGTGTGGTAACCAAAGCCAGCAGCATCAGCCAAAAGGTGACGTTAACCACAGCTCTCTCCATGATAACCTCTCCCACCAGAGTGCAAACCAGAAAGCTGGAAACGTCTTTTAAACCCAAACAGGAATAGACAAAAACACACCCACCCACCCACCCCCTCTTACACACTAATGTTCTGCGTACTACCAGGAATCAGATATAAAGGAATCCTTATCACAGGGTGAGAAGAGCAGACTCTCACCAAATATTTAGCCGAACGCAAAATAATTGATCACGCAATCATATAAAAACTTTAGGACAGAGAGACATAGTTAGCACTAAACATAATTACCTGACAAATAATGTATGGTGTCAAGCAAAAAGGAATTTATTATCACTGTCTTCAAATATGTACAGCTTCTCTGGGAATACGGGTGATACAGCAGGCAAAAGCAAACGTACAACTACCTTTCATGGCAAGCGTTAAGGAGAGACAGGAGTTACCGTGTGAAGCACAAAGATAATAAAAAAAAATCTATGTCATCACAAAAGAAATTGTGCCTTAAAGAGAGTAATTCATTTTAATTTTAAAAATATTGTCATTTTGTGCAAACATTGAGGAATTTTATCAGGGCACAATCAAATAAACTCAAAAAGTTCTGTTTACTCACCACAGGGAGTAATAACTAAGCCTGTGCAAACTGCTGTTTAATGGTTAAAACTAACTCCTGTTGATGCCAGTGATGTTACTGAGGTTCATTATGGGAAATGCGGTTGCCAGTGTTTCTGGATCTTCACCCATGCTTTTGAGTCAGAGTATCTCAGCCTCTGTGGTTCTATTGTGAGACCCCCGGCTGTACTGTAACATAGTGACCCATTTAACTAAAACAATAAGGTAGGAATACATATGTTTAAGTTAAAGGGGAATGAAAGAGATGAAAATAACTGTTTTGCTATGTAAGTTATTATCCCAGTCCTACTTCTAAACTACATCGATTTCTGCCACTTATTGTTAAGTGCAGAAATCAACTCACTGATGCAACTCACTGATGCATTCAACTAACGATTCCTCTGAGGGAATCATACAATAACCTCAAAATTAAAGATGCTATTTTTCAAGGCTGTACTTTTTAAATAACTAAAGCGGTGATAGTGCAATATTTGTTGGAGATCTTTCAAATGAATCCAGCTACGATAAATACAATTAGCTGCATGAGCCGGGTGATTGTGTGAGGCCAAACGTCTAATCAACACAATTTACAAAACCTATTCATTTGACAAAGAGTTGTGGCCTCTCGTTAGTTCACATCCTTCATGACTGTGCCTGTAACGTCCTCATATCATCAGCATGTATCAAACAGCAACCAGCCAAACAGTAATCTCTTAAAAAAGGGAGTTGAACTGGGTTTCTTGTTAAAGTATAAAAGTAGCAATATTTTTGCATAATCCTGCTGCCAAAGCAACAAATGCAGTTGAAAAACATAGCATCCCTAGGGGGGTAATCAAGGTTTAGATTTGATGCCAACGAACAACGCTGTGGGTCATTTTGTTTTTAACAGAATGGAACAGTGATACCATCTGACAAAATGTTTGAAATACATATGAATCAATGAAGTTGAAGACAAACGGATCTGGGACACCATTTATTCATTTATGATGATAATCACAGGTGGATGATCTTCTCAAGAGATACAGCATCGCTTTCATTTAAAGCTGTTAGACAATGAAGTCATGCAGGGGTCTCTGCAGGGCAGCATTGGCAGAGACAAGCCAGCAACCCTCGTTTAGGGGCAGAGACAATACTGTAGTCAACAGCATCGGATCTACAAAAGAGAGATTCATGATAAATCTTTGTGTATTATAGACAATAAGAACTTTAGCACCCTCAAACGGCTGCACACATGTACCTGACAACATCCACCTCCTGCCCATTGATCTGAAGCCTGGAAGAGGGAGTTTGCTGCAGCTCCTCATAAACCGCAGGTTTTAGAGCTGCACACAGAGGACACATAAAGAAATGACACTATAATGGTTAGTCTGCTTCTTAAAAAGAGATTAATCAAACATTGATTCAATATATCAATGACCCGATATTTAATCATAACAGGAAATTAAACTATCCAGGCCATGAGCAGATACACAACCTTTTCACCCACCTAAAATTCCTTCAGCGTTGTTGTCAGATGGCTGCTTCCTTAAAACCGGCCAGAGGAATTTTTCACCGTGCCTCTCATGAAGTAAGATGACAATTCGTATGTCCCCAGTAGAGACATCGACTTCCTTGTTCCGTTTAATCACCGTCACACTAGAAAAACATGCATCATTATTATTTTCTTTTTTCGGTTCTTTGTTTAAGGCCCAGCACATCCCCACTGGTCCTCACACTAAAAGCTGTGTCTCAGTTAAGGGGCTGCATTCCTCGGAGGACTGAGTAACTGATCACCGATACATCTGTGCTGAGGAGACAATGTCTTAGTATATACAACATGTCGAACCTGGAGGCGAATGCATGGGCTACAGCAGCAGAGGACCAAAAGTGGACATTAAAGACAGTGGCCTGGTTTGATGAATCTAAATTCTGCTGAGCACAGATTGCGGGGTCAGACGTTGGCATCTACAGCATGAATCCATGGGTTTGTGTCAATAATCCAGGCTGTTGGTGGGGGTGTATTGGTGTGGAACATGTTCTCTTGGCACATTTTGGTCCTCTTAATACGAACTGAATGTCACAGTATATTGTTGCTCACCATGTGCATCCCTTCATGCTCACAATTGGAATAAAGAGGCACATGTGTGGTATTACTGAATATATGGTTACCAAAGGCCCGATAAGAATGATAAAGATGTTGTTTGTTCCGCCCTGGCAGGTGCAACAAAGCCGACTGGAGTTTGAGGATGATTTGAGGATGATTTCAGTAGAGCAATTTACAGATGTTAACAATAGTGATTCAGTGAAAGTTCATCATAAATAATATTATATGTTATGTTGATGTTATGTTCCCGAAAAAACAAAGTAGAGTTGCCCTGATGATGATAATGCCTGACCATTGCAATACAAGGTTACCTTCCAGCTGTGAATTGCTCCTCTCCAGTGTGGCGTGTCAGTGTCTGTCCATCTCGTACAATGATTCTATCGACGTCAATGTCAATGAACAGGTCAGGATTGACGTGGATGATGATCTTTGTGAAGCCTCCATCTGCTACTGAGTCCAGCTCACCGTTCACAGACAGCTCTGGTACAAAAAGAGAGCAAACACAACTTAAAAGTGGGGAGTACACATTGGTTGATACACACTTCATAACAGACAGAAAGATCCTGAGCAGAAAAAGAGTGACAACTCTCTACAAACATGAAAAGCAAAATACATTCATTTAATATTACTAAGGGAAAATTAGATACATGACTGACCCCTGCTGGGACTGTGAAGTAGTTTAAGCCGTACATTTCCAGTGACGTCAAAGCACAGTGGAACAGACTGATTTTCAGCTTTCAGCAAAAACCTGTGAGAAAGAGGAGCTGGACACACACACACACAGACACACAGACACACAGACACACTGATTTAACTACAGATGTATTGTGGCCTCTCGACTCTCAGGTGGTTGTGATCAGTGCTATGTATGCTTTCTGTGTGAAGATCATTTGTAAATTACGTTTACAAGGTGAACACATAACTGTGCTTCGATGGCAATGGAAGAACTATTTAAAAATATTTGCTGTTATGGCCTCAAACTAAATTTTAAAAGCAGAGAGACTTTTGTTGACCAGAGAGTCGTAGTTGTGGTGCACACCTGCCTTAAAATGTTTTCTTTTGTGGTTTATATGTTGAAATTTGTTAAATGGAATATTGTTTGTCCTCAGATAAACTACAGCAGTAGTCAAAAAGTGGATCTGACTGTGGGCTCAAAATCTGCATCAGATAATGTTGATCTCCATCATGCAGCACCATTCATGGGATCTCTTCCTGTTTGGTAATTGGTCTTCAAAATGAAAGCATAATATAATTTTTGTTGCTGCCATGATTGATATTGAGTTTAATTTATTTTGAAATAAAAAACATCCCATTCCAAAAAGGCTTGGTCAGACCAGGCACTTCACCAGTAATTATAAATCATTAATACATTTTAGGCGAAGTGTTGGAATTTCCATTTTGTGTATAATTACAATGGTTAAATAGACTTCACTGATAGTACGGGTCCCAAAGTACAAACTCATTTGTACTTGTGATCACTGTATAACTTGTTATATGTTTGGCTGAATTGTGTCATAGAAGATTTTAGTTAACTTATATTCAATTCATGTTGTCTTTTATAGTCCTGTAAGTGCAGCATTTTTCCCCACACCATGCACAGTGAACAACGTTATAATGAACACAAGTGATACTTTACCAGTAGCAGTAGTAGTAGGAGTAGTAGCAGTAGCTGTCACAATTGTGGGAAGAAATAGGTCTGGAGAGTCGTACTCTAACATATCATAATCGGTATCTGTGAATAAATTAACACAAAAGCAGTTAAATACATTTATATTACTAAACTTTCAAAGACGATTTAATTTAAGAGGAAATTACATTAATTCACACCTAAACTAAACCCAATCCCTAAATACAAACATTATTCTATACCTCAACCGAAGAAAATGGTGTCACTGTAACAACTGTAAATCAAAATGAAACATTAAAGTTAAGATGACATGTCTCATCAAATATTTTTTCCATGTAGTGTTCAACTAAAGATAGGTTTCTTAACCTGTATCTAAATCAGTGAAGGAACATCCTACTCCTATTGTATCATGTGATTGATAATTTGATTTGTTTTGTAAATTCTATTGAGTTCAGCCCAAAAGATTGTTCTAATTGAGATTAAGTACGTCTAATTTAACTGACAAATTTGATATATCAATATATCCACAAACAGTTTACCAGGAACCCAATGCTCTTAATAAATGCAATAACTGAATTTGTGTATTGTAATTTCACCATCTGATGCCAAATGTCATTGATACATATCAGTGTGCTATATTAGTTCATTATTCCTTGACAGATTCACAAAAATTCATCCCAAAAACACCTATCTTAGAAAGTGAAAAGGAAAATAATCCTGGATTGTCCTCTTTGAATTGAATCCATTCCAAAATTTACTCCGTTCTTTCTTTGCCCACACCCCACTCTACCAGTTTCTAAAAATCGCTTCAGGAGCTTTTTACATAATCCTTCTAATAGACAAATTATGAACGATGAAAACACAACCTCCTTGTCTGAGGAAACAAGAACATGCAATAATTCTTCTCTTAGGGAACCAGCTAACGGACCAATCCAGAAGAGTCTGATGAAGCACAGAATATCATTGATAAAACAGAGAGCAATCAAGTGCTATATTGTACAGCAAATGTATTATTGTGTAGAAACAGCTCTCGCTTTGGGTCATAAAGGGAGGGAATCATGACATTGGCCAGAGCACCAGTTACTTAAGCTCCTCTCAGCCCATACTGATCGAAGCATAAAGACACATACATATCACCGATATGAAGTTGCTACACAACGTCCTTGTAACTGAACAACTCTGATAGTGATCTCCCATAATCAAATATCCTTCCAAAAATACCTTTGGTCCGGGTGCAGAAAATTCCCATATCCACTATTGCCTTTTTAATTTCACAAAACAATGACAGATATAAAAAGAAAAGTTTTCCAAGTCACTTGAAATCTGGGCAAGGTAATAATATTTTGCGATATTGGTATTGATCTAACTTTTTGGCTTGGATTCAAAATCATCAGGCAGATCTTTAGGTTCATTCTCAGGTTCCACAAAGGCAAGACATTTAAAGGAGGAAATGATCTGGACAGACGTTTGTAAACGTTTTAATTGTGACTACGTTTTATTTTGAAAACTGTATATCAAGTAAACAATACTGGGTATTGATCAATTGTGTCTTGCCTCTAATGTTTCTATAGGTGAGTCAATGCCGTGCATGGAGCTACTGTGCTTACATACCTGATCCAGTGCGACTAGGACTATGGAGCACTGTAAAAAAGGAAGAAAACATGCATTTTTATTACATGAAAGAGGCAATCTGATCAGTTGAAGCAAGCTGTTAGTTTTCTGTTTCTTTTTTCTTCCTGCTAACTGTGTTTTTGTCAGTGATAATTGTGTAACTTTATGTCTCTAAAAGCTCCAAATTATTTCACAGCCTTGTTTAAGACAAAAACCACAATAACAATTCCTGCTCAAAAGACAATCAAGTTGTTAATTATTGTTCATTTTTTAATTAAGGCAATGACACATACAGGGTGGTTACATGTGAACATTGCTATTGTACAAACTGAATGCATTGTTTTAACATGCCGTGTTGGTTAATATGACCAGCTTGAACGAAAATTATTTTTGCACGGTTAAAAAAAAAGTTTATAAGTTTTAAATCTATTTCAGGTAAACAATCATGTGTATTGATTAATCGTGTCGTGCCTCTAATGTTTTGATCTATCAATATATTCACAAACTCACTACCAGGAATCTGTTCTAACTGCATTCATGCACATGTCTCTAGCCTCGTATAACAAAGTTCCCTGATGATTTTACAATGTGTTTATTTTGCTCAGGTTAGTTGCTTACTTGGGAGTTGAGCCTTCATGATCCCACTCGTCTGAATGAAGCTATGAGAACCTCCTCCTCCAAAACGTCCCGCAAAACCTCTTCCAGAAGTCCTCTGCTCATCTCTGTCTGTACCACCTTCCTTTGGTTTATGGAGCACATCTGTGCTCTCTCCTTGAGGCTTGGTCACCACCATGGATGTAAGTGGGGTCACAAAGCTGTACTTCAGCGACAGCTCCAAGGCCTCCTCCTTCACCTTGTCCTTCTCCGGTCCAGACAACTGCAGCCTGTGTCACATATGTTTTAAACAAGCTGACATTTGATCATCTGACAATGAATCAAAAACTATTTTGATAAACAATTACATTGCTTCTCAGGTCGTTGGCTCTGGGGGAAAATAATGATTTTTTTCCAGTATTTATAACTATTAGGTGACTCAACATTTCAGTGGTTTTATAGAAATATAAGGATTCAAGTCATTCGATCGATGACTGATTACAAACATAAAGACAAAAAGATGGCTGATATCAGACTCACTCTTTCTCCAGAAGCTGTTTGACTGTGAGGTAGGCCCAAACCCTCTGGATTTGGTCATCAGACACTATTTCAGTCATGTTTGTTTCCGAAAATTTCACCTTGCTACTCCGCTGTCAAAGTATAAATAGCAACTTTCAAAAGAATATTAATAAATTATAATAATTAATTTAATTTCCAGACATCCAAAGAATTTGTATCATTAAAGTAAATCCAAACATTAAAAGGATATTAAGATCAATAACATTTCATTATAAGTCAATACAACGAAGACAACAAAGGTTCCAGCAGATGTGCAGTGTGGATGGATGCTTACAGAGATGGCCACAACTTGTGGAATAAAGGTTTCAACGTTGTTGTCAGTGATCTGACCGGCCACCACGATCTCAGAGCCATCATAATACTGGCTGAAGTTTGTCTGGGTTAAATTGGTCCCACCCAAATATATCATTGTCACATCTGTCAGCAGAGGAGTGGCCACCTCTACATAGAAACCCTGTGGAAACACAATGTGGTCACAATATGTTTCAGCTAAGCTAAGAAAGCGGCAGATGGTCAGAATGAGGTAGACAAGAGAACATACACAAGTATAGAAATGAAATAAACATTAATCAAATTAATCAAATCGAATTAAATTAAATAAGCATAATATACACCTTTCATTACAAAACGCAACTGAACTCATTTGTAGAGAAACCTACTTTAACAAAGAGAAGTTGTACAGAATAGGTTCATTAATTGAATTTTATACAATCATCCACTTATCAATGAAAACGTCAGATATCACAAAAAAACAAGGATATATTCAAAATGTGAAGGAAGCCTCAGTAGAGGAGAATACCCTCAGCTGTATATCAGCATCAGAGTCGTCATAGATCCGTCGCGCCACACCATCGTTCTGCAGCGACATCGTCTTCAGGAACTCAAAGTCAACATCATAACCAAAACCAAGACAGTAGAGTGGGAATTTGCCGGCAATGGCCTCCTTTACATTTGACTTTATTCTTCCCAGATTTGTCACACCTGCAAAGACATATGACGTGTGTCAAGTTAAAAGTACCCTCAAACAGGGCAACCAAACAAGTATGTAAGGTGAGTAAGAGGTTACAAGAGGTACATAAATACATTTGATAGACTTAATTGTTAAATATCTTAATGTCAAAATGTCTACATATTTGATCATTCTTAAAGTATTTGCGCATGTGTGTATTATCATAACCTGAAGTTGGGTCTCCGTCAGTGAGAAGTATCAGGATCGATGCTGAACCTTCTCTTGGATGTGCATTCAGCATACGGGCTCCTTCCAACACTGCCAGGTTAATGTCCGTGGCTAAAATGAGATGGAAAATGTTTCATCCCTGTCATGCTGCTGTCAAATGTATTGCATCCCCAAATAAACATATTAATTGGCAAAACCTCACCTCCTCTATCGTTTATGCGCTTTACAAATTCCTTGGCACCATCCAGGTTTTCCTGGCTGGCCTGAACAAGTTCTCGTTTCCAGTGGAAGATTTGGCTGTCAAAGGTGATGAGACCAAAGTGGTCGTCTTCTGCCAGTTCACTCAAAATTTGGAGTAATGCTGTTCTTGTCTGAGAAACAGATAAAACATAATTTGTTAATTTAAACTTTGATTTAAGTAAATAGTAGGGATGAGCGAGTACAGCATTATCTGTATCTGTATCTGTATCTGTTAACCATATGAATTATCTGTATCCGTATCCGTACTCGGAGTGGGCGGGGCCTAACCCGGAAGTGGGTGTGATTTAACCCACTGTCAGCTGAAATACTCTCTGTATCACTCATTATTCTGTATCACTGATCATGAGAGAGAGAGAGAGAGGGGGAGTGTGTGTGTGTAGCTTAATTTGTAATATTTTTCATACCACTACTACCTAGAAAGTGTCAGACACTCGTGAAGTAAAATAAAACTGGTTAGAGCCAACTGACGGTTTAAAAAAAACAAAAAACTCCAACGACCGGCAGAGAGAGGGAGAGAGAGAGAGAGAGAGAGAGAGTTTCGGGTGCGGAGAGGAGGGACACACGGTGAGAGCCTGTCTTGATGCGGCTACGAGGACCCCCTGAGCAGGGCCCCCGCTGCTCCTCGTGTACCGGAGCGACGGTGAGCCGGTCGCCGCGCGCGCCACATCTGAGCAGCCGGGGCGATATTATCACAAGAACTCAAATAAATGCCCGTCAGTTTGGATGATTTTAAATGGTCATTTATTTTCACACTAGCATTTAATTATCAATGCAAACAATTACGCTGCACTGAACTGTAAATAAAGTACAAAAAAGTTAAAAAAACGAAACAGGTAATTATTACTTGTGAACGAATATCATTCACGTCTTACTAAACCTAGTCACGCGAACGTGGTGAACGAGGTAAACAAATCCTTTCTGTTTGCTCTTCTGAGCCTATGCAGCTCACGTGGAAAATGATCCAAAGACTCGTACCCGGCAGGTGAACGAATCGTTCACCTCCCCAACCGTGTCTTCGGATCAATGTTTCGTTCATCTGCCGGATACGAGTCTTTGTTTGAATACACTGAGTAAATTATTTTAGTGTACTGTATCTTGTGGACTTTAAATTGTTTTTATTAATTTGTAATTCTTTAAAAGGCACGTAAAGTCTTACAAAGGCAGCTGTTATTTTAATGTCATGAATAAAGCAAAACTATATATACAACGGGGGGGGCTTGTGAGCGCTGCGGAGCAGTGTTTTGGGTGTGGAGAGGAGGGACACACGGTGAGAGCCTGTCCGAAGCGGAGTGACCCGGCTCCGCCCGGTCCTGATGCGGTTACGAGGACCCCCGGAGCAGGGCCCCCGCTGCTCCTCCGGTACCGGAGCGACGGGGAGGGGGGGGCCCGCCACATCTGAGCAGCCGGGGCGATATTATCACAAGAACTCAAATAAATGCGCGTCAGTTTGGATGATTTTAAATGGTCATTTATTTTCACACGGGCATTTAATTATCAATGCAAATAATTACGCTGCACTGAATTGTAAATAAAGTACAAAAAAGTTAAAATAACGAAACATGTCATTATTACGTGCCACAAAAAAAAATGGCTGACAAATGTGTCCTTTCATCCCGGAGCATCGAAGGCTCCAACGGGTGGATCCTTCTTAGGTCAACTTATCCTCATGACGCTTCAGTGACAAAATGAATTTCAAAGAAATAATTTCAGATTACTACTCTTAATATAACTTTAAAAGTAAGATACACCTGTTAAAGTACCATGCTGTGGTTGTATGCTTCCGCCCCCAGTGCAGTCTCAGTCTGCATTGATTATTTTCTCAGACTCTGAGTCAGCCATGATGACCTTTGACCTTTGCCTACCAAAGTCAATCAGCAAATCCAGGAAACCAAGTCAATGTTTGTGCAGTATGTCCTGGTGGGCGGCGGTGGACGGTGACTGAGTACTGGAGTGGCGTCTGGTCTGGATGGTGGATCGTGGTCCTGCTGGTTGCTGACCATGGACTGTGATTGCAGCGGGACTGCATCAATGCTGCTAAAAACTTTAATCTGGATGATGTTTCGTACACGTGGCATCTATTGCACTTCTGTCCGTCCTGGGAGAGGGATCCCTCACATGTGGCTCTCTCTGAGGTTTCTACGTATTTTTACCCTGTTAAAAGGGTTTTTAGTAGTTTTTCCTTACTCTTGCTGAGGGTTAAGGACAGAGGATGTCACACCCTGTTAAAGCCCTATGAGACGAATTGTAATTTGTGAATATAGGCTATACAGATAAAATTTGATTGATTGATTGATTGACAGTGATCAAGGCCTTCGACCTTCGTGAACTCCCTGAAGGTGCTCTTGAGATATTAAGTTCACAAGAATGGGACATATGACCGGACAACTCGAAAACATTTTGCCAAGACAAAGGGCATTAAAACCTTTTGTGGCATGAAAGAGCAGGATATTAATAGCCGTTAGTTATAAAAGGTGGGAGAAGCTGGTGACGCAAATCAGGCCTGAGATCTTATTTAAAATAGTCTCTCTGGATTCCATCGTAAGTCGCGTAGACTGCATCCTCCGAAGAAAGCGGCTGATGATAAGGGACACAGCTCATCTGTCACAAACTCACTGTACCTGTTGTATTTTTCTGCCATGCATGGAACCACTTTGATCAATGATGAAGACGACGTTCTTGGATATTCGGGCAAGATTAGATGGAGCGAAGTGATGAACAAAGTACCCATCCGAACTTTTCTGGAGAGTAAGAAGAACGTTTGAGAGGTTAGAAAAGACAGTAGACGAAAAGTTAGAAATCAAGTATTGGTTTTAGCCATCAATGCTAAATGCTGATAAATTAATTAATGTCATTACAAAATCAATGTACCTTAATGTCTCCAATCGAGGTGTTTCTGTTCACATCATACACAACAACCAGATCTCCATTCATACCCTGCTCTCCACAGCTGTCACAGGTTTTCTGTTGGTCCTCGGTGGGGTAGAAATGCACCCAGGCCTGTAAACAGGGAGAATCAATAATAGGTTTCATCGATCGAAAAGATCATCAAATTTGAATAGATTCATTGTTATCTGCACGGCATGTTGGTGAGAAACGCAATTTTTTACAGTGCAAACTAATGCATATGTGAGAAATACTGTGTGTAAAAATACATGAATGATACTAGGAGAGGACAACAAGGATTGGCAATAAGCCAGTATTTTGAACAGTTCTAGTGGAGACTGAGGTTAATGTGAGAGAAACACAGAACCAGATTCAACACTTTATTGTTGAGGTTATTCTGGTGATTTAACTTAACTCCTAAACCTTACAATTGCAATTTAGTTGAATGTCCAGTGTGTAAGAAATAGTTGAAAGGGATCAATAGGCATACATTGAAAAATAATCCTTACTTACAAATTGTACAAATAGTTGTTTTCTGTATTCTAGAATGAGGCCTTTATATCTAAATACTTTATTTTTTAGATCTGGAGCGGGTTCTCTCTAAGGAAGCCACCCTGTTTTTTACAGTAGCTCAAATAGGACAAACTAATCACCTTTTGAGTTTTATGACAACTGAAGTCTTCCGCAGGTTCTCTTTAATACTTAAAAAGGGGAGGGTGAGGTGAGGGATATTCAGCTGCAACATGCAACTTCACCACTAGATGTCACTAAATTCTACACCCTGAACCTTTAAACATAAATCAGTATTTCCCTGGCTGCTGTACCTCTTCATCTGCATGTGTTTTGGTGATGGCATCAGCCAGGTCCTTGGTGCTCAGTCCTCCTTGAACTTTAATGAAACTAATGCCGGCTTTCTCGTGAATATACACATCCACCTGATAATAAAAATGATATGATAATAGTTAAAGGATCTACAAGATGTTATTGTCCCAGTATTGTTTTACCGGATGACCACTGAAAAGACACACCTTGAAGTCTTTGACAGGCTGCATGGGGCGAGCGTGGATTTGCAGCTCGTACTTGCCGATCCGGCGTTTCAGCAGCTCCTCGTATGTGAGTTCAAAGGTCACTTTTTTGTGAGGAGCCACATTCACAGAAGTCTTAAATTCCTCTAGGGTCCTCCCAACAGAACTGCAGCACAGACAATAATCACAGTGTTAGAACAGTGATCCCCATCTCCTTGTGGAGCTTAGACCCTTTCAAATGAAATAATGTTTTTTTGCGACACTTCATGGGTATACCTTGGGAAAATGTGAACTAAGGAACGACTTCTCCTTCTCAGATGGATTAATAAAGGGATCTAATAGGCTGTAAGATGTGAACGTTGTATTTGCACAATTTTCTTTAGAGAAAAGTCCCAAATGTCACACAATACACTAAAATACAACATAAAACCCACCTCTATAAGACTATAAAACGCAATGAATGTATATTTATGAATTGATCTGTGCACCTGACAATCCCAGCGCTCTGGCCTTGGGACACAGCCTGAGTGTACTCTTGCTGAGCTTGCTCCTTTGCTTTCACAGCACCATCGTACAGCTGCCCATCAATAAACCTGAGGAAGAACAGGGAAGATTTCCATTTCATACACAAACTTTCATTTGTTTTAATTGTTTTATGTTATTCAATGTGTATAACAGATAGATGCCTGCGAATATCCACCAGTCATTTTTGTGTCACATACATTCTGAATTTACTGATGAAAGCATTCTTGGGAATCCGGACGTGGAACTCTATTTCCTTGGACTCGTCCATGCGATTGGCCACACGGCTTGTAATGACAGTGGTGGCATAACGACTGGTCACTGTGGAGTTGATGTGAAAGCTGTAGATGTCCCAGTCCTCCTGAACAAATGTGGCAGACACATTGCACAATGTGAGTGTGTGTTTTCTTTACAAGGCAGCATTGATCTCTGGGTGTTGACTAACTGACCAAAGATCAGATGATGGTGAAAAACAAGGTAACGTTGGGAGGCATCACTTAAATCTCATTGGTCTGAGTGCAGAAACTCCCCATTGTCCTTATTTTTGATTTCACAACCCATTTGACTTTGTGTGTCTGTGGGTGGGTGTATGTGAGTATGTGTGTGTGTGTATGTGTGTATGCTTTCAGAGTTCCGCACATAACATTTACATCACACTGACCTATTCATAACAGGGGTAGATCCAGGAACGGGGCCAGGGGGGTCAATGGCCCCAGTTTGAATCTGAAACCCTGAAGTGCCCCTGCAGTGTACAATAAATAAAACTGTCCAGTCTTTTTTATTTTCTACGCTTTCTTTGAGTACACAATTTGTTTTAAAAAGTAACCATGTCAGACTTTATTCAAAATTGTGTGGCTTTGTTCAAAGCTAAGTTAACAGTAAACAAGTAAATTGTGGCCCCTTTATGCCCCCGATTTAGACCAATCCTAGATCCACGACTTTAGATTCAAGAATTTTCCATGACACTAAGATTTAAAGATTTGAATGTATAGGGAGATGGTTTCTGGTCTTCAGGAGGGCGATGAGCCCTTAACTGTGTCTTTGTCAACATATTTATGTCCCTACAACATGATAAAAGTAAGTTCACACACACACACACACACACTCACAATATCAAAAAACATTGAAGGTAGAGAGCCAGCAGGTCCTGAAACCTGGACTTTCTGATGTTTATCAGAGTCAGAGTTCAGTGTGTTGCAACTGTCAAATGTTGAGCTGCACCAATAAAAAGCAAGAGTCTCATATGTTATAACTGTCTATCAAATGCAATTATAGATGTATACATATTTGAAAGATTCTTCTTCCTGGCAGTGTGGTTCTGTCTCTATCTAATAGGTTTTGTAAACTTACCTTGGTTGGCAGCGTGGTAACCAAAGCCAGCAGCAGCAGCCAAAAGGTGAAGTTAACCACAGCTCTCTCCATGATAACCTCTCCCACCAGAGTGCAAACCAGAAAGCTGGAAACGTCTTTTAAACCAAAACAGGAATAGACAAAAACACACCCACCCACCCACCCCCTCTTACACACTAATGTTCTGCGTACTACCAGGAATCAGATATAAAGGAATCCTTATCACAGGGTGAGAAGAGCAGACTCTCACCAAATATTTAGCCGAACGCAAAATAATTGATCACGCAATCATATAAAAACTTTAGGACAGAGAGACATAGTTAGCACTAAACATAATTACCTGACAAATACTGTATGGTGTCAAGCAAAAAGGAATTTATTATCACTGTCTTCAAATATGTACAGCTTCTCTGGGAATACGGGTGATACAGCAGGCAAAAGCAAACGTACAACTACCTTTCATGGCAAGCGTTAAGGAGAGACAGGAGTTACCGTGTGAAGCACAAAGATAATAAAAATTGTGCCTTAAAGAGAGTAATTCATTTTAATTTTAAAATATTGTCATTTTGTGCAAACATTGAGGAATTGAATCAGGGCACAATCAAATAAACTCAAAAAGTTCTGTTTACTCACCACAGGGAGTAATAACTAAGCCTGTGCAAACTGCTGTTTAATGGTTAAAACTAACTCCTGATGATGCCAGTGATGTTACTGAGGTTCATTATGGGAAATGCGGTTGCCAGTGTTTCTGGATCTTCACCCATGCTTTTGAGTCAGAGTATCTCAGCCTCTGTGGTTCTATTGTGAGACCCCCGGCTGTACTGTAACATAGTGACCCATTTAACTAAAACAATAAGGTAGGATTACTATGTTAAAGTTAAAGGGAATGAAAGAGATGAAAATAACTGTTTTGCTATGTAAGTTATTATCCCAGTCCTACTTCTAAACTACATCGATTTCTGCCACTTATTGTTAAGGAATACATCAACTCACTGATGCATTCAACTAACGATTCCTCTGAGGGAATCATACAATAACCTCAAAATTAAAGATGTTATTTTTCGAGGCTGTACTTTTTAAATAACTAAAGCGGTGATAGTGCAATATTTGTTGGAGATCTTTCAAATGAATCCAGCTACGATAAATACAATTAGCTGCATGAGCCGGGTGATTGTGTGAGGCCAGCGTCTAATCAACACAATTTACAAAACCTATTCATTTTACAAAGAGTTGTGGCCTCTCGTTAGTTCACATTCTTCATGACTGTGCCTGTAACGTCCTCATATCATCAGCATGTATCAAACAGCAACCAGCCAAACAGTAATCTCTTAAAAACCGCAAAGGCAACGATATACAGTATAAAGCTACAGACTGCATTGGTAGAGGTATGGGATGATTATTATTTTTTGACTCGTGCGCCGAGTCCTTCGACCTCCTTGTCGTATGATTTCAATACCTTGACTCACCACATCTACCTGTGCACATTCAGAATATCAGTGTATTCATGCAGGCTGTGGTGCAGGTGGCAGAGCAATCCCACCAAAACTAACTCCGGTGAACAGGGACAAACTTACTGTCTTTATATAACCTAACTTGTTTTCTGAACATTTTCATACAATCTGTGATATTTGATGAGCTGCAACCTCGACCTGATTATATTTCGCTTTTTTTTTAAACCACATTCGTTATTTAAATCGTTTAATTTACCTTTGGAAGTGAAAGCTTATATATATAATATCTAGTGTCTGCTTTGAGTCTAAATGCTTTTCTTCAGAAAACTGAAACTGCAATTCAAGGCACTCTCGCAGGTGTTTTTTTTTCACCTGAAGATAAAGTTCAAGTTCTTTCAAATCAAGTTTCAAGCGCTTGTGCTGGAAGCATTTCATCGATGAAGAATGAAACCTGTCCTTGGACTGAGAGAACAGAGTAAAGCAAACCGGCCCTAGTGACCAGGAAGTCAAGTCTTCACAGTGACGGCATGATGGTGACTAATAGGTTGTTGCATTAAGACACGTAGCTGCAGCACCGACCTATTGTTTACCTAATGATAACTGTACAAACACAGGAGCTATGTACAAACAAGAATTCATATATATATATACACAAGTCAGCTTCTATGTAGGGAGGGACATGAGCAACATAAACATGAAGTATTTATACAAACAAAGCCTGGATGGACGGTACATTATGTACAGTGAGTGGAGACGTCCAGTATGTAAGCACTGACTGAAATCCACACTTTAAAGCTTGACTGAGCAAACTATACATCTTTAAATGTACTGCTACCAACACACTGCACACGAACGTGATGTACAGTATGCACATGAGGTATGTTGATGCAAATGAAACATAGAAACAACATACAACTTTAGACGGGTATGTACATAAGGTAACTTACATGCTGGTTAGATATATACAGTATATGCACATAAGATTGACTAGAACTATAACCAGATTTGTTTTTGGTAAAAGACTTGGAAGACACAATGCTACTCAGGTTAAAGAGTCCTGGCTTTGGGGTCGGGCGGCTGATATGATGGAGCTGCAGTGGGGCTGGGCGCGTCCTGGGCTGAGGGCGCAACAGGAAAGACAAAAACTCCTGAAGGAAGAGGGAAGGAGGACAAGGCCCTGAACGGAGTGGGAGAGTGTAGCTGATAGCTGGGGTGGGGCCCTGTGGAGGGGCTGGTCGTCATCGTTGACCTGGGGCTGTCCGGCCATGTCAGGGACCGATTGCAGGCCTCTGGACCAGGTCCTGTCCATGACGATACCTGAGAGAGAGTTAGAAAACAGCTTAACTACACAGACCAACTGCTATCTAAGTAAATTACTCAAACTATAATATCTAGATTGGAAATGCTGCATATCGGAGGGCAGTTTCAAAACATAAAATGAAAACTTTAAATGTTTCCTTCTAATACAAGTCTCTCCCAATCAGGCCTCAGTATCCAAATACTACACAATTCCACCTTCTACCTTTGACACATATTGTCACATTAACAGCATGAAACTCACATATGAAGCACTAGCCAGCTGTCTGTGTGTTCGATGCACAACCTGGTCCCACAGCTGCTGCCCACTGATGCTCAGAGAGTTGGTGCGCGGCCTGTGGGTGACGATAAGAACCTCCTGGGCCCAGTCCTCCATCAGCCGCTGCAAGTCTTCAGGCAGGTCTTTATCACTCATGGAGGTGCCCGTGTATGTGCCTGTCTTGTTGTTGCTGTTATTTGCCTGGGCCTGGGCAAGTCCCAACACCGGCTGATGAGGAGGAGGTGGAGGTGTGGCACCGGCAGGCAGCTGCTGGGAATGATTGAAGGTGCCCGCTCCGGCTGCAGACCCTGCACACACACACACACACACGCACACACACACACACACACACACATTTAGATGATCAGACTCATACGAGGTAACTAGACATTTAATGAAATTATTTTAGGTCGTTTCACATACTGCTGCCGCGGTCTTTCCCGATACACAGTCTCTTCAGTGTTGTCCCTATAAGACAAAAAAGACCTTTCAACATCTCCATTAGCAGGTAATTAGGATCATTAACAGAATGTAAACAAGGTGCAAAACAAATTTGCTGGATCTGCCGCAAAACAAAGGAGCAAACTCAAAACAAACTAACAAATGGATGAACAAAGCAGTCAGTCCCCGTAAACAAGGCGGTTTACTGTATGTATTTGAAAAACCATGCAGATGAACCAGGTGAGAGCCATGTCGATATGCAGATGAGAGATTATAATTTTTAAAGCAGATTGATGCCCATGTGGCATGCAAAACTCCAAAGGAATGTAATGTTGGGTGGATGAGTCGCAAACGTGTTAAAAGGTGAATAAAAAAGCATCAGCATCAATAGGAGACACTTAAAATGTGAGATGACTATTGTAATGAGCAATGAGCATCCAAATATCCAACATACGCAACAGGTGAACAAATCCAACAAACAGGAAACAAATAGGAAAAAATATAGTGTAATATTAATTATAAGTTATAATCTAATTTTTCATATTTTAACATTGTCGTAGTTTTGGAGAAAAATGTGTTAATTCATTCAAATTACAGAAAGGTTTTCTGAAATAATTAACTAAAAAAAATGTACTTCTTCAAAACAAACTTTACTCTCCAGGAATTTTATAAGAAAACACAGGTCAAAAGTTAGTGACAAGAGATACGTGAAGCAACAAAAAAATCCAGCAGTGTGACAGAAAAGTATTGCTGAGCTAAAAGAAGATCATTTAAATATATGGAGGACAAATGAGTGAAGATATGCGGGAAGAGAGGAGATACAAACAGATAGACAAAGACACAGGCCCACTGAGAAATCTAGCTCGTGGCTTGCTACTGGATTTATAGGTGACTCTCTCAGATGGTTGAGGGTAATTAGACCAGCCTGTAGAGGAGTATAATCAAAGAGGGAGAGAGACACTAAGGTAAGACGAGCACACATTGAAATATCTGACATTATTAAAACAAAACAACACAGACAAAGTGTTTGTTATTAATTCTGTGCTGAATTTAAATGTTAACAGGATAGTTATTATTACCTCCGCCAAGAAGGTAATGTTTTTATCCCTGCCCGCTGGTTTGTTTGGTAGTTAGTTAGTTAGCAGGATTTTACAAAAATTACTGAAAAGATTTCAATGAAACTTGTTGGAATGATGGGACATAGACCAAGAAAGAACCCATTTAATTTTGGAGTGGGTTAAAGGCATTGATGCTAACCTTATTTTTGTATTTGTACCACTGTCCCAGGGTCTAATTCATATTTGGGGGACTGATATTTGAGCAATTTGGTGCAGCTTCAAATAAAGGTTTGGTTCTAGCAGATTTAAATGCAGTGAGTGTTGCACCTTGGCGGAGGTGTGCGCTCTACTGGGTTAAAAGACTGTGTTGCTAGTGGTCACCTTGTGCGGGTGGAACTTGTGTGCTGGTACCGTCTCCGTGTAGTCCAGCGTAGATATTATCTGAAGACAAAGAGCCCTTGAGGGAGCAAGGCTGCTGAGTCTGCACAGGCTCTGAGGTCGAGCTGGGAATGTGGCTCGTGCACGACCGTGCCCGGCCTTGTGAGGGGATAGACCCTTTGGCTGGAGAGCCATTTAAACTCAGTGAAGCCTCACCTACGCCTGCAGCAGCAGCAGCAGCTGAAAACACACACAAGCATCAGAGTGGTGTAGTCTTTTCTTTTGCACACTGGAGATTCAAAATAGACACTCACCGGATCTGCTGGAGTCACTACTTTTTGTTGTGACATTTCTAAACTGTTGGACCAGAGGGCTGAGAAGTTTACCAGGCTTCAGCTTGTGCCTGCTCGACCTCTTTCTACGGCCGTTCTGCGGTGCAGTGTGAGACAGACCCAGGCCAGGTGGAGCCGCTTTGCCCAGCCGGTTATATAGCAGTTCCACCTCTCCCCGCTGATGGGCCTGCAGCTCAGAGATCTCCCTTAGGTGTCTGAAGAGAGAAAGGGAGGGAAATACTGGTCACTTACAAACTAAATAATACAATGTTTTCTTGTAAAGACACTTAATATGGCTGTAAGATAAACAACTATCCTTACTTCTCCCTGAGTCTCTGCAGTTCCCTCTTCATGTCTGAGTCATCCATCTCTGAGTCATTATCGCTGCTGCCACAGGCTGAGCCATGCACGCCTCCATGCCTACTTGGTGAGTCTGAGCTCTGCACACTGCTGCTGCGCCCTGAGCGACGGAGGAAGGCCACCGCCCTCTTCATGAGGTCACTTCCTCTGCGCTCAGAGCGAGTCCGCTGGGATGGGGTGGCAGGGGCAAGCTTCGCAGGGCTACTCTCGGCCCCCGAGTCTGAGGAGAGGAAGCGAGCATGGACAGTGACGTCCACAGGGACGGAGGGTGAGGTCAGGGCACGAGGCAGGGAGCCCCGCTTTGCCAGGGAAGGAGGCGTGTCCAGGTAGAAATCAGGAGGGGCAGAGTAGCGGCTGAAGCGTGTACTCTGTGTGAGGTCGTCTTCAGTGCTAACCACAGAGAAACGGCCGATTGTGGTGGAGGTGACCATGGCCTCAGCCTGAACATGGTCCTGTCTGTATGTCACCGGGTGTGCTGGTGAGGCAGCGCTGCTCCAGCTCCTTTGTTTCACATCTCGTCTGTTTGCCACTTCAGGAGGAACAGAAATGATCTGCCAAAAGCAAAGAACAGACCCCGTGGTCATGCAGCATCATGATGTTTAAAATTGAAAGTGAGATCTACTTTCCACTGAAATGTGAGAGAAAACTCCCGTTCATACCTTAAATCGACCTCTGGCTCCAGAGCAGGAGACAGAGTGAGGAACGTGTCTTCTTGACATGGACGCTGCAAAAAGTTCCGGAAAAATCAATCGATCAATTAAAACTGTATCACTGCAGTGCAAATCTAGTAGTTTAAGTTGAAGACCAGTTATATTGGGTTGCATTGATGAGTGTAGGCTGTACATACCACACACGGCTGAGTCACTCAGTGTGCTCAAACTGTCCATTCTCTCTGGAATCTGAGGCTAAACGAGGCGACAGTAGACATGAGAAAACTACAAATACATACAATGAATTGTCCTAGGGTGATACTTTTTAAGTATCAAAATAATACTTCATAATAATATTTAGGTTTGTTGGCAATGCTGGCATAAAGAGGTCCAAATTTTGCAAAAAATATATTTATTATAAAATATATTGCATCAATGGAGACTTTGCCAATTCATTCTGCTTTTCATGAACAACATGCAGCCGCCTTAGTTTGAATAAACATTGTCAAAACTACATTTTATTTTGTTATATATCCTTGAGAATTTTGTTTTTTTAATACCTGTGTTTTCTGATAATATAAATATTTGTATTGTTAAAAAAATAGTTGGCTTTCTTAAATGTTATGTTGCTTACCAGCTGTTCCCCTGTCCTGTAGCGTCCCTCCCCCATCGGCCCTGGCGTGCTGGTTCCCGACCCTCCCATGGCGCTGTCTGGACCAGGAGGAGACTGGATGTACTCAGTGCAGGAGCCTGGTGTCTCTGCAGCACTGCCTGATGGGTACATGGGGGCATATTCCTGGTATAGCAAGTTCCTTAGTTTCTCGTCCAGTGTTTTGATGGTGCTGTCCACAAAGCCCCCGCGGCCAAGCCGTCCTTCACCATCTGACTCACCGGGCCCTGCCCCGTGCTGGGATGGCGCTGGGCTCTGGGGTAGCGAGGACACTTTGGTCCCCCCCATGCTGGAATAAGGCTGGTGGAGCACCACAGGCTGCTGCGGTCGCTCGCTGCGTGTCGCTGAGGCATAGGAGACAGACAGCGGCTCTTTGGCTGAATCTGGCTCCTGGAGAGGAAGTGGGGTCAGGGGAGACCCACCCTGTGGACCGCTCACATCCAGAGAAAGTGGCATGACCAGAGGGCAGCAGGGCACCTCCTCAGCTATAGAAACAGGACTCATCATGTCAGGCATCTGCCGAGCGGCGTGGATCGGGGAGACGGGTCCTAGAGGGGATCCTTGTGACTCATCGACTGGGAAAGACGCATGTGGGGATGATGGGGGCACATTCTGAGCCCTTGCTGGCTGGGCCTGATGCACACTGGGCGGCACAGAGCTGCCAGCAGGCTCCACTGATGATACGGACTGGAGGGTTGGGGGAGCAGACACAGGAGGGGACAGAGTGGCGAAGAGAAGTGGGTCAGTGTTGGACATGATTGGGGGACTACAGAATCCGTACACGTCATAGGAGAACCCTCCACTTCCTCCGGACATTGTACTAGATGAGCCGTCTTCTGCGGGAGGAAAAGAAAATTCAATTATTTACGACAATATTGCAAAGTCATCAAAAGCCCATGAGAGCTGAAAGATGTATTTCCTTCAGCTGCCACACGGTAGTGCTGTTTTCCCATGCAGCGATCAGACACCAAACTGCAGAAACTCTGTAGAAACAAAGTCACCTCTGGAAGGCCTCGCAGTGCCACTGCAGTCTGCAGGCTGGGTAGCAGTCGAACTCGCAGGAGACTGCGTGGCCGTGCCGTCAGACGGGGTCTCCTGGCTGGATGTGGGGGTCTCCTCTACAGGGCAGATTATGAACCATCTTTTCCCCGTGTGAAGAACTGCAATCCGAGAAATCAGACAATAACCATCCGAAGCAGATACAAGTGAATGTAACGCATACAAAAGGATTTACTAGGAATACACTTTACCATTCTGCTGATAGACAGGCTGAGGTGCTCCAGGCTGCGGACTCTGCAGAGAGAGAAACATATGGATTTTACTTGCCACTAGACTACAAATAAGTCAATTTATAAGCATGTGTATTACATCTGTTCACACTATATTCATATTTACAGCTGCACTTCTCTCACCTCTCCCACTAACCCCTCAGACATCTGGCCTTGTGGAGGACTACAACTCAAGGTCGACGCTCTTTCACCTTCTACATCTTCACTCAGCATGTCCTCCGCTTTATCCACGATGTCCTTCAGCTGGTCAATGAAGATCTCCTTCTCTAACAGAAGGATGAAGCCATTGTCCACCTGCATGAAAAGAGTTTTTAAAAATTATTAGAAATATAACCAATCGATAAAAAAGAATCCTGTAACTATAAAAGGCCGAACTCACCATGTAAGTGGCAATCTCCTCCGGTGCGTCTCCATCCAGATCGAATTTGAACGTCACCATTTTGTGATTGTGAGTCTCCAGCTGGCATTCCACCATTTTATCTCCAGTGTTGCAAACCTTTGGCGGCAGAGGTTACATTTTACTATAAGCAAATGTTCAGATATTAAGAAACTGAAGCTTCGGTTGTAAGAAGTGCCCCTTGACTCACATTGAGCATGCTAAGTTTGGGTTTGCTTGTCTTTTCTTGGCGAGAACGTGTTCGGGCAGACTTGCGGTGGTGTTTCCTGGGTTTTCCATCGCCCTTCCCCACACTGGCCAAGCTGTCATAGCCATCGCTCGTCTCCTTACCAGATGCCACATCAGAGTTGAAACTAAAAAAGTTTAAAAACCACTTAATCACATATTCAGCTTGTTGACGCATTTCCATCACATAAAGTTAATTTGAAGAGGACACACACCTGTCATACGCATAGCTGGGTAAAGATACTGGTTTGTCCTGAAGCACATCCTGAGGACAGAAAAACAGGTATATGTGTGAATTTCAAAGGCAACTGTGTTTAACATGCTTTCTGAGTGATAATCAAACATCACTGATTTTATCCAGTTTAAAAAAATTGCTCAGATAAGTATCACACTCAAAAATAAAACCTTTGCTTTGTTCATACCTCAGCAGTGGACTCCTGTTGAAGGATGCTGGATGCGAATGTTGTTTCGAGGTTTTGCTGAGTCGTGGCTAGTCTGGCACACTCAGGCAGTGACACTGCCGTCTGGATGCCAGCAGACTGCAGAACTGGAGCAGAGCCTGAAGCTGCGACAGGAGCTGAAGCTGGAGCAGAAGCTGGGGCTGCAGATTTACCTGGGACTGGCATGGTGAGAGGGATTGGGGCCAAGACCAAACCTCGGACCGATTGATGCGGTTGACCCATGACAGTAGATGAGTCAAGAGATGGCTCAAAAGTGGGACCTAGTGCATAGACTGGTGCTTGAGCCGAGGCAGGAGCTATTGAAACCTGTATTGGGGCTGAAGTTGGGACATTTGAAGCTGGAGTTTGGGGTATAGCTGCAGCTTGGGCTGACACTGGGACTGCTGTGTGTTGTTGTGCTGTTTGAGTTTCAGCATGTACAGTAGTTTCTGCATCGGCTGCGATTCCCCAGACAGGAGTCTGAACACCATGCAAGACAGGGTGGACTGGAGCCCGAGGCTGAACTTCTCCCAAGTTTGTCTGTACCTGGAAGATAAATAGCATATTAGGAAATTGTTCATTAGCCAATACAAATATTGTATATCGCTAAATCCCCAAACGCATGCCCTGCGTGCATTACACGAACGGATAAGACAGACCACCACCTATAGGACTACAGATTTCTAATGACCAGCCATTTACAGTGAGAACTGAGTCAAATATTCACCTGGACAGGCTGCTCAGCCAGTTCCTGCTCAGGGTGGGGGGCGGGGTATGGGGTGGTTCGTACCTGGGAGAGAGGTAAGGGATGGGTGGTATGGAAGCCGCCATGCTGCTGGGGTGCTGCAGGCGACATGACCATGGTGAGGAGTGGGATTGGGGGTGCCACTACAGGCATGTGTTGGGGTGTGGACAGAGGGGTCTGAGGGGTGCCTAGAGTGGGAATAGTGGGCATGGCAGCATGAGGGGTCAGAGGGAGGGAGGGATAGCGGGGTGAAGGTGAGTAGTAGGTGCTCAACATAGACAGGCCACTGCTTGTGTAGGTGGATGGCAGAGGAGCTGGGGAGAAGGGAGGGGGCTTGTGGCCCCCTGTTTGAACAACAGGATATGGTGAGGGAAACTGGGAAAAGAATGAGGGGAAAATGGATATACGATGAACACCAGTCGATAGAAATAACATTCACACAGGCCTTTATGAACTAGCCCTGGAACCTAACCATCGTAGGATGTTTATTCTGTCTCAATCTTAGTTTTATCATATGTTTGTGCTGATCTGGAGGGGCAGGAGTGGGGGACGACTGCAGAATGACTGAGGAAAACTGGCAGATATTACAGGTAGGCTCAGCTGAGATGTAGACTAGCAGATAAAAGCTAAGGAGGGAAATTTAAATATTTGTTTTTCACCTTGAGTAGAGTCTGGGACTTTTGTGATGTATAAACAAACTAATTGGCAAGATGTTTTGGTCAAAAATAGAATGATCCGCTGTGTGTGTTTTTGTGTGTATGTTCTGTAGCTTGACAGTAAGTTATAAACGAGCATGGCTCTACCTGCGGCAGGACGGCAGCTGGTTGAAGATGACACTACAGGGAGGAAAGACAAATGGGAAGGAAACACAGACCAAATGAAAATCCATGCACATACACACACATATACTGTAAATGATGAAGCGTTACAGACCACTCAGGTGCACTGTGTTCCCGCTTCACACACAGATAATCCACAAATACTGTGAATTCCTATGGTTGCCATTGAATTGCAAATTAATATGTATGTAAACTGTATGTTTGCTGAACACCAACTAGAGAATTAGTCACTTAGGATGTGAAATAAGCAAAGTGAGTCGAGTAGCCAGTAATATACAGCTAGTTCACTTTCAACTACAAATCCTAATGGTTATTGTATGTACCGCTAATATTTAATGTGAACTAATTTATTTAAATTCATTAATTTGTTGTACTCTTTTCCTGGGAAAAGCACTTATATTATTATGACTAGGGCCAGTTAAAGGGAATAAAGAGATTAATGTCATGATATTATAAGAAAAGGTTATAAATTTACAAGAATAATCAGGTTTAAGGCTACGTGTCATTTTAGAGGGGAAATATAGAATAACAGGCAAATATAGAAGATCAACAAATCGCCTGCTTTAAAATAAGAAATTTGGAGCATCTTGTTATGTTATTCCTTATTACAGCTTTCTGGACATTTAAAAGGTTGACTATTCTCAAGTGAGAAGTACAAGGACGTTTCCTCTTTTGTGAGGAGGACATTTTTTTTGCCACAAACTCTCAAGACATCTTCGTCTGCGTCTTCTACGAGTGTGTCACCGCCATTTTTGCGACTGTTGCATGTTAGAAGCGTCGTCAACCCCTCCACTCGTTCACCATGAATCCAGTTCTCGATTCTCCTGACTTTCTATGGACTTTATACTATGGGACAAGGTGGGTAAAGTCCGCAGGTAATCCAGAGCCTCTCACCCTGATTTTTGCGATTACACACGCACAACCTCCAGAGAAAATGTGTGCATGTCTGACAGATGGATTCAGTACCTGCTCTTGTCCAGGTTGCGTCTGTAGAATGGGGTCTGCAGCCGAGAAGCTCTGGGCTGTCTGTCTCGTCTGGAGCAGAGTGGGCACTGGCGTAGCTGGAGCAGAAACTGTCTGTCAGAAACACACAAGAGATTACATTTATTGGACTGTGTGTTTAGACATGATAATATGACATGACTCACTATGAGATAGAGGATCATCAAGCACAATGATGACATATTCAGTGTGGAAACAATGCAGGGTTAGGCATATACGCAAGAAACTAGAGGGAGGTTTGCAGCTGCCACAGTTTTATCGCGTAAGATGAAAAGTAAAAGAGAGACACCATTACTCTATCTTCAGCCATCCACTGAGTTCATGTTTGCAGCAGGCAATATTCAATAAGGCAAGCTGAAATGGAAAAAGGGGGAGTTAAACCATTAATCTATCTTCAGCCACCCATTGTTTTCAATGCCATACACTCTACTGGGACATTATTATATATTCTACTAGGATCTCTTGCTGAGGTCTGACCTTATCTAAAAATGAGAGCAGATATTAAACCTTATTGTGGATTAAGCAGCAGCAGCAGAGAATCGTTTTTGCACTTGGCTATTCTTATGCAAAGTCCATAGGAGCAAAGCAGCTGGCAGATTCATGATAGACACAGCAGGCTGCTTCTATGGCAGTTAATAAGCCTGAATGGAGTCTCCTTCTCTAACCTACCAGTGGATCCGCTCTGCCTTTGCTGCTGTGTGGCAATGACAGCCTGTTCCTGTCCAGATATGGGCAACAGTGTGGTAGTGGGATCTCCAGGCTCTGACTTTTGTCTACACGCTCAAATACTGAGACGGTGGGGCCCATCGGATGATTAAGTACTCGGTCAGAGAGGGTGGGAGTGCTGGTCCTGCGACCGACAATATGATGGAGACAGTGGTTGAGAAGAGTGAGATCAGCGCCTTCATATAAACTCCGTGACCGTGAGGGCGGAGGAAGATTTGAAGGTGAGGTCAGCAGGGGTGACAGACTGCTTGAAGGTGGGAGAGAGGTCGATGCATAAGGCAGAGGTAAAGTGACGGGAGGAGACTTTGACAGGGGAGATGTGTGTGAGCCTGGCTCATACACTGGAGTAAACTGCGTGGATGCGGAGAGGGAATGTATGTGTGTGTGTCCCAAAGATCCGCCTCCCCTCGTCCTGTCTCTCAGGAGGAGAGACATGCAAGCCTTGCAGTGGCGGTCGGGCTGCGGACTAAGGGGGGCGCTCGGACCCAGCTCTGAGGGAGGGAGTAACTTCAGGGGAAGGAGAGGTGAATTAAAATGTCTTGCTGAGTCATGATGGGCGGACAAGAGAGGAGATAAAACCGACGGATTATGAGCAGAGTGAGAGAACAGGTGATCTGTGGCATGCACTGAGCTCTCTGCGCTTTTTGGGGAGACCAGATCCAGTGACGCACAAAGGAAGGGGCTTGTCTTAGTGAGAGGGTGCGTCCGACACCGCAACAACTCAACCAGGGAGGTGCTTCCTCGCCTAAAACACACTGGGCTCTCACTGATGTGCAGGTTGTTATGGAATACAAAGGGATCACTGCTGTGACGCTGATTGGGTGTAATTGCACACAAAAAGAGAAAATAAAAATATTGTTATTCCAGAACAAGAAAACCAAATTTAAGAAAGTTGCCACAGAAATGAGACATGTGTTTACTCACTGTTTGAGACTGATAGGTCTGTGCTGCAGTTTGCTGGTAAGCCCCAGGATGCAGTTGAGGGTACCCTCCTTGATGTAACTGTGTGGATGCTTGTGTGTAGTGGTCAAGTGAGGCCTGTGCTGGGGGCTGCTGGTAGGGCCCCTGGTGCAGGTGAGGGTCAGCCTGTGCAGGAGGACTGTAAACCATGTGAGCTGTGGAGACGGGCTCTGGAGGAGACTGGTAGGGCCTGTTTTGCTGATTGTTTAGGTCGTCTAACTGCATGATAGAGCTCCCTCCACTGTCAGCTGTAATAACAGAGAGGAGACGTCACCATGATGCAAAAGAAAATGCCCTTTGCAGTCATTACAAACACTGAATAATGACAGGAGGACAAGACAGTGGGGTAGTCTCATTAAAATTCAAAAGGTGGTAGATGATGACTCATTCCAGACTAAAAGTAGGAGCCTCTTCACTGCTACACTCTTATTTTCATAAATACCAATTAAACCATTTTCAGTCATAGTCAATACCATTTACTGTTAAAGGCTGCGTTGGTTGGACCAGTACTGAGATTTACTAGCAGAGGTTGGGTGACATATGATACTTTCATGTGTGTTTGCTCAGGCTCTTACACGTAGTAGATGTGGTGGTTGGCACAGTGCAGATGAGCGTCTGCTGCTCCCCCTCTTGGTCTTCATTATCTGCTGTGGCTGCTGTGGCTCCCTGTGGTACACCAGTACTGGGCACCTGCAGAAGGTTCTGCTTCGTGTCACCATTTCCTGTCGAGACAGTGCGCGCCCTCTTCCAATTGATGAGAGCCACACGGTCTCGGATTGACTTCCCCACTATCTTGACGTCGCAGTCCAGAAAAAAACCTGAGTCAACCTGGAGGACACAGGAAAGATGTGATGAATACACAAAACACACATATATAATACAACATATACATTAGCTACACAAGTTTGCATGGGAGAGCAAAGATGAACAGACAACACAATACAGACCAGTGACCACGTTGTTATGTTCATAACATGCTCTGAGACTGTGTTCCAAAGTAAGGACGCTTGAGTTATAAGACTGAGACACCTAGACTACACACAAGAACCAAGCGGAATTACATTCAATCAAGCTGCACACATTCATAAATATCGGTAACTATATAACTGCTATTACAGCACAAAGTAGAAGTACTGTTGTGATGGTCATATTTCTTACACACTAAATATCTATCATAAATGAGTGTGATGAAGGATTGAATACATTTTATGGTCAAGTTGAAAGAACAAACAAGACAGATTGGCCAGTACAAAAGCAGTCAAGGTAAAAAAATAACAAAAAACATTTAAGCCAAACTAAATATAATGAGATCAAACACTTCCTCAAAAGACCTGATTGATCAGATCTCTTGTTGTTGAAGTTAGTCGATAATGAAAAAGTCAAATGCAACAGCTATGATCTGTTTTTACTTGCCAAATACAATTTTTCTTTCTGTAACAAGAAATGCTTGATTACCATTTCTTGGGCGACGACCTCTGGGACCTCGTTCACCAAGTCAAAGGTGAACTCAATAGCACCAGTGTCCTTGTACTTTCCCTTCAGCTTTTTAGGATCCTCCACCCACAGCTTCAGAGCAATAGATGATTTCGTCCCATCGTCTTCCTCATTGAGCTCCACCCTCACACCGGTATCCTCTGCAAAGAAGGCATGATTCAGGAGGTCCTTGATGGAGTACCTGTAGGAAATACACAATCACTAAAGATCACAGTGACAGGAAAATTATGTTGCGTAACACAGAGTCAAATACTGGCATTTATGTCACACTGCAGGAACCGAAACATCAACCCGTATCTACAGTACATATAAATTGTGTCAGAGGCTGGGAAACCCTTACCTTTCTTCCCATCTGTGACGGATACACTCCCCGATAATTTCCTTAATTTCAGGGTCGCTGACTTTACCGTAGCTTGCAGGTTTCACCCCCTGCAAAACAAACAAGCATCATCATGCCTCATCCTACCAACTGATACACTCCTAACAGTAGTACTCCTAACAGGACTCCATGACAGTGTCAAAAGTAAAAAATTTTCAAAACATCTCAATACTGTGGATTAAGAAGGGTAATAGAAGAACTGTCATATTTTGTTCAAGACCTTTTTGGATCCAAAAAAAACATTGATTATTTAACTAGTGTGGAACTATATAACATTTGAAATATTAAATATTTCCTCTGACAAATGAAAAGTTTAGATTCATTAGAAATAATACACATCACAGTTCAATACACTCAATAATTTTGCTTCAACCTTATTCTCTAGCACGACCAGGCTATAATCTTAGTCCACATTAGCAAACTTGATTAGCAATGCATGTTAGTTTGCTGACTTTTTGACACTTTTCTGTTATATTTTAGCATTTTTGTTGCATCACTCAATGGCTGTTGCTTTGTAGTCAAGTGATCACCGTTTAGTTACATAGCCTTATTTAAAAGTTCTTGAAAATGTGCATATTTGTTTCTGTTGTCCATTTCATCAATATAAGTTGAACAACAGTGGTGTTTTGGCAGCAAACTACAGAGACTATTGAATTATTCCTACTTTGATTAAAGGTTTCAACATTTTAAAGACTGCTTGACCAAAAATATATGGTTGCTATGCGCCAACTTGAGGTAGTTGTATCAGCAGCGTTAAACGTGAACTCACACTGGTGACTTTGCGGTAGATCTGTGCAGCATTCTGACACTCAGAGTACGGGTATTCGGAGGTGGCCATCTCCAGCATGCACATCCCAAAGGCATAGACATCCACTGCCTCGTCATAGTGCTCCTCATACATCTCCGGGGCCATGAACTCAGGAGTCCCTGGAGAAATAATTCAAGAGACGGCCATAAATTATGAACTCCCATGCGGTTATCAGTTTCCTTCCATTTCACTGGGATCAATACCCGTGTCGAGGACTGCAATTCAACACGCCTTGCAAATCATGGTTCTAATCATTTTCTAATTGCTCAAATGACAGACAAGAGAATTAACTAGAAAGGATAAACTGCAAATGTCAGATATTCTGTGCGACTTTAACACCGTAATGTATGATATCACAAAAAAGATTCTCTAACATTAAGCTATTTGAGAAAACTTTTATAAACCTAGAATGGGTTTAAAGTATATACTATGCTGACTTAAACTAGGTTAAATACTGTTTAAAAATAAAGGGTACTGACTGTTTTAAGGTAAACGTATTTCCAATGAGACAAAAGTAATCTTTTGAGCATAGCATTTCATATGCATAAATTAGGGGCCAGATACTTTTCTCAGGAGTCGGTTGAGACCAAAACAGAGACAAAAGTAAAGTGAATATTGGAGTTACATTCATCAGGTAAACAAAATCATGACCACAAAGGAACACACATTTTGCTTTGAAACTGCTCTGTACAAAATCTTGGCCAGTTTGTCATTTTAACTTAAAAGGTCATGTTGTGTTTACTGCTTTTTTCCTCTGCAACCAAGCAGCCCAAAAAAGTTATAGAAGTTTTGAAATAAATACTATGTTAGCCACACTTCAATAAAACAGTCTCTTGCCATCTTTTTGAGGACTTACCAATGACACTTTTAGCGAAGGAGGCCCTCTTAAGTGTTGCCAGGCCGAGGTCTCCTATTTTGACAGAGCCCGTGGGGCCAGTGATGAAGATGTTGTCGCACTTGAGGTCTCGATGGATGATTGGAGGAGTCCTTGTGTGGAGGAAGTGGAGGCCTTTGAGAATCTGTCTGCACCAGCTCCTAAGAACTTTAGGTTTCATCACCTTGAAGCGCTTCAGATACCTGTGGGAGATCAACAAATACCATTACCATGATGGAGAGGATCCAGCTGACACCAGGTAAAAGCATTTTCATAATGTCAACTGGAAAAGTGACATTTCAAGGTCTGTGCCCTGCTATATGAAATTGATAAAATATTCAGTGATTAGCTGTATCCTCTTTGCTCTCATTAATAAAATATTAATAATTGTATTGTCTTTACTGTAAGTTTAATTATTTTTGTGAGATAAAACGATGCTAAGATGACAACTGTTCTGTTAATATCTGTCTAACTAACATTAGATCTACTGTAATAGTGTCATTCGTCTGGTATGAAACGTGATACACATGATGTGGGCAGTCTAATGGTCATTACTGTAAGGTGGTTTTAAACGGACTAATAGAAGCAGCGATGAGAGATTAATGTTTGAATCTACTGACCAGTCAAGTATCAAGGTGAAAAAGACAAGATAAGATAAGGAGCAGACAGATAATCCTCCAATGTATCATTAAAGATCCATTTACAAAATGATTTCCATGTTGACTCTTACGTTTTTAGTGTCCCTGAGGTCATCAGCTCTGTCACCAGAACGATACACTTCTTCCCTTTCACCGGTGATTCCCAGAAGTCATAAAACCGCACAATGTTGGGATGCTGCAGAGCCTTTAACATCTCAGCCTCCTCCTTGAACCGCTGTCTCTCAACTTTAGACAGTTTCCTTTCCTGGAGAAAATAGAGAAAGACAATTTTATATTTTTACATTAGAAAGCATGAATTCCAAATTCACCCATTCATTTTTTCCAGTATTCTGGAGCCTGACCACATTTGCAGTGTGGTGGTTGGTGAGGGAGGGGCTGGATCACTGTTATTTTCAGTGAGCTGTTATATTGAATGGCAGCTGAAGATATACAATTCCTTTTCAGCTTTACTTAAATAGCCAATGTTTTGCTTCAGGAGTGGAAACCTATCAGAAATGCCTCTGTATCGTGTTTACAGTGAATACAACCTTGGTATTTTGAGTGGGCGGACATGGGGGTCTGAACCATTTATTTTATCACCACTGTGTACAACACACAGCACTAAGAACACCTCACACCTCACAGTAGAATCCTGCTGATATTTTCAGAAGACTAATTGTCGGATAAATATTTCATATCTGTTGCTGGTGAATTAAGGAACAAAACATCACCATAACATTTTATAGCATGTAAAGAAATGGTGTTCCAGCAAGGACACATCAAGGAATACATCCTTCTTTTTAAGGAGTAATGTGAACAGTTGTTTCGAAGTGGAAATCTTGCATCTTTGGCTGAACAAGCTGGAGTGAATCTGTGTATACTGGATCAATATTTTGGCCCCTGCCTTCCCTGAACTGTTGTATAAATAGTAAAACAGCTGACGGCGAACATCCTCTACATTTCTGTTTCTCTCCACTCAGCATGGCAGATACAACCCAGCGGCTTTAGTGCTACATGACCTCCAGATTTTCTCTCCCCCTCTCTTTCGTATAGACACTTTTTGCTTGGAACAATGAGGCTGCTCTTCAAGTTTTGAAACCAGAATAACCCACTGTACTTCGCTGGACATAGATTATTGAATGACGTTGGGGAATCAGTTTTTATTGACAGCTCATGGTGAACTAAGTAGTGCACAACCTAATGCATTTTTGATTGTGTAAAGCTTTGTGAAGGATACATCTTTATATCTACTTTCATAATCCTGCTTAGTACTAACAACAAATCTTTTGGACAATGTCTCATCTCTCGGATCATATCAACCTATTTCCTGGGCCGTGTCCAAACAGATTATTCAGGATGCTCTGCAGAGGTCTTAGCAGGGTGTGGCACTAATAGCACTGAAAGACGGAGACTTCATTTTACACAATACAAACTCGATAAAAAAAACTAATTAACACTGATATTTGTAGTTAATTGAGTGTGGAGTGGTCAGGACAAAGTGCGATACACATCAATAAAGAACTCTTGCTTTGCCTCGTATCCAACACCACACTTCTTAAACGCTGTCCTCAGCTGAACCCACCCTGTTCCTCTCTCTCCTCTCTGCCTGTCTTGGCGCAGAGAGCTGTATCAGCACGATTCACTCCAAGATACTCTCCAGACACATCTGCGTGGTAATGCCACAGGGGTATAACTTTGCGTTTAGCAATCATCATTAAGTCGTCAAACGAGACAAATAATAATGTAACGCTGAGACACAGAGGGGTAAAGTTTTTTGGCATTTTACTAAATCATGCTGTATGATGTGTTAATTTCAGATAAACACCTCAACCGGCAGATGTTTGATCATCACTTAGTGGATAAATAAGTAACAAGACTATAGCTGTCTGATCCGCTCACCACCAGACACCAGCTCCCTCCTCTTAAAATCTGATTGGTGCTTTTTTTTTATGACCATCCAGGTTTCTGCTGTCTCATTCTTAGTTTTACTCTCCCCACCACACACCACCACACACACACACACACACACACACACACACACACACACACAGTATCTGAGTTGCAGCAGGTTTTTGTGAGCAAGCAACACAGGCAGGCAGGGCAAGGCCTCACCTCCGGGGAGAGAATGGTTGAATCATCGGCAGAGCTCCCCTAAGAACCTGCTCAGATGCCACACAGATGCATAAACACACCCATACTGCACTTGTTGCATGTTGTTATTCATGTCTTCGCTAATCAATATTTAAAAACTAAATGTGTGTCTCTTGACAGATGACAGGACATACTGAAAAAAACCCTGTATGTGTTATTCCTTATTGAGAAACAGTATTAAATATTAAATTCAATACAAGTTACAAATGTAGGTAGGTCTAACAACTTAAATTAGGGACATCTCCATTTGTTGGGGACTGTCTCGTCCACTGTATGAGAGACATGCAGTGATCGGGACACAGAGCCACATTACTCTATGCACTATTACTTTTATTTGGGGGGCTGTCTTAAATCTAACAAATTAAACTGCAGGGCCGTGCCACAGAAACATTAATCTCAGTGTGGTAATTAATGAAAAATAAAGGTTGTTTAAATGATGCTAAGGTGCTGATTCCGCCTGAGTCGGCTCGATTTCTGTATTTGGCGTTAATACATCCTATCACCAATATATAGGTATAATCGAGTACATTGATTCAAAAAGAAAAAAAATTATCAGGGTATACAAGTTTGAAAAAAATGATTTGTAAGGTCAAAAATGTAGCTTACTGAGTTATATATACTTAGGGCAGAATAATAAACATATCAGATATGCATAATAAAGGAAAGTAAAAAAATTGTTATAACAGAGTAATGAAGTTATAGCTAATTTATGAGTGATGTGTTCAAATAGTGGCTGCTACAACCAGTTACCAATTAAGTGAAGAAATGATCACTTCTCATGTATCAGAACCAGACAGAGAGGCTGGTTTTGTTGAAAGTAAAGATATATGAATGTGTCCACAGTGACTGTGCTGGAGAACACTAGAAAAAGGTCGCCATTTCTGCGGCAGAATAACAATTCATTTTGTCAGTTTGAACTCCCCACAGTGTAATGTGCTCTGGACTGACTGCAAGAGCGTGGCACATTTTGAGTCGTGAAAGGGCAAACACTGTCTGCATGTCCGCCTCCATGCAGGCTAATCTGTTATAGTATCTAAACTGATCATTAGATTACCGCATACAGAGATTAGTGACACAGCAAGCTGTCACTGTCATGACGGTATAGGTGTTTTCTGTATGATACTTTGTAATCATCTTCTTCGGCTGACATTATGGACCAGGAGCAGAATGTATTCGAGAGGAGGTCAATTCAGGCTTTGTCAGGTCTTTAAAAACAACATGATGTGGTCCATTTTGTACCTGAACGCCTCATCATCCTCCTGGTTATTTTTGAGAAGGTATTATTTTCTGCCCTAAATCTAGATGATTCAAAACTACATGATGGCGACATTCAGGCTATAAGAATTATGAGACGGAAAAAATTAAAAAGTTAAAAGCTAGATGTGAGATTAACAACTGTACCTCTTCTATCTGCAGTGCAGTCGTACTCTGAAAATGTTTTGGGATAAAGAACACAAATACCTGTGGCTGTACTGGTTAATTATGTCATATTCTAGAAAGGTGAGACAGTTCTCGTATATTATCTCAGAATAATTTCCCCGGAACTTATGAGGAGGAAGACAAGAGGCCGTGAATAAGCCGACAACGATCCAGACCCTGACCTGAGAGGATGTTCAATAAGGCCATTTTCTGCTCAGACTGGAAATGTACTTCATTGTTATTTTGTCAACTTCTACCCCTCCACAAAGGCCCCTCTTTTGACCCCATGGAACCAGCTCATTCATTTAGGACCTTTTGGAGTATGTGCTATTAAATATACAGCCTATCAAACAATGATGGATCCCTATAATGACAGGATGATGTCAGATGAGTGATATTGACCATGACTGGTCAGTGAACCCACCTGGAGTTCACACCAGGCCACTTCCACCCAGGTGTCGGTGTCCAGACCCTTGTAGACGGTCTTGAAGGACCCTCTGCCCAGCTCAATGTCAAACTTGAGGAAGCGGCCCCCAGGTGAGGTGGACAAGGCCTTCATCCCTGGCTCCTCTTCGTTCTCATCACTTCCCGCTTTACCTGTGACGTCGGGGGGCACGACCACCACCACCTCGGCCTTGGGCTCGGGTTCGATGCCCTCCCCCTTCCCCTCGTCCGCGCTCACGCTCTCCGTGGTGCTCTCCTTCAGCCCCGCCTGGCTCTCCGTGCTGGACGTCTCCCCTAGCCCCAGGTGGGTCCCTTGGAGGACCCGGGTCCGACTCCGATCCACGATGGTCCGCAGGTCGATGCTGAGCACCGGGCTGCTGTTGACACACTCCGGCGTGTCCACCACCGGCTGCTGCTCCTCTGTGTCCGACACCCACAGACTCCTCCGGATGAACCTCTGGCGGATGAGCCCCCGGTAGTCCGTGGAGGGGTACGCGCTGGGGTCGCTGGCTCCCCGCAGGGCTGCACTCTGGATGTTGACATTGTGGTCCGTCCCGTTCTCATAGACAGGCCTGCAGGCATTTGCGTTTATGTCCGAGTCTAGATTTGGTGCTGAGGAGTATGTGGAGCCCAGGGGCGGATCTCTACTTGAGTCATCCGGCGGATCCATGCCCGGTAACTAGTGAGACACTTACCGGCGACAGGGAGGAGGGTGATGGGCATGCTCCTCTGCCTCCCTCCGGCGCAGGGGGAGTTTACTGGCTTCCTGCAACACTCGCATGCAGTGACGCAGTTCGCCGGCGCACGGTGTTGTGGCCTTACGTCTTGGATTTGTTCTGCACACACAACATCCCGACTAAATGTTTCCAGCTCGGAGGAGGATGCGCGTCACCTCCTCGCTGCCGCCTCACTGCTGCAGTCCTGCACAGAGCTGTCCAAGTTGAGCCTGTGGTCGTGGGCAGTTTAACCTATGGACGTGTTTCCTCCACGTTGCATAATGCCCCCTCTCCTATAAAAACATGTGATCGGTCCCGCAGACAGATCACTGGCCTCCCCGCGGACAGGCCAGGACGCATTAATCCCTCCAAAGACACATCACGGGACGGCCAAGTGCGCAGCTGTCATCCCCTGTGCGCGCTCATCGACCCGGGCTCTGGCTGGTGCAAACGAGGCAGGTGTTCCGGGCGAAACCCTGAATCGCCTCCGTGACGTGTGACCTCAGCATCTCTGCATTGTTCCTCCAGCTGTCCGCACGTAGCGGTTCCTCTTTTTATCCCTTCAGATGAGTGCTGCCCTGTGCAGGATGGAGCCGGGCGCTTATCAGATTACGCTCACTGCGCCACGGTTTCCCTCAGGTCGGAGGAGGCGTCTCACATCATCAGGGCATCTCTCTTCTCTCGCTCATGCGGATGCTGAGGTCTTGTCAAAGAAAAAATCATCACACTGAGGTTTGAGGAAAGTGGGATATTTCACAGCCCACGCCCCTAGCAACAACACGCAGGCCTGTCAAATAAGTCGGCTGGTTTCTGGACGACACCCTCAGCAGCCTCCCCTGTGCGCCGCCGTTTGGACCGCACCACCTTCCGCCCTCACCGTGACGCGCCAAAACCCCAGTGGGAGGATGCGTGTCAAAGCGGACCAGAGGTTCTTGGAAACATATATGAGCTACTGGATAAAGTAAAGTGGACCCCATGCATGTGAATGTTCTGCCATAAGGAGCCCACGGTGAAAGGGTGGGCGTGTGGAGGGGGATTTGAAATTCTTCAATGATTATAAGATTGTTTCCACACCTGATCAGGGGCCCAGTCTTTACTGTTTAAATGGTCTTTTGCATCCCTGCACACTTTATTCTTATTTTACGAGTGTTGTACAGTTAACATGAAAGCTTTAATTGACAGAAAATATAGTTTGTAATAATTCAATTATATTCTCCAATTCGTATACCATTATATTTTTCCCCCTGACACGATTCATTGAAGAAAAGTGTTTAAAATTGTCTTTGTTATACATTGCAGCAATGTACAGATAAATACGGGTTGTGCTTTTTTCCTGCATCATTTTCTCAGTGCATTTAATATGCACGAAGTAAATGCATTAAATAAATAAAGTGGCTTTTTTTAGAACTGTAAATAATGCAAAGGTCAGGGGTGGAGCAACAAGGGCATGTCTTTTGGCTTGCTCATTTATCTATTCATTTGAAGAGAGTGCAACACGATATAAGGACGAGAAAACCTTGAAATTCTTTCTTTCCACAAGGATGAACCTGAAGGGGCGTTATACATTTTATTGGATCAGCCCTGAAGAAGAAACCTGCCCAGATCTCCAGGGAAACCATGGGAATAATAGGAAGCAGTTAGTGGGTGGGATAAGGCCTGGGAGGGTCAGTTCACAATGGGACACCATGAATGTGACCATCAAAGTGGTGTGTGGCCATCCCATTCAATTGCTCTCAGTTAATGGTCCCATGAGTTCCACTGGGTAAAGGTCCAAGCTGGGTCTAGATAAAGCTACTGTTGATCAAATATGATACAGAATTAACAAGAAGACTGGATGTGTATCATTATTTCTAAGGCCCCTCCGATTATTTCATGAAAAGTTTGACTTGTTGTAGGTTTTTAAACAGAAAAACTTCTACTGACAATATACCCATGTTGTATCCTGGGTTGTTCTGCTACATCACATTTATTTTGGTGTTGGTCAAAAGCATCCAATGCTTTTAAAGATGGACAAAGTGTCTGCACTTCCCCGGACTATCCAGAAATGAAGCTCAAATGTCCTGGATGCTGCCATTGAGTGCATTTGGAGCCACAGTCTGCAAAATGGCAATTGAGGGATGGAGCCGCAGTATCGAGTAATGTTTCACCTTGTTTTTATAGCATCAAATAACGAATAAAAAACAAACGTATCAGAAATGTGTAGACTTGAACAAACATCAGTGAGATAAGAATCAAACCTAAACCTGCAGAGGTAAGAGATTTATACAAAACACAATCAGAAACTGGATTAATATCCTACAGAGGGGCTCGGAGTCCATATAACACCTTTGGAATAATATATATATATCCTCTACCTCAGCTTGGTAGACGTTTAGGGGGCTGTTGGGCCTTGGTGGTGCTGTAATAGTTGTGTTTATATTTTCCTTATGTGATTCAAATGAAACAAAATGATTTAATTAAACTATGACAAACCAAATGATGTTACACTGAGCATGTTGAGCATATAATACATGTAATACCAAGTTAACAAGCTTGGTGTCACTAAAGAGCCAAGTTAGACTGTACAGCCCGTTGAGCACTGTGCACTGCTGCAGTCCACATGAGACTGATGGCTTAACTTTTGAGGAGCATGTGGTCCATTTTGATATAAGCTACAGTCAAAACTGAATTATTAAAAAACTAATGCCCACACTGCAGAAGGTAAGATACATACAAATAAAGAGAAAAGACCAGAAACTGAACTGGTGTGTTACAGAGGGGCAGGGCCGGCCCTGGCAATGTTGGTGCCCTAGGCGAGACCTCAAATTGGCGCCCCCCAGCATTGTGTGAATACTTTGATTATATTATTTTTCAAATATTTGACATGAAATGACTTTTTGATGCGACCCTACTTATAAACTGGCAACCGCCTATGTCACCTGTACCAGGAGCCGCCCCTGCAGAGGGGCTCTGGGTCAAAGATGTAATTTGAAGACGTTTAATATCTCAGATTTTGTTCGTGATGCTTATTCTTGAGCAAAAAGTTGGATTGAATTAGAACAAGCCACAGGGTGTAGCACTTGGTGCGGTTCCCTCCCTCTCCGGGGTGTAATACCGCCTTACCAAGCATGGAGGCGCTACGGGAGTCATGTTACAGGCTGTCATCCCCGCTGCAGTCCCAAGGAAAACGAAGTCTGGACATTTGCATGAGTGTCATGACGGTCTCAGCCCCTCAGACACAAATGCAGCCACAGTTTCCTCAGCGGTGAGTTGGTGATATGACTTCCCTGTGGTTCTCCGCTGTCAGAGGACACAGTCCGGCCCCATGTTGGAGGGGCGGTAGTCTGCAAAAATCCCCCCCCCCTCCCTCCTGTCGTCACAGCTTTATAAACACACACTGCTGGAGACCGGACCGCCGACTTTCCCACGCGATACATGACAAACCGTTTTTTAGCTGGACACACGGCTCCCTCCTCTTACAAGATGGCCTCGGAGAATTTGGAAATGAACGGGGATGCTGATCGAAACGGAGAGGCTGAGGTAAGAGGACGGAGGCGCGTCTTGTTCTGTATCGCTTTTTTAAAGCGTCGAGGGTTGAGCCCAGGGTGGGTTCCCACATCGGAGCTCCAGAGGTTTCACAGGGAAATGTGTTCGCCTTTATTATCGCACCCACCCACCATCCATTCAGACTCCTCCAGGTTGCGTGTGAGCCACCGCAACAATACTTCATGAAGCCAAAGCAGCGGGGCGTCGGGATTACAGCTCCAATAATCCAGGCTAATTTCAACACGAGCCCACTCATTCACAAAGTGTGTGTGTTTGCGAGTTAGCTCCGTGAGATAGGCTCAGTTTACACTTAATGACAGCACGATCATCGTGCCGGCGTGTGACCCACATCCGAGACACGCTGTGACCACCGTGAGTTTAAACCGTGCCATGTTAACTTGGTCACACGCTACAATACATGGATCCCCTCTCCTCAACAATACAGAACAGACATATTAAACAACATAACTAAAACAATCTAAATTCGTAACATCTAAGAACAATAGTAAACAATGGAAGATCACACAACATCAGTGTTAAAGGAACTAAAACGTTCTAAAATAATTATGCAAATGCTTTAATGCTTAACAGGTTTTCTATTCATAATAATAGCTATTGATCAAGTGGATTTCAAATTCAATTTATCTAAACCATCACTCGAAAGCAGCACAATAAGGGAAGTGCTCTCTATCATAAATCTCAGAATGGCAAGTGGTCTCTTTAATCCTGTGTCACTGGTTAAAAACAAGGGTGATTAGTGTGAAATACACTTTTCTCAATGGAGCGTATAACTACAAAGCTGCTGCAGGCTGTTCCATTTATTTGAATATATATATATATATATTTGTGTTAAACATGCTGTATATATATTTGTACAGCACAAATGTTAATGAATAAAAAAGTAAACATACAGAATGCAGTATACAGAAGGTATGTAGTAATGGTATGGTAAAAATGTTTAGTTAAAGACAAAAATAATATTCAAGTCAAATTGGTTTTGAAATAAAAAATACATAATTTCCCAGTGGACTTGAGAAAGACCTTCTTATTGAGCTGTAGATGGAAAGAAGAGGATTACAAAAGCTGAAGATTAAGTTGTTGCTGTTCATGAATTGAGAAAGAACAACAGGAAGTGACCCACTCTCATCTGCTGGTCGACCACAAGAGCACGACCAGTTTCCTCTGTGTCCTGGCAGATCTTCATGCGTATAGACTGAGGAATGCGGTGTTGAACCTCAGTGTGTGATGCTTCCAACCTGGGCACAAGGGGGACATTGTTGGACTGCTTAACTCCACTGCACCCAGAAGAAACACTGAACCCTGCACTAAGTTCATAATAGACAGAAACTAGGGGCTGTGCATTGACCTCAGGCTCTATAGTGTTATTTCTGCAGTGCTCTTTGTCGGTCAACCAAAAGGGAAGGAAACTCTTTGACGTGACCTCTTCCTCAATACACCTGTCAGTTTATTTGAGTGAAGGTGTAATATTAAATTCTGTGTATTTGTTGAATTTGGTATAATAATGTAGTAACATCAGGGATTGACTGAGTTTCATTATTGTGATAAGCATGTCCTGCAGATGCATCACGTACTTTCGAGTTTTGATTTTGTAGTTTGTGTTTTCACTTCACTTTTCCTCAGAATGTGGGTGGAGGCCAGTTCAGCCTCCTTGTGTGTGACTGAATAAGACAGAACCTGGTCAGCTTGAAAAAAAGGTTGTGACAAATGTTTGTGAACTCTGATGGAACTCAGTGACCCGTTTGAATTAAGCCACTTCAGATACTTTCACTTCCATTATCATCTGCCAGAGAAAAACATTCCGTGATTGCATAGTTTGGGGTTCTTTTTAACCATAACTTCTATCTCAAGGGAGCAAATCAAACTGCAGCATGAATCTCTTGAGTAGGTGACATCATACTTTCCAGTCACTTATTTCCAGGAAATCCAATATGTTGACAGCAGTGGAGTACCAGCCATTCATTTTCTCCAGGGGTTACGTTCCTAAGCACCATGTTTATCTATGTTTCAGGACAGAATAACAGTCTTTGAATGAAAGTATAGCTTCCTCTCAACAGGACATGTATTGTGGTGGTTGAGTTTTTGAATTTACAAAATCTTCAGATCACATTTGATTATTTTAAATGTTAATTGAATCTGACCTCCCTGAAAATGAAGTATTACACCCTCGGTAAGATAATATTCAGTCTCCCTGTGTCATACTGATGTCAGGGCTTGTGTGTGTGTCCAGGTGCCGCTGCGAGGCCGACAGAGGAGGAACCAGGGCCCCCTGAACATGAACCACTACGCCAATAAGAAGAGTGCGGCAGAGAGCATGCTGGACGTGGCTCTGCTCATGGCTAACGCCTCCCAGCTGAAGGCCGTGATGGAGCAAGGATCAGACTTCACCTTCTATGTGCCCCTCATTACGCTCATCAGCATCTCGCTCATCCTACAAATCTTAGTGGGAGTTATGCTCATCTTTATAGGTACATTTGTTTGCCACTGCCTCCTTTGTATTTATGCAAACTCCTACTTGTTCACACATGAGTTGTACAGAGAGTCGAGCCAAGTCGGGCTACACCACCACCACCACTGCCTGGCTAACTCCTTATCTTATCCTAACAGAAATGTTTTTGTGAAATGGACCTGAGTGGAGAGAACCACAGCAGGAAGACACGCCTGTTAAATCCCCTCGGCTGTCAGCTGTTTCCTATTTAATATATCTCTATATGCACTATTGTAAAAATGTTATGTCACAGGAAATTTCCACTTGGTAACCATGGCCGCTTCATTCAAATTCAAGTCACTTATGTTTACCTACAGAGGGACTACTGCGTCTGCACCCATCTATTTGAACAAATCATACTGGCTTGTGCTCCCTCTTGGCCACTGCATTCTTTCTAGAAATGAAGTTCAACATGGTCATCCACCCACACAAAGAAACCTCAGTTCTCGGTTGTGCTTCCCGGCATGAGTATTGTATTTTAATTGTTATTATTCCATCAATTCTTCCGTTTTTGCAAATCCATTTCTTTCCCGTTAACATCGTAACGTGCCTAGTATTAGGGGCACTTCCTGATTCCCTCGCAGCCTAGTATTAGGGGCACTTCCTGATTCCCTCGCATTTTTTTAGAATTTGTTTTCAGACATGAACTCTACAACAATACAGAATTCTTTGGAGAGTTCAGGTGAGGTGTGGTGCAGGAGCCAGAGGGAGGACCTGGATGTGCTTTTGTTCACATCAACACCGGCGATGCTGTGCCCGAATCTAGTTGTGTTTCCAAATTGACACATTCTCCGATGTCTCCTGTTCATACAACTCTCTTTCATCTTGAGATTTTTGTAGTGTTGGTTTTTTTTCAGTTTTGCGCTCGCACTCAGATTTCCCGTGCTCCAGCTTCAGCCCCTGATATTTATGCTCTCGGATTTTTCATCTGCTCTTGGATTTTTGTTTTTGTACGACAAGTTTGTCAAATTTTCCGCAGCCAATAGAATACTTTGTTGCCTAGTGTTGACCAATGAAATCCCTCGACCCTTGGAGTGAAAGGAAGAAAGGATAGGGAGTAGAAAAAAACCAAAACCCCATAGAAGTACATCTTCTCCGACAAACAGGTTCCTTTCTCAGACCAGTGAAGCATGTGATATCTTAATGGAGGAAGCTAACCATTTACCTGAGGCCACTACTGTCACATTCTGTTAATTCATGATAGTCCTCAGTAATGATTTCTTTACTGCTAATATGAAACTTTATGCTGCCCCCTTGTGGGGAAAGGAGGTCACTCCCACTTTCTAATCCACTCTCGTGTTATTTCTCTTCTAACCAGTGAAGTGGAACCTGAACGATCAGAGTATGCACTACAAGCTGAACATCATGGAGAACATGGCGACGGCCTTCGTCTTCATCATAGTTGTCGTCAACGTCTTCATCACTGCATTCGGTGTCCAGCGGCCCAACGCCGGTTAATCATACTTGACTCTCAATGCCTTCAGGTCAACTTAGTATGAATGGACCTCAGTATTATCCGTGCAAATGGACAGGATATTGACTCACCAAAATAAATGACATACAGGTGCATTCTGCAACTCTGTCTTCCGGGTTTGAAGAGATCAAACATACCACAAGGATCAAGTGACATTCGTTTAGGTGTGTGTGTGTTTGTTTGTGTGTGTGTGTGTGTTGATGGAGTTCCCTTTGTCCCTAACCACTTCCACAGACATTTGTGTGCTTTTTATTTCAAGTGGTTACTCTCCCCTTCATTACCTCATATGCTCAGGTTACTGATGCAATTGCCTTTACTTATGAAACAAGTAAATTGCCTTTACTTATGAAACAAACATACAAAGATACTGTGTGTGAGTCACAACCACTGTGAACCACTGTGCTTCCTGGACCAAAACAAATCTAGAGTTGTTTGGAAGTTTATAAATTGTTGTTAGAAGCTTTATCTATGTAATTTGTTTAGATTTGAAAAAATGTAGTCACCAACGCATAATCCAAATGAAATCTTGAACAGGGAGTGCGACAGGAGCCATCTTGGCTCTACCTCAGCTTGAGGCATTACCCTTCATAAAGGGAGCATATAGACTGATTCAATGGACCTTACTTTTTTTTTCTATGCAAAGTTTTGTGCGTTAAGTTTAAACCGATTTTCAAGTTAATGACTGAATATTTGTTTGTTTATGTATATATTGTACCAAAGTACAATTTTAAGTTTTATATTTTTTATCCGTACTTCAAGAAGGACAAAAGTTGTTTCTTATCTTTTGCTAAATGACCTTGTATCACAATATGTACTATTTCACATGAGCTTTATAAATAAAATGATACAAACAAAAGCGTTCTGTGTATTATTACCATGCATGTTTTTATTGTACAAAGATAAAAGTTGCAAATCATACAAATGATGGCACTTCCAAATTTAAGGCATTTTTTACACCACAAAACACACTGGAGATGACAAACAACTCTCAGGCACTGCTCAATCAGGACACAAATGTCAATATTACCTTTTATAATTATTTTACCGAACAAGCTGCAAAAAAATTCTTTAAAGTGATTCTGATATTAAAGTCCTGAAGATTAACCTGCGTCACATAGACGGAGGACGTGTTTTATCAAAGCACCGATGTGACAGTTATGGTAACAACAAGAAACCTTTTCACTCTTGAACGTTTCAATCAAATTGTTTACAAACAGCCTGAGAAATATCAACCAATGGTTATTTATCTACAATTAGGTGCTAATTGCTTTGCTTGCCCTTGGCCCTTTGTGTTTTAAATAGGCGTATCACAAACTAACTCACTTAAAAAAGAAAAAGGCACAACAACAAAAATATCCACAGCAGAGGATGCAATATATAAACAAGATTTAAATGTGCCTCTCACACAGACTTATTGAATTAAGGGAGATCGGTCAGAGGCCAAGCGGAAAAACCCCAGTTTTCCTGTTGGGCTGACTCAGCGGAAACAGAGACAAGGGGAAATACTCAGGCACGGTTTCCTGTTTCAAAAGGACGTGGTCCAGTTAAAATGTAACTTAGTGTGTCGTCAGATTACCATGTGGGTCCAGGTCAGAGGTGAATCAGTTAAAAAACTTGGTTAGAGATGCCACGAAGTAGGTGGCATTGCCTTAACCGTATATGTGTTGAAGACCACAAGGGCCTCTTCCATCCTTGTCAAGGGGAGTGCTAACCTTCTCTCCTTTCATACAACACAGAACTGTCATGGCGACACAGCTGTATATATAGAGGCGGGTCACACAACCTATCTCACTCATGGTGCAAGTTCTGTGTTTCTTTCATTAAGTCCACTACACCTCATTTGCCTTTGTTTTCACGATATACTTGACATTTAAACTTAATTTTTCACAATTATTCGATAGATTTATTGGAATTTACTTCTGCTCGTCGCTACCCACAATGCACTGCGGTGACTGAGCTCGATATCATTGGTCGGGGCGACCACGTGACTGGAAATGCACAAAGGAATTCACGTGGAATCTGTATCCACCTCCTGTTCGATGTTGTTTCTGTCTATTCACATTTTTTTATGAATAGATACTAACGACGGGATGTCGACAAGCTCTTACTGAACCAACGCAAGTCAAAGTAGGTTTGGTGCTGTAAGTCCCTCATCTGACCACAAGATGGCGGCCTCGCTGCAAAAAAATACTTTCAACAAAAGGTCTGTTCTCAGCCAAGAGAGCAAAATCCACTGAGGCTTATTTGTAGTGACAAAAGAGTCAAATTTTACTGTAGTTAAATGTCCTATAATAGCAAAGTGTTAAACTAGTTTCATGCCTTATTATTTCACCGATACAATCAATAATTTATTGTGAAATAATTTGCTTGAATAGGTGGGGAATCGATTAATCTCCTTGCATTTGTTCTGATAACTTAACAGACGTAGACACGAGAGGAAAGAACACCAAAGTGACGACTGTAACACAACAATCTATACATTTGTGCTTAAAACTAACGAAAATAAAATAAAGTGTACTGGGCTTTGGTGAATGTAATTCATTAGAGTAGAACTGCTGAGGCACCTGGAGTGAAGGAGTGACCTCCTAAATCATGTGGGTTTTCTCTGTGTACCAAATAAGAACCTCCTGAGCATTTTTTTTCAAACCCAGCGCAGCCATCCCCAGGGCCCGACTGCCTCCCGACACTTTAGCTTCTATGGGAAAAAAACAACAACTTTCTAAGTAACCTTCAAAATTGAAAGCATGGCGTGCAATTCGATTTTCAAAAACATGGATCAACGTATTTGATCCATACATGAACACAAATACTGGCAATATCAGATCATCAAAATTGGAATTGAAAAGCAACTCACCACTGTAGTAATACAGTAAAGCCATTCCCACGGTAACACTGAAACAGCCCAGAAAGAAGAGGGGACCTGGAAAGACGTTAACACCAAGCAATGGGAATGCTATTTTTTATCTGCTGTAATCACGTCCAGTTTTTTTTTATATTTGACCATTGAAGTGGAACACTAAACCATCCACAGATTTTATTCTTGTGTAATTTTACCTCTGTTGTTCATTTCATATCTCTGTTTGTAGACGCGTGGATTTGCAAATGGATCCAATGAATCTGGAGGCAGAGCAGATTAATAATGAAGTAATGATATGTACCTCAAGTGAGATCACACATGATACTTACATGATGTTTTTTAGGGACTGACCTCTCAGTCGGAGCCGTGTGGGCAAGCTGTAGTACAACTCCTCCACATGCAGGTGGAGGGCTCGGTAAAACTCCCTGCAGGCCTCCTCACCTTTCCCCTGAAGGTCTGTCAGGAGCTCACCCAGCCTGACACTGGTGGGCACGTCCAAGTTCCGGAACTGTATCAAAATAAAAGTGAATATTATCAGAGGCTGTTTTTGATCCAAACATGCTCGGCTGCACAGGAGCTCGTACCAGGTCCTCTGGCTGAATTCAGAGCAAACATCTCCATTGGAATTCGATTTTTAACTTTAGTCTTTTTAGAAAATATTTAAGTTTTTATTTGATGCCTTTCAATTATATTAGTAAATAATGTGTTTTTCTCTCCATTCAATGTATCTCACAGCTTCTGTTACCTCCACCAAGGAAGTTATGTTTTCATCTGCTTTATTGGTTTGTTAGCAACATTACACAAATACTACTCAACCGATTTATATTAAACTCACACAACCCCACAACAGTGCCAGATGGAGCAGTTTTCAACATTTCCGTCGATCCCTCAGAGAATAATTCATGGATCTTTATGAAACAAATTGTGCATGTGTAGGGGACTGATATTTATGAGTTAGTGAAATTTGTTGTAAACTAAAATCCAGATCAAGTAAGAAGGTTGTGTTTTCATAAGGGGACTGTTGGGCCTTGGTGGGGGCTTGTGTTCTACTGAGAGTCGAGTTACTTTTGGAATTGATACCGCAACATATATACAATTGAACTATTACATGCTGCTTGCCAGTTATTACTCCAGTAATAGTAATTGTACTGTATATATTCTGATAACACTCTATTTATTATTTTTTTCCACCTCCATTGCATGTTTACTTATTACTTTTACTGATTTCTCTTTTTCTACTGCAAATGTTGTGGCACCAATACTTACATTACAAAATAGGGTACTTTTACTTCAAATAAACAAAGGACATGCTGTCACAGTACTCTGCAGTAGTGGAGGTCACATCTCCCACCGCAGTGTAACTTCAGGGTTCTCGTGCCCCTCGGGTCCTGGAGGACGGACTCACCCTGGTGGCCTCCTTGTCAGAGAGGATCTGGGGGTAGATCCTGTTGAGCTGCAGGATGAGCTTGTCCACCCGCTCGGTGTCCAGCCTGCGGTCCGATCTGAGGAAGGAGCTGTCCTCCAGCAGCTGCTCGTGAAAACTGTCTGTGTCACAGGCACCGAGGGGGGGGGTCATACAAACAGCCATTAACAGGAGTCCTATATGTTAATACAGACATCACAACGTGGACGTGGACCGGGGCTCTTTCGACCGAACCCTTCATGATCGCTGAACTCGTTATTGACAGTAAACTGGAGGAGATTCCTCCTGCGGCCGAACGCACAGTTTAGGAAACTTGTCCCAAAGCTCAACAGGACTTGGAATGAGAACGCGACGGACATTCCTGCTCGTCGGCGCCACAGACACCGACTGCAGCTGGGTGGAGGAAGTTAAATAAGAGGTTTTACACGAGCAGCTTTCTTCTCAAAGACGTTTAAATAAAGAGACGAACCAACCTCCCATTGTAGAATCCCTTCTGTCCTTTGTTTGGACACGCCCTCTGACGTCACCGCGCAGCCGGCTACGTCAACAGCTTCAGGAAAAAAAACTTTCGCCGGAAACATGATTTCACACTCAAGCGAGGCGATCACTTATAATTATGTTTCATTTAGTTATTGTTGGTCCTCTCAGCCAAGTTTTATACAGATACATTAAGAATCATCATTTCATAGTAAAGAATATATATATATATGTTAATATAAATATATAAAATAAAATATCTTCTAATAGAAATTTGATCTTTGCATGTAGTCCTGTAGACAAACAATGTCATTTATTATTAGGGCCAGAGCGCTGGCAGGCACTGACAGACAGTGAGGCCCTTTTGAAATTGTAAGGATCACTGAGAAACTTTAATTGGTTATTTTCAGACCTAGTTGCATGTTGTTACTGTTGGATTGTAAATATATATTTAGTCAATGTATATTGCATAAAATATTTTAATAAAAATCTATATGTAAAATGACACGTATTTTCCCACTGAATATATGAAAAAAGGTTTAATAGCTTTTCTTAAACAATAAAATTAATAAAATAAATGACAATATCAAATCCTTCAATCAAGTATCATAGATATCAGTAGAGTAGTTTTTCCCTTATCCTGCTAACTAACTAACAAATGCTGATGAAACATAACTTTCTTAGTGGAGCAAATATAGTCAACGTGTACTCACTATGGACAAGTAATCTATCATCAGTTTGTGTGTTTTACCTGGGATATACTTGAAGTTGTTTTAGGCTGTGATTCGATAGATAGTAGTTACTTTCCTTTTATAGTCCACAGTGGGAAAATTTGAGGGTTTTAACAGCAGCGCAGGTAATGCAATTAATATGGAAACTACAATGAGCAAAAAATTAGTAAATAGTAAATAAATAAATTATTATAAAGTAGTAGTACATAACAAAATAATACAAATATATAATTATCAATTATATATAAATAATTATATAACTAAATTTAATTGGCACAAATTGTGTGTTTCAATGGGGTTTCATAGTGGTTGATATAGGACTGGACTGCCGCAGGAAGGAAGGACCTGCGATACCTCTCCCTTCACACAACGGGGATGAATCAGCCGGTGGCTGAAGGATGCTGTTAGAGCTGCCTGGGTATGTCGTGCATTGGGGTGGGAGGATGGTGTTGGCCATCAGGGAGGATTAGCTGGCAACAATCTCCTATCTTCCTACCAACCCACCGTTCTTCCTGTGGACACCCGTAGCACACTGCTGGCCTTCTTGATAAGTCTGTTAAGCCTTTCATGTCGGGCTGTCGAGATGCTGCATGCCCCTGCAGGCCACTCCAAAGTAGATGGCTGATGCCAACCCACCGAGTCGAAGAAGGTCCTCAGGAGTGCTCCCTGCACACCTAAAAGACCTCAGACTCTCAGCAGATAGAGTCTGCTCTGTCCCTTCTTATTGATAGCTGTGTGTGTTCAGTCCAGTCAGTTTATTGTTCAGGTGAACTCCCATCGGTACTTATATGATCCTCACGATGTCAAGGTGACGTTCCTGGATGTCTATTGTACAATTAAAGAATAGCGCTTTATTATGAAAATAACTGGACTAGTACCTAAGTTCTGCTTAACTGAAAAAGAACAGAGACAGAGTTTTGAAAGTCAGATTTATTTCTTCACCAGTCGAAACTGGAGGCAGAGGAAGTCGACAGCAGTCATGAATTTTGCGAGTGTTTATCCACAGTTTTAGTCTTGACACTCTAACCAGCAACGTCCACTCAAACTCCCTTATGAAACAAAAAGGATGATGCCGACCTGTAGTCTGTGTAGTCAAATAAATACAATTGCAGTTATATTAAAACATAAAAATCAATTAGGACAAGAATGTGAGCAACAACGTGTAAAATATATATATATATATATTGTTTGCAATGCAAATTGCACTTGTACAATATGGCACCGCAGGCGTATTTGTTTGGAGACAATTGATTCTTTTTAAATGGTTTACAATAATTGTATTAACACAATTACATTAGAGACTCTCCTTCATGAATAAGTTTATGAATACTATTAACATCTGACCTTAACTTAGAAATCTTTAAATAAGCTTTGCATTAATACTTTTCCTCAGTCCTAACAAGCATTCTTGAAAAAAGTAACAGCTCTTCCATGTTTACAGAGACGAACCAGTTATACAAAATCAAGTTCAGACCCTGAATTTGAAGCTCCACATCTGCAGGATCATATAGAAAACAATGTATGGTTATTACACATCTTCCCAATTTCTTTGGGTTGCCAGGGCACCCAGTATTCTAAGGCCAAAAGGAAAGAAACTAAGGCAGAAAAACTCATTTGTTTTCAAATACTCTGTTGAAAAAAAGAAAGGTACCACTGGTTTTATTTTTATGAAACTAATATGGATAAAAAAATAATCTGATTCGCTTGAAATGTTATCAGGAACCAGGCAGAAAAAGACATGCACATACAGTTAAACATTGTATAATACTTATAAAATAATTAGTAGGACTTTAGAAAGAAAGAGGAATCGCGTAAGAGCAAGTCAAACAAAAAGTGCTCAGTCAGGGAAACACAGGTAAAAATCAGCTAAACACCCATGTGGATTTTTCCTCAGGTTCAGTCATTATAGTGGTGCATATTGTTTGAAGACAGTAACTGCAGTGGGCGGCGGACGTGATGTGTCACACTGTGAGCAGTCACAATGTTGGACAATGCTTTGTTTTGGCACTCAAAAACAAAGAACTTGGCAAATACTGTTGGATAGGTTGCATTTTTAGCAGTGACATGATTTGGACCATGACTAGAGAGTGAAGAACCCTGCAGCACAGACTCTCACAGACGGACATCCTTATGGTCACTTGGCTTGATAGATTTACTGCAAATGGAAAAGTAGAGGAGAAGAAAAAATCACTTGAGAGTAATGGTCGATTAAGTCAATTTTCAATTTGCAGAGCATTGGTAAGATGAGTTAAAGTTAGTTAGATAAAGTTAGTGCACATGAAAGATGATTGTGTCAAGGACAGAGATGTGTCATGCATGCATTTGTCAATCAAACACAAATCATGAGATCAAATGGAAATTAAAACCTGGGATTTCTAAGGCATGTTGGGGACAAGTGTGTGTGTTTGTACTAATATATTGGCCGGTATATAAATATTGAAAATGATTCCTTACATGTCATTATCAAACCCTTGTGACAAAGAAATGTAGTTGAGGACTGATTTTTGTATCCATAGTTTAACATAAACTTTATATTAAATAATTATAACTAAAAAGAAAGGCACAAATACATATAAATAAATAAATAACTTCGATTAACAATATAAAACATCTTTAGAGTAAAATGTAAACAGAAATGAAAATCTTCGCATATTCACAAACATAAATGCCAATGTCGATATGTCAGTTGAATGATTGTATTGGCAGATTTTTATGGTGCTCTAGTAGCATTAGTACTGTGTCCTATAGAGTGTTAAGAGGAATAATGGCTCCAAGAGTGTTTACAATGAATGAGTGTGTATACCAAGGCTGAGAGAAATGCAAATCGAGGATAAACAATGCAGATTTGTTCCAATGCAGAGCCGGCAGAGGAAACCCAGGTGCTGCATTATTCCTCTGACTTACATGTAGGCTGGAAGACGCTCCCTTGAGCTTCAACTTGATCTTGCTTCCCACAGCTGTGGCACTCTTACGGCGTTCCTGCTCGTGGTCAAACTCCAGGTCCTCCAGGCGCTGAGTTAAGGCCAGTTTCTGCTGGATGGCCATTCGTAACAGAGAATTTAGGGTCTTCTTCTCGTCCTCCGCAGCAACCAGCTGCCGTTGCATGTCATCCAGCTGGATCACATACTCGTCGCACCTGAGAGAGAAGGAGAGGGAAAAGAAAGAGAAGAGAGTGAGAGAGGGAAAAGAGGAAATAGGAGATATGCATTATTTCCAGCAGGTGGAGCAGTTTCCTCAGAGTGCTGCCATTGTCACATGTTTTCTCCATCCCCCAGACAGCATTTTCCAGATGGGCGAAAGAGGGTTGGCTAGCTGACTCACAGAAGTATTACATCAGACTTTTCCCACAATGCATTGTGTCTTTCTCAGACAGACGGACACTATCAGAAAGAAGTTATGCAGGAAAGTTTTGAATTATTCTTTAAAATAACTAGGAAAAAATGCTGAAAGAGGTAGTATTAGTAGCAATAATCAGTATTATCAGATAAATTAGTGCATGTATTATAGGTTGTGCGCTTTCAAATGACGGTTACCAGGATTATCTGTGTCTTTTTAAAGTTCAAATTCAATGACTTTTAAGACCTCTTTAAGACCCTAAAAAATGTAAAATAAAAAATATAAATAAATTATACCATACTGAAGCAAAGAACACTGAAGTATGGTAGTGGGCCCTGAAAGCTTTGCTTGCGTGCACAGTCACTGTACTAGCTTAACTATAAGTAGAAGTCGTGAATGACTCTGTAGGCATCATGCTTTTTCATGAGCCAGCACACGCTTTTGCTCAGGTGCAAATCCAGTATTTTGCAGTTCACCTTCCTAAGTTTTTAGTTTTTGCCTCTCGCCTAATAGGAATCACTGGATTGTTTTCATTAATCCCAGCATTTGTCATCTTCCAACAACTTCTCATTAAATGTAGTGTTACCCAAGTCTGCTCCACAGACATTAGGCAACGTGACTAGTCATGCTCTAGTTTCAAAGCAGAAGAAAGGAGAACTATGGCCACCCACTACTCAGAGTTGGTACTTTAAGTCAGCCTTCACACAAATACGTTGAATAAGTTATGATGTGGGATGTGAAATAAATCATAAATGAGCAAGATATAGGCAAGCTCATTCACTCTGCCCCAGATAAAATGTAAAGCCTCCCCTCAGTTCCATGTATATTTTACGCAATTTTTAGACCTTGAAAATCTAAAAGTCAATTTAAGACGTTTTAAGACTTAAAGGCTTAAAGAATCCTCGGGTACCCTGGTTCCCGTTTTCTTTTTCAAGAATTGAATATAAATTAGTGATTGTGTTTAGTCCTACCTTGTAGCAAACATGGCTCGCAGAGAGGAGAATGTAGCAGCATCCTCTTTCAGAGCCTTGAGTTCGTTGCGCAGCTTCGTCATCGTGTCAGTCACCATGATCTTCTCACTGTCGTACTTACTCTTCAGATTGGCCAGAGCAACCTCGGCCGTCTAAAGAGAAAAGGATGTGATATAATTACTCGCACATTTTCATGAAGTCTAAACTCAGCGGTTATTTTTAACTAAATCCAATGATCCCCTGTTTCTTGTATGTGTAAGTTTGATAAACAATGAACATCCTTCCTCTGAGAAAACAAACACAGCGTGGTCTCCTTACGTGTTTGTTGGCCTTCAGCACGGCTCGGAGCGTGGCTATCTGTTCCCTTTTGGTGCTGAGCAGGGACTTCAGCTTGAGGATCTCTCCAATGCAAGCCTCTTTGTCTTTGTCCCCCACTGTGCTCAACTCCAGATTGGCGAGTCTCTGGCGCGACAGCTCAGTGGTGCGGTCCACTGCCTGCTGCAAGTGGAGGATCTGGTCGCCGATGATGGCTACAAGGTTGTAGATGTTCATGGGTTCTGGGCGGTTCTCTGGGGCCGGAGATGTTGTAGCTGCGGTGCTGCTGGGGTCGGTCTTTCCAAACTCAGTTTCGGTGATCAGCCCCTTGCTGATAAGTACGAAAGACTGGTGCTCTTTTTTCCCTTCGTTCCCTCGTCTCACCATGACCTTGCCTTCCTTGTAGTAGTCGAGCATGACACGGTTAGGGGTCTCATTGTTGCACATACACACGTGGTTGTAGAGATTGGCCAGCTCCTCACTAAAGGCTATTAGCTCATCCTGGGCCACATTAAGGCCGCCTTGGGATTCTCCAGCAGCCTTGCTGACCAAACTAAGCTCCTTCTCCAGACGAGTCACCTCTGCTTTATCTACGTGACTGATCTTCTCAAGGGATGCTAAACTTGACCTCAAGTCATGGACGTCACTCTCCAACTGCGCTCGCTCGTCTTCATAGCGAGTACGACACTCCTCGTATTCTGCTCTAAGCGTTTTCAGTTCCTGCCTCAGCTCCCCAGCTTCAGACACAGCCACAGTGTATTTACACTGCAGGATCTCAGGCCCGTTGATGTCCAGCTCGTAGTAATCTCCGTCGTCGTGGCTGTCCCGGTCTTTTTCACTGTCGAGGGCAGACTGGCGCTCCTTACTGGCCTGAAGCTTCCTCATGGCGGTGAGGTTCTCCGTCAGTTTGTTGACAGTTTCCTTTTGCTCCGACACAGTCCCATAGGCCCGTTCCAGCTGCTTCTGGTTCTCCTGCAGAGAATTTATCAAGGCCATTTTCTCCCGCTCCACCTGGTATTGAAAGATCTTTAAAGATTAGTTGGCCAAATTTACAGCACTGAATAAAATCAAATTTTCGGAACCTCATGTATTCTATTTAGACTCATTCAACAGTGAGTAAACAAGAAGCGTTGGGCCTTTAACTAATTTTCCTGGACCACAAGTGGATAAATGGTTCACTGGGGACAGGAAATTAAATAATATTGCCATTAATGCCTTTAAATAATGTCTCTTGTTGAATAAATAACTCACAATATGTCTTTGATTCTAATGTAATGGCATAATGATACATTAAATTATATAATGATTTTATTATATGCAACCTTTCATCACTATGAAAGACTGTGTAGGTTAAGTTGCATCGCTGCAGACTCACACTGAATTCACGAAGCGTTGCTTGATGGTATAAGTGGATTTAGTGAACTTCATACCTGACTGAGCTGCTGCTTCAGTTTCTGGATCTCGGAGATGTTGAGCTCACTGAGCAGGTCGTCCACCAGGCTGGGAGCCGGCTTGAAGGGCTCTCCTCTCTTGTTCAAAGCGGCTCTGTTGTCCTCGTCGCCCTCACCGGCCTTCATTAAGCCATTCTCGAAGCCTCTGATTAGATCATCGTTGTCGGGCTCGCTGATCGTGGAAGGATCGTCGTGGAGTTTCAGGTTGTCATAGGAGATATTAAAAGAGCTGTTGTATACAGAGCCACCGATGGTCATCGAGTGGGAGAGCTGCTTGCGCAGGGAGGCCTTCTGCTCACGCTCAGTTTTGATCGTCTCTAAAGCCTCTGTTAGCTGCCGCTCTGCAATTTCTCTAAGACGCATGGCTTCCTCCAGCTGGCTGTGCAGACACTGGGAGTCCTCCTCCAGACGCCGGAGCTCATGCTTTAGACCTTCGAATTCCACCTATACAGATGGTCACAAATACACATACAATAACTATCGATAACTACTTAACTGTGTCTACCGGTAGCTTTTCTAGTAGGTCAAATATCTAATAACCATGTTTTGTCACTTTCTTACATGGCTGAAGAGCAAGACCACGGGTAGTTTGAGGCATAAAAAGTTCTTAATCAGAAGTAACATAGCTCCATTACCACCTAGTTGAAGATGAGTAACAAAGTGAGTTTTGTGTTATTGGACTCACCTGGTTCTGTCTAAGCACAGATACTTGTTTCTGAAGAGAGATGTTCTCCTCTTCCAGCTCGCTGTAGTCCTGCAGCAGACGAGCCTCTCGCACCTTGTACTCTCTGATGTCATCACGTTGCTGACCGCGCTGTAGCTCTACCAGCTCTGAACTCTGCACGCAGGAAGAGATAGATAATGGCAGGTTATGGCAGCACGCATTAGTGTGAACTTTTAATTAAAGTGGATGCTAACTCTCTGCATTCTTGCGACAGGGGTAATTGAGAGTGAAATGAAGATTAGCATGTTTCACATACCACAGGGGCAAGACCTTGGCACGGAATGTAATGACCGACGGAGGACATGGTCCAATTACCAATGCATTCTATAGAGAGCCGTGGCGGAGGACATCCTTTGTATCACTCGCTGTCGACCATTACATCATCTTTCCTGCTGGGCTCAAACTTGCTAACAGTTGCATCCCCCTCCCCCATTACAATCACCAACTCTCTCTCAACTCCCTAGCACAACTACCGGTGAAATCCCAGTGGACTTCACAACCTCAACTTTGAGAACTTTTTTATTAAAACTGATTAAAAAGCAAAATATTATTTTTACAGTTTGAAAACACAAAAGGTACAGAGATCTCAGTTTAACAGCAGACCACAACTACTTATGAAAAAAATCCTAAAAAACCTGATGACAGGGTCTGAAAAAAAAGAAAAGAATTTATATTCGACAATTGAAAAACATTCATATCCTCCTCCTCTATCTTAATATGAATGTGTTTGGTTTTACCTCTTTCATCTCCAGGACAATGGAGGACAGACGATCGTTCTCAGCTTGTGCACTGGTCAGGGAGGCTTTGGCCTGTCGGAGTTCAGTCTGCAACTCCAGGACTTTCTGCTGGTAGACAGCCTCTTTACTGGCAGACTCCAGAATCAGAGTCTCTTCCCTGCTTTCTCCATCTGCTGCCACCTTCCTTTGGATCGAGTAAGCTTGTCCAAAGGCCTGGACGAGAGACAGACAGAATGGACATCAGAACACACTCATTTGCTCAAAGATTATAAAGACAAATTACAATTCTCACATGACCATATATACCCATTGCCCACATATAGTTGATGATCAAAAATACCAGGAGTGTCGCTCCCCGGTTTATTTTGACTGGCATTGCTTGTGTCACAGTCCACCATGTGTTCACAGGAACTGTGTCACCCTCCTGTGACATTTTGCTGCTTCAAGAGGTTCATATTAAATACCAACAGAGCATGGAAAGAGATTACTGCAGCCACTACTTGCACATGAACTTCATTTATGTGAATTTATCATGCTCTTGTGACAAGTTGGAGCAAACAGAACTCAACTGCCTTACAATCCACATCCACAAAGCCTGGGAGAGAGCACTGCCTGACAAATGAACAAAACAAAAACCTTATGGACACTCAACAATGACAAACACCGAAACCACGATCATATCAATCCAGCAAAATAAAATTGTATGCAAGGCAATATACATGTGGAGCTTTCTTTAACGTTGCGAGTCGAGAGGCTGTTTAAACACAATTTTTTATTTCTCAGAGAATAACTCATGGATCATGGCATGTTTCTCTGGCATCCATCTGTCTTGTAAGACAATGGTTTTCCCTCTTTATGCATTCATCTTCATTCTCAGGTCTGACTTTATATAGAAGAGAGGTGGTCTTAATGCAACAGACCCTAATAAAGGACTCACTCACCACTCATGAATGCACTAATAGCTAGATAGCAAGCAAAGAGTCAAAGCTTAGGTAAACAGTATTAAGAGACGGCACAGGTAACCACAAGAGCAGGTTAATAGGATGAACAAGTTAGTGTCAGACTCCTACAAGTATCTGACTTAAAGGTTTAGATATCCAAATTCAACTGTCCCTGAGGCAAATGGCTGATCTAATGGTCATTGTCCAACAAAGTCCTGAAAGCTTCCACCGAGCTGCAGCTCTACTTCCCACAACTTCACCTTTTCTTCCTCAACAGACTGAGTCAAACAAAGTGACAGATCAGTCAGAAAGGCGGCCGTGATGTGAGTTGGTGGAGCCTAAACACACAGTGCACTAATCATATCTGCCTCTGTCACGCTTTCTACTGGAGAGAGAAGCAACAGGCACAATCATGACAGCAAGATAATAAATAAAACACTGAGTCACTTTGTGAATGGACTGTGAATTGCGCCATAAATGACACAACGCGGAGGAACAAAAAAAAATCCCCATCACTATTTAAACTATAAGTAATTCAAACATCTAATGTGGTGAGGACACAAGTTAGTTCCTCCGATGTCTATACAGGTTTCAATGAGTTAAATGTACGCTTGTAAGACCGCAATGAATGACATTTAAAAACAATTTCACGCACGACAGATATGAAGGAATATCTGAGTTCCAGAAGTATTTTCACAGCCCCTCAATTCAAGACAGGGTGAAGAGAATAAACCTCGAGACGCCGAGTTATCACACAAACTACAGGAAGAATCAGTAAGTAAGTCTTTCCCACAGCCAAGCTGAGTGTTCTTAGATCATTTACCAGTTCTGATCAGTTACCAGTTCCATGTTGGTACAGATTTCAAATCTAATACCCACACCAACAAAACAAAATCCAACGACCATATACCAAACAAAACAAGAGGACAAAATAAAACAGTAGTCTTATCAGAGCTTGATGATCTTTTCATTGTTCAGAAAGAACTACAACACATGGAGACTAACTATGCATGTCACCAAAACAAAAGGTGATGACATTTTATAGTCCAAACGATGAATAAGGAAATTAAACTGTAGATTCATTAATAATTAAATTGTTAATTGCAGTAATACTTCAACTGGACTGGTAGAGATGGGTAGTAGTAACACTTATCTGAGCTTCTCCGGTTCCTTCTCTAAATCAGTTATCTGTTCACAAATTATTATTTTAAATATAAGATGATGATATATCACTATCTATGTAAACCCGCAAAGATTATTGGCTGAGCTGAGTGACTGTTAAAAAAAAACATTACACTAAATTATTAAGAGTGATCGATGGAGACATACAGTCCATAAGAAGTGGCGTCCACAGCTGCTGAATGTGGAAGTGTCTTGGGATGCAGTTCCTCTAAATGTTGGTGAACTGGCTGTAAGAAGACAGACTTAACCGGAAGAGTGGGAAAAACCCAACTACTTCTTTTGAAATATATACCGTCACATTTCCCACAAGGTAGGAGGACAGTGCCTATGTTGTTTCTTCTCATGTCTGTCGCTGTAGGATCATCTTAAAATCATTTTTTCCTATGTATGGTATTGTATGTTGACGACACCACTGACTCACGTGTCAGCCTCTGCCATTCAGTTGTGCTGGTTGCTGCTTTTCCTTATCGCACATCAGATTTGTCAAGGATCCTCATCATCTCAAATTAGTGAAATATTTGTCTCAAATAACTGTCAGGGACAACAGCAAAATATACCTCCAGACTGCCATGTGCATAATGGAGCCACCTCCACCAATGAGGTTATGTTTTCAACCCTGCCTGACTGTTTGTTGGTTGGTTGTTTTGTTTGTAAGCAAGGTTACACAATAACAAATGCAAAGGCTTGGTGGAGGTCTGTGCACTACAGGTTTGTTTAATTAAGACTTGAGCTACTTTCGGAATGTTTGAGACGTGATGGATGTGAAAAGTAGGGCTGCATGGATCAGATACTGACTGGATTGGATATTGGTCTCATACAGACTAGGGTACGGTAGCTGGATTGGGGATCAGTAACAATAGGGCTGGTATAATCAATTAATATCAGTGTAAACAATCAGGAGTAATTCGTGGAAACCTGAGAAATCATGCATACATATGGAAATATATATAATTTGTGTCATTTAGAACAAGTACTTAAATGACAAAAATAATATTAATATCAAAGACTGAATTGCATTTAAAAGTCTGAAGCACGTTCCTGTTGCACGTTCAGATTCTTTTAGACCCATAAAGCAGCAGCAGCTTGGCCACACACACACATGTGAAATACACAAGCTGCTGCAGATGTCTCACTTGAAGGCCTCACTCAGACTCACATACCGAGAGCAAGTGTGGGCAAGTGACCAAAACAGTAAAGACATGTTGAGTTTTTTGTTTAAATCCGCTCGTGTGTTGGAATCATTGAAATCACATTTGGTCACCATGTGTTTATCAGTAATCACCTCACAGTTCATGTATTGAACTTTTCAGGAGAGTTTTAGAAAGTTGGTTGTTGGAGGCAAACAGACTGAAGGTATATATTTGACTTATGGCGGTTGTGATCACACTGAGCATTATAAACACAACCCTGGCCGCTGCTGGAACTTCACTTCCACGCTGCAGACAGATGACTCGATATGTCAGTGATCACATACTGATATAATTAACACTGCAGCCACTGACACGTCCAAGTGTCCGGTTGCGTGGCTGTGACCTCGGGTTACCTCCTTCAGCTGGTCCCGCTCCTGCCGGACCGTCTCGTGTTCCGTCTCCAGCTCCTCGAACCTCTGCTTCAGCTGCTGCTTCTCCTCCAGCACCGCCAGCCCGTACTCCGCCGCCTGGATCTTCTCGCGGGTCGTCTCGCGGAGATCCCGGGTGGTCTCGCGGAGCTCCCGAGTGAGACGCTCCACCTCGGCCCCGAGCCACTGCGGCCCGGCCTCGGTCACCAGCACCCCTTCGGGATATTCCCGTTCCTCCATGGTCGTCGCCGGCTCGACGCGCAACTGTAACGGGACCCAGCCCAGCCCTGCCCTGGCTGGAGCAGGAGCCGCGGGGGGAAAAACCACCGAGGCCACAAATCACTGCCTCCTTTGTTGGCCCCGCATTGTTGGGACTTAAATGGCGCCTGGTTCCCTCTGGGTTCTCCCGCCGCAGCCTTCGACAGAGCTCAGCCCCGGGGAGACTTTAGTCATCCTCCGGGAGTTAGTTCAGCCTCCGTGAAGCTGACACAGGAGGAAACTTCAGCTGAGATCATCGACTGGAAAAAACACCGTTCACACACACACTGCATCCGAACGGGGCTGGCAGAGAGGGAAGTGTAGTTTCCGGTTAGATGCCGGTACATCGAGGATAACCTACTCCAGCGAAAAATTGACGCCAAGTACCAGGATGCAGTGCGCGGGCTTGGAAGAGGAGCCTGCATTTTTGTGAAGAGATCAACACCGCCATCTACAGCTTTTACAGGGAAACTACAACCATACCCATGAAACTATAATACAAAGTAACCCTAACTAATATATAACATAACATAATATTATATTATATTATATTATATTATATTATATAACGTAATGTAATATAATATAATAATTTGTATGACTATAACACACTAGACAGATATAATATTTTTTGTTTATAGAAATCAATTGTTTTGGCTTGAAACAACAAAAGTAAACAATTATTATCAATATTATTATCATTATTATATTGATTATTGACATTATTAACTTAACAACTAAATTTGTATTATCTTAAATACATGTGGTATCATAATGGGTATTATCACATATCCACCACAAATTCTATGCCTTTTTCTGACAAAAATTACCAAAGTCAAATATATTTAAATAAAAATGATATAAATCAGACTTTTGACTTAGTTTGACCAACTGACACAGATTATTGTTCATCCAAATGGCACCCAGTTGATTTTCTGTCTCTAGTCTAAACAGTGAATAGGCTAATTGTTTCAGCTCTATTTGTGATTCAAATCCAGGCTAAACGTGGCTCCTCCATCACGACATCTGCTCTCATTATCAAACTGAGTGATGGCTTTCATTCCTCCAGCCTCGGGCAACCGTCGTGGTTGGAGCCATCCGTCCCGTTCTCATGAACACAATATCTCAGGATTGGGGACATTTCTTGAATATTCTAAACTGATTAGGTCACTGGTGAAAGGTCACTGTAACTCGACAAAAAATATTTAAATGTAATAACATCAAATTTAAATAAATGTCTTATAGGAAGCAAATAAATAAATGTATATATAATAATGTAATTTTATAAGCAAAGGGTCAAAGACAACTTGACATAGCAATCTGTAAAACCATTTTTCTGAAAAAGAAAACATGTTTGTTCTCCAACGTGACCAGTAGATGGACTCATACACCAGCAAGATGATGCCCCTGGCTTTAATTATGGACTATAGCTAAAAAGTAATTTTCTTTTCTTTGGACTTTGAGTTTATTAGTGATGATAGACCAGAGACTTAAAACTGTGTCTTTTCATCTACAGTTCAGAAATATTTTTAATCAAATACTTGATTGAACCCTGCTGTACTACTGAAAGATGTCTTAAGATTTTCCGTTGTCTTTGAGCCTAACCCACTTAAATCCTGATGACACATTGTGTCCATACATGAGTATGGATACGAAAGCAAAACTAAGTTATATGAGACTTGACCTTTTGTTCCTCCTCACTGCCTGGCAGAGTGGTTCGACCGGCTTCAGGAAATTGTCTCCTTGACGTTGAAATATCTCACTGTTGCTACACCTGCCTGCTGAATTAGCCTGAAGCTGGAGTTAAGTACACCTGTGTTTTCTGGCTCCCACGCTCTTCAACCTGTGGTCATGGTAATCCACTCTCTCACTATATAACTTTATTGTATTATATATTCCATATGCTGTCGCTCCTTCTTGCTTTCTGTTTCATTCTTTTAACTCCATCTAATTTCCTTCTCTACTTACTTTCAGGTTATTAATCAAACAATCAGTGCAGATGTGTCTCTTACCAATAAATCATTATTATGTTTCTCTTTCAGGAATATCGAAGGGACCTCGCTGGTGACTTTTACCAACACTGTATGTAAAACGTCAAAGTCTCAGATAGTGGAGGGTGGCAGCACACAGAGCCCTAAAAGAAACTCATCTTTTTTTTAGAGGATATGTCTTAATTTTATCTATCTATCCTTCTGACCATTTTCAGACAAATACTATCATTTTTATGCAATCTGCATTGGTTTGGGTTGCGGAGTAGCGTTCTATAGGCCATTTCGTTGTAAGTAGACATACAAGTTACTAAATAGTCATATACAATTTCTATGAGCATTTCCATTACTGTCATGTATTTGTTTGGAATGTTTTATAACATGGATTTTGATTATTTGTTTTCTATTTCCAGCACTCATGATGCCATCAGTTCTTGGTGTGTTTTTCACCATAGTGTTTGAGATTGTGGGTATAATGTCTGGTAAGATTATCTGAATTATTTTTTAATTGATAATGATTAATGGTGGTTATTGTTTTTCCCCCCATAAATATTGAATGCTGAAGAGGTCATTTTTGTGGACTCGCTAATCTTTCTTCTGTTTGACAATGAAAATCTCAGTGTTTATTTTGTATGTTCCTGTCAGAACTGCCAAGTCAGACAAAGAGATGTAAAGGTCCTCCCTATGACAAAAGAGGTATCTATTTATGTATTGAGCTCACACCTGCTTTCACATTTGTTATAATTTGTTCCATTGTTTCAATATTAGCTATTAACAGTTTAATATTGTCAGCATAATATATATTCACAAAAAAACAATGTAATGAAAGTATTACTATTTATTATTTTTAGTTATTATTTATTCTCTAATGGTCTGTAAAGCCTTTGTGAATGGTTTTAGAATTAATATTTTAAATTAATACTATCTTTAAATTATGATGCTAGATGAGTGCCAACATTTGTTTTTAAATACATTTTTACTTTCTCACTCTCTGTAGATGTTTGCTGGGGATTTTGCTTTGCACTTTTCATGGCCATCCTGAACCTGAACTCGTATCACGGTAAAGCCACATGACTTGAAAAAAACGGCTTCAGAAAAATACCCTTCCTCCGGTTTAATGTTGTGCTTTGTTCCAGTCTACACGCTGTCTTATGGATGTGGTATCATTGTGTTTGCACTCAGGGGAGCAAAACGGAAATACAGCTCTCTGTGGTAAGTACAGGGTAATAAAACGTGATTTGAAGTTTCCACATTTATCATGGATTGAGTTCGGTGTCTTTAAATGTCTCAGTTGCCATTATGGTAATTTTGTCTGATGTCTGTTTTGGACAGGAAGCTGAGAGAGGGAGAGCCGTCCTGGTAACAGGGGTTTACTACCACAGACAGTGAAGAAACAATAAGCGATTCTGTGGTTATTACAAAGTCAAAGAGCAGAGCTGAGTTTAAATACATTATCCTAAGGAATTAAGGATGTTAAATTCTACCAGGAAGCCATATATTTTTATTGAAGTATGGATGTATAAGATTCCTTTATTTAATTTGGTATTTTGTTGTTTATAAGAGAATGTACAAATCATAGATGTAACGTCAAGATTGTGAAAAGCAATGCAGACCTGCACTCCGCACTTATATGAAAACTTTTTTATGGTAATACAGTAGCTGTGATTCATGATTGTTTTGTTTAATTTATTTAAACTAAATTAAAAGTACTGATTCCCTCACATACTGTGTGTGGTGCTTGAATGCATGGATACAAAAGCATTTATAGGGAAAAGGAACAAGTGAACGCTCAGGGTCAAATGCAGATGGCTTTATTACATGAATGTAAGATACATACAAAATTTCAAGTAACAAAAAGAGTGTTTGGTCTTGATTGATTCACAAGTCAGACATAACATTACCTTCATAGACAAAAGCCAAGACCACATTCTCCATCAGCACTGGAGTGATGTTCAACTCTCCACCTTTATGTAAGAGGTGATGTCACTGACAACACACTGATTATAACTATCACACTGCTGGTATGGTCCAGATGTACAGCTGTAGCACAAATTAACACATGAGGTGTGTGTGTGTGTGTTTAAATAGTGACTTTGAAATAAAAAAAAACAAAGGAAAAAGTGCTGGCGAGAAATGATTTAAAATCCTCAAAAGTTGGGAAATTGGGTGAATATCTTTTATTGTCTACGTGACTGCTCTTCATGGCCTAACTACATTTGTTCTTTTTTTAAATATTTTTCTCCACTATCTTCTACAAACAGCAACTTGGTTTGATTCTTTCCCACACCGTTGTCATGAAAAACACCTACTTTAAAACTACGCCCCACCCAGTATTATCAAAGCTACATCAGAACAATATAAAAAACACATTTCCAGCTGAATGAAGAGCATGTCATCAGTACACATGAGGGTACATGTATTGTTTTGTTGGACGAGTGAATTATGGCCGCGATTTGGATGCATGACAGTGCTGGTATAACAAGTACACGTGAATATGTCTGCTTGTATTTGTGATGGATGCAGTTAAGAAAGGTACATGTGGAAATCTACTTCAGTACAGCACAAAATCACATTACTTTAGTACACACTTGGGAGGGCATTCATAGTGAAGGGGTTCTTTAGAGACGGTTGTCGTGTGAATCAAATCATACTTTCATTTGCAGGGGTGTGATCAGGTAGGTAGGTGGGCGGGGCAAGGGGAATATGGTTACTTGGCGTTGGTGGAGCTGCTGAGCATCTTGCGGACGGCTTGGGCGATGGCGTCACGGTCGATGCCATAGATCTTGAGGAGCTCCTGTGGTTTGCCACTGCGGGGAACATGGGACACAGCCAGACGTTGCAGGCTGAAGCCGGACTCATTGACCATGGCTGAGCACACTGCCTCTCCGAGGCCGCCTGTGGAAAAATAATTTATCAAATAAAAAGAGATGTAGAGGAAAAGATGAATCCTCCATGAAGGAGGAGGTACATGAAATATGTTCATCGCAAAAAATTTGACCGTTGAACCACAATCCCTCATTGGCCCACATGTAAAATGAATGAAACGCCTAACATCAGATTCATTACAGTTGCCAAATATCCTTTGTCCAGTCAAGCCCATGCCATCACCCATCCCCACTCTCTTCGGGCCACGGCTGTCTGGGCTATCTAGGTCACATCGAGCCCCATGGGCACGTGCTCAGTTAAGGAAATCTGACAGCACTCTGCCTCTCTGGCCCTCACACTTACAAAAATGCCTCACAATACCAGGACCTTCCCTGCGATGAGGGCGCAACCGCCAGCCTCCCACTCAGCCAATAAGCAAATGCCACCATATCGCGTCTCTGCCGCTGCACCAATGAGAACATGCCACCGCGACACGCACCCGGAGACATGGACCAATGACAGGGCCCCAGCTGCATCATGCTGAGAAGCAGTGGTGGACTCATATGATATGCAGACGCTGAGTAACATGGGCGAATGTCATGGAAACGTACCTTCATAGTAGTGGTCCTCTACAGTGAGGACTCGTCCCCTGGTGGCACGTGTGTGATCGATGATGGTTTTGGCATCCAGCGGTTTGATTGTGAAGGGATCAATAACCCTCACTGAGATCCTCTCTGGAAAATCAATTAATTAAGTGGTTAGTGCCATCACAGCGTGTCCCGAAATAATACATCAGGTCATGAGCAGCACATTTATCCATTATAGGTTCAGGTGTTTTATCTGCCTGAAGCAGGTCAAACAAGCAGGTTAACTTCATTTAAGTTTCTAAGGATAAAACCTCAGGGATAATTAGATTAGAATAATCTGTAAACAGTAATGTTGAGAGCTGTCTTCACTGAATCATCAAACCTTATTAAAAGCTTTCATTGAAATTACCTGTGAGCAAATAATTAAAGGATATTCCGTACTATTTTCAGTGCTAACTGTGATAAATAAGGAAATAGAATGGCACTCAGTGGAGCACATGCCTCCAGCAAGGCCCAACAACATTGACTCAAGCTGCACCAAATTATACTCACACTGTAAATATCAGTTCCCTAAATATGCCTGATTATTTTCATCAAGACCCATTCATTATTTATTTTGGAAAACAGTGGAAATGTTAAAATACTAAACAAATCTGTGCCCTAATGACGTTCTGAGCTAAAATTCAATTTGGTGTAATATTTCTCATAAACAAACCAACAAAATCATAATTTCATGTCATGTATTTCATCTGCTTGCACTGAAAACAGTTACTTTACCTTTCTTTAGCTGTTCAGCTGCTGCCAGCGCCTCATGCAGAGTCACTCCAGCTGCCACCACAGTCACCTGGTCATCCTTGTTCTGGTGAACCACCTGCAAATGGTATTATATATATGAATACATGATATTTATCTAATATATATAATAAATATATGGGGTAGAATAATGGTCACATATCTTCGGTTTCATTATGTTTTACACAGTGACAGTGCTTGTCTTTCTGTGTCTGTGTGTGATTGTGTGTGTGTGTTCTTGTGTATGCGTGTATGTGAATGGGATTGTGTGTGTGTGTGTGTGTGTGTGTGTGTGTGTGTGTGTGTGTTGTGTGTGTGTGTGTGTGTGTGTGTATGTCTGTGTCCAGTGCTTTTCCAGTCATAGCACTTCAAGTACTTTACACTACAAGTCCCCCCTTCACACACACATATACAGCACTTTTATAAGCCACACATTTCTATCACACATCCCTCACACTCTGCCATCGAAGCAGCCATCAGGGACGATTTTAAGGTTCAGTGTCTTGACCTGGAACACTGACGCTTTGGTGTGCAGGCTTAGAGAGCAAGTGATAGAACCACCGACAGTCTGTTATGTGGACGACCCGCTCTCCCTCCTGGGCGCCACAGCTGTGGACCATGTGTATGGGTATGTGTGTGTTTTGAATTCTGACTTCCCTTGTTGTCTTACCAAATCTGTGTGCATATAGTCTTTCTCACCTTTGCCTGTCCAACATGGAAGTCCTCGTTGCTGTTATAGATGATGGCACTGTCTTGGCGGCTGGTTCGGATGTAGCAAACACCCTGTGTGCAGGAGAGAAAGGACGAGCGTTACCACCGAGGCAGCTCATGGGCTCTACAGAAATAAATCTATGATACTGTAGGGAAGTGTCTGCAGGTGAGGTTCAAGTACCTTTGTGGTTGCAGCCAATTCCACAGCCTTCTCCGTGGAGACACCGTCACAGGGGTAGAAAATGGTCGCTGTGGGAAGGGCCCTGAACATAGCCATGTCCTCTAGACCCATCAGAGACGGACCCTCCTCGCCTGGAATACACACATATTGGGTTAATCTCACATCCAACAATTAGAAATCCTCACAAGCTATCGACTGGTATTAGGTGAGCTGATGCGTGCAGGTAGAAACAGACATCGAGCCAGACTTTGCATGCAGTGTACCTGCGCTAACAGAGGGACACCTGGTTCCCTCCAGGCAGCTTCCAGGGAAGATAGGTAGAGGGAGAGAAAGGGGAAGGGTTGAGTACTAGCTGTAAGGGTCAAGGATGTGAATGATAAAGGAAAACACAGGATTAGAAGGAAGGAGAGTAACAGTTGCAACAACCACACACCCACAAACACACAGACACACACACACACACACACACCCATACCCACACACACACACACACACACACACACACACACACACACACACACACACACATATCTAACATGTCTATCAGCATTAGGGTTACTGTAAATATGGTCTGAGTGCTGTGAGGTGTCTGGCTTCAGTGTGAGGGAATACAGGGGGATTTCTGTGGCAGTGACGTGGGTGTGGGAAGGGTTGTGGCGTGCACGGCTCATCAGGAGCAGTTTACGAACCAGTGGAGAGGCCACAGTGGGAGCCACACAGGTTGATGTTGCTTTCGGAGATGGCTGCCATGCGAAGCTGGTCATAGGCACGGGTGAAAAAGGAGGCGAGAGTACTGGCGAACACCACATTCCTCTCGCGGGCAGCGCATCCCATGGCAACACTGACCTGTGGAAATAATTCATTGTCTCTTAGTACCTATACAAGAGCACAAGGGGATATAACCTTCCTTCATGTGCCAAACTAGATACAGATACAGGTCACACATGCTTTATCCTAAGAGGATCATCCAGAGGAACAAACCATATATGAAAGTGCCTTTGAACCAAGGAGTGAGTCAATGAAAAGAGATTTCCACAGATCTATGGAGCTTTTTCGCCCATATGGCTGGAGTCAGCACCATTCCTGTTCTTACAAATAATTTCCTCTGTCCTCTCTTCAAACAGCTCACAAATCCCATAACCTCTCTCCTTGTTTAGACAGAAGCCGCAGCTAAGCATCCGTGAAAGTTAAAGCACAATGTTCTGATAAATTCTCTACTGTACTGTTTATGCTCTCATACACACTCAAATCACATAAACTACTTATTTAAAGGATGCACTGTAACTAATGTTTTAATAGAATCATGGTTTAAACACAATGGGTATTAATTTAGCCACCCTCATTGTGTCATTTAACTTTTGACTTTTCTCATGCGTTCAGCCAGATGGTCCCACCCTCTACACTGATTAATATTTTATTTCTGAATCCGCTTGTCATGACTGCTCATCGTCACATGCACGCTTGACCTACATTGGAGCCGGTTCCTGTCAGAGCAGTAACGGCACAAGAAGTTAACGCCTAAATGCTTCTTTCCAGTAATCTAAGATTTGATTAATAACTAACGGCAAAAGAAAAGACACTGGCAAAACTGCTGGTGTGAGCGTCCATCGTATTGTCAATAAAGAAGTAAGCGTTGTATATTTTCCCTTCCAGAAATTACTCACACAAGTCATGTATAATGAAATAACTCAGCTGTGGGATGTAGAGCTGAGAAAATGCAAGTTACTTTTTTTATCTAAATCCCCACATTAAATAGACATAATCTGGTTTTAATTAGGTTTTTAAATTGTTTTTAAAATATGAGGGATCATTTGACATAGACAGAAGAAAGATGGAATGTAAATTGCTTCTTGAAATAGACTTTAAATATGAGAATTGTTGGATCATACCATGTTCTGCTGTGCGATGTAGCACTCGACGAAGCGGTTGGGATACTCGTTCTTGAAGATCTCCGAGTAGGTGAGGTTGTTGGTGTCTCCATCCAGGACCACGAAACGCTCATTGTAGCGGCCCAGCTTGGTCAGAGCCATCCCATAGGCTTTCCGTGTTGCAATCTACAGTAAGAACAATAACAGTCCTGCCTTTATGTCGAATTCATTTACCCTTAATCTGGGATTTCTGCAGAGGATGGGAATTTGAGAAAAGTCAGTGCTTGTGCACAGAGGACACACCTTCTCTCCAGCCTTGTAGGTCGGTGCGCTCGGCATCCTCATGTTTCTCAGGCTGACCGGTGGGGAGTCCTCCATGGGAGCAGGTGGGTACAAGTGCTTGCTGCTGTTCATGATGCGACTCTGCAGATCCTTCATGACCATGTCGGCCATGTCTTTCGGCAGAGGTTTGGCGTGCCAGCCTAACTTGTCTTCTGCAGCTGAACCCACAAATACAACGTAAACGCATTGGTGGATTCAAACCTTGTAGGGTTAGGGTGAGAGACTCTGGCTGGAAGCTTGTTGCAATACACATTTTGCTGTGAAGTTGTAGAGTGAGAGCATTGCATGTGCATACGATGAATGGACAGTTACCTGGAATGCCTTTGCCCTTGATGGTTTTAGCGATGATAGCAGTGGGTTGATGGCGCGGCTGGCTCAGAGCCTTGCACAGCTCCTCCACGCTGTGTCCATCCACGATTATAGAATGCCAACTACACAAATACACACACATATGAAAGTCACACATGTGTACTTTATATAATCAGATGGCATGTACACAGATATTTTGTATCACCATCATTTACTACACACACATGCATAGCCTCTACCACACTTTTTTTTTGCATTTTTACCCGAAAGCTTCACAGCGTTTCTGATATTTATCCACGTGATGCTGCAGGGGAGCAGGGTCACTTTGGCCCAGCCGGTTGATGTCCAGGATGGCCACCAGGTTGTCCAGCTTGTAGTGAGAAGCGAAGGACATGGCCTCCCAGACAGATCCCTCAGACATCTCACCATCCCCCAGCAGGCAGTACACACGGTAACTGAGTCGGAGAGAAAGGTTGAGTTATTTTCTATTGGTGTGTGTGTGTGTGTGTGCGTGTGTGTGTGTGTGTGTGGCTTTGTTGGATGAGGGTGGGGTGTTGTGTTCACTTGAATTGACATGATTCTCTTTCCACTATCTTACACTTGGTATGGTAACCAGCTTTGACAGAGTAAAACCCAACCTCAGGCCTGTGAGGGTGCGGCTGCTGAATTTCACACCTGCCTCTGAATCGCATCTCACAAAGGAGCCAATAGATCTGTTTAAGTCAGATCATCGCTTTTACAAATATATTGTTCACCATTGCTCATAATATTTCAAGGAGAGACAAAAATACCATTACAATTAAAAAACTGTAATTTGAAAAACAAGAATTTTTATTTTGCCGCCAATGCAAGGGAAATGGGTAATAAAGGGAGATTGATTCAGTTTGTGGCGCTAAATTAGAAAAAAAAATGGTTCAAAGCATCTGAATTAGACACAGAGATGAAAATTGCTCAGATGGTAAAAATAACCGAGATATGACTGCTGGGCCTGGGATTATTAGAGCAGAAGAATTGTGAGTGCAGAGCATGTAGCCGCAGAACACACCCACAAAATCTGGAAAATCCAAATCACCAGGCAGTCAAAGAATGCAGGCTTAAATTTAAACTGATGATTACTAAGAAACAAAAGAAATAAATTTTGTACATTTTGCCATTTTCATTGTGTGTCAATTGGATTTATGTCAGGGAAGTGTTTTTAAATGGGAGAAACACATCTAAAATGCCTATAAACAAGACAAAAATCAATTCAAAAACATATGAAGCTGTTAGACTAGAGTAATTACCTGGACCTGTCAAAATATTTCCCGGTGTAAGCCATTCCACAGGCCACACCCAGACCCTGCCCCAAGGATCCAGTGGCTACATCCACAAACTGCTGCTTCTGAAATGTGCACAACACACACAGATTAAAGTATCATTAAAAAATCAAACTGTTGGCATGTTATTTAGGCCTATGAGATGATTCCTGAGTTGTGTTACAGTATGTGACAGCTTACTGGGGTTGGGTGAGCCTCCAGGGTAGAGTCAACCTGGCACAAGCTGAGCAGCTCGGCCTCCTTCAGGAAGCCTGTTTCCACCCACATGGAGTAAAGGGCCGGAGCAGCATGACCCTGTGGGGGAAAACGTCACAAGGTTTAAGTGGGATTTGCAGAAAAAGAAACACTGAGGTGACGCGAGGTCAGATGCTACATGCTATTTAAGCCAAAAAGATAAAGAGAGCCTCCTTTTCAGACAAGCAGGAATTCTCCAGTCTCACCTTGGACAGGATGAAACGGTCGTTGTTGAAGTTCCTGGGATCATCGGGGCGATACTTCATGGTGTGGAAGAAAAGCACGGACATGATTTCTGCCACACTGCAGCATGATGTGGGGTGTCTGCATGACAGAGGAGACCCATATGTCAGACTTAAGTAAATACACATGCACAAAGGAATCATGCACAAAGGAATGTACCGTAATGCCATGAAGACACACACACACACACACACACACACACACACACACACACACGTACACAGCTTCAATTTGAATGTGTTTATCATCAAGAGCATTATAGTTATACAGTGCATATATACAGACTGTTGATGCTATGTTACAAAATCACCATTTGCAGTATTGGACAATAAACCTGCAGGAGAAATTGAAACAGTGGAACATGTGTATAAATTGTAGATTTTCACATGTCACAATGCAGAAAATAAGTCCAAATGTGGCATCAAAAACCAAATTAATTACATGGAGGACAGTGCATTGGAAATGCATTCACATCCACTGACTCCATTAGTAGTCTGTTGGAGTCAGTTGAGTTTTTATATTTTATGCAAAAAGTGCTGGACAGATTATTTTTGTCTTCTGTTCCCATCAGTGTTTAACTGTTTAAGTGTTCAAGGGGGACCTAGACTGCAAAACACTCTTAATTCTATGGATCATTTTAAATTCAACGCTATGAGACCTCATGTGCATTGAAAAATGTCCTCTACAGCAGCTGTGCAGCAGCCACGCGATGCTCTGGTCTGTCTCTATCATCCATTTCACCCAGCTTTGTACGTGGTAGTATATATTTTGCAAAGCAATACACTTTCCAAAATATTTATCCTTCAAACACAGTTAATATTTCAATATTAAAAATGTACCAAAGGTCATATGAAATTTTGTCATTTTCCAGAATGTTAGAATCGAATCATCTGAAAACTTTAAATCATTCACTTCATATTTCGGCAGCTTAAATATCTTAAAGTTATTTAAAATTCTCTGCAAAATGGTGTGTATTTTATAAAAACACAAGCAATGTTCGATATTGTCTAAATATATAGAAATTGTGGTATCTAGTCTTTATCTTTTTTATTCTATTTCATTGAGTTAATTGATAAGAAGGATTTCAGATCACAACTGATCAAATGAGAACTTTGAAAGATCAAATGCTTCTGTAGGTAGAGTAAAGGAGAACAAAGAGAGCACACACTGTGCCTTTGGCCCTTCACTTGCATCTATCTGTCAGTGTGTGCATCTGGACTTTCACTTATTTCATTGGGGGTGAATGTTGATGTTCAACCATGCATCCTTCGTAGAAATATTACATTTGAGTTTAAAGCTTCTGTTTACACCTCATTCACATTCTTCTTGTAAAAACTCATGTGTGAGAGTCAGTGGAGGAGACTCACCCACTGCCTGCTGCAGTCGTTGCCTTGATGGAGTTGATCCGGAGGCGGTTGGCGATGTTCCTCAGCGCCTGCACTGTCTGCTGGTCGGGTTTGTGATAATCCTCCATGAGGGCAAAAATGTCAAGTTCCACAGCACAACAGAAAAAGTGGACCAACTGAGAGCCTCGTCTGAGTTTGTGGGTTTTAAATGTGTGTGTGACAGTAAGGGAGGCCCAAGAGCAGCACCTGTTTATGTGTGTGTGTGTGAGTGGCAGAGGCAGAGGAAAAGAGAGAGAGCGAAGGGGGGATAAGCTGGATTTATCCTACGGGGCAGGCAGACACATAGATGCACCACACTGCACGCAACGCACACACATACACACACAGGAGGGGTTACCCAGTGACGTGGACTGGGTGTTGCTGCTAAAATCAAATAGAACTCATTCTATTGGCTACTGCATGACTGGGATGGTGGAGGTGTGTGTGTGTGCGTGTGTGTGCGACTGGGAGGAGTGTCTGGATAATTGGGAGGAGGGGAGGCATCTGAAGCATCCAACCATGATTCAACATGGCTTTACTGTCTAAACTAATCATTCAGACCTTGATGGGTGATGGCTCTTTGTTTTTTATTCAAACCAAACACATAATTCTTGCTGCCAAAGCCCATTTAGAACAGGCCCCAATAAGTTTGTATTAGACTATAAATAGTTTAAAAATAAGATGGATGTGATGTTGATATATATATATATAATAAACAACATAAAAAATTTGGAAAAGGACATGAATGAGACCAGATAACTGAGAGCAAGATAATCTAAATACAAATGAATGATTTAATCTGAAGTCCAATGAGCAGCCCACAGCATAACCCATATTTATAAGACAATAATCAGTGTCTCCTGTCCACCATCATGATGCTCAGTGAGCTTGACGAGTCCACAGACAGAGGACACTGTGTTCTCAGAAGTCTTCCCAATGCAAACATCACAGACCTGACGTACAGACAAGTCTCCTGACGGATCATTCTTTCCTTCAGGATTAAACAGCCCACAGTGTAGAAGCACTTACCCTGTTAATTGTGAGTCCTACCAAAATGTTAATACATATTCTGTCAAATTAGATATGACTAATTCATACAAATGGTAAATAATGTAAATACCGTACTGTAGCCTCATGTGACACTAAAAAGCAGCACATTATTCATTGTATGCCATTCAGCCCAATGCATTTTAATGTGTCTAAATATATGCTGTGTAAAATTAACTGTAAATGCCAAATACAAAATCTATGCATGTAAACTATGAACAAAAGTGGACAAATTCCAACTTTAATACAAAATACAACACAGCTTGGTAACATGTAAGTATTTCATTTCTGTGCACAAAGCTTTGCCTGCGAGCTAGCACCACATGTGACAGGGTAATGGAGTGTTATGGAGTTATGGAGAGAGTTGGTCTGCCATCTAGGGGAATATCTTTGATAGTACATTAGACCCGTTTATCATTGGTCATCTGCTGAGAATCAGTAAAATTTCGGACGAATGAAAACTGATCACATACTTCTGTCTATTGACATTTTAAGGACCAGTAGATCTCAGGGGGAGCTGAGCCCAGTCATGATGAGGCAATGTGTCATTTCTGAGGTCCTGTTGTGGTTAGGTTAAAATTGTGGTTCGGGATGAACTGGTGGTGGTTGAGGTGAGAGATAAGGTTTTGGTTCGGCTGAATGAAAGTGCTGTGTGCTAACAAGTCCAGCTGAGCAGCAGTGTGCAGGGATGATGTGAAGATGGAAACTACACACCAAGAGTTGTTTCAGTCTACAACTGTGATGTGGTACAGTCCAGAATCTCCCATTGGACAGAGTATTTCGATGCACTCAAACATCTTGTCTGTGACGAATAAAACATCGACCAGACACCACTGGCTGTTGATGGACATTGAAGGTCAACAAAACCAGGCATTATCCTTCATGTGTCACATCAACATGTGTCATTGCTCCATTTTGAGCAGCTTTTTTACCACAGGCCAGTTGTATTTCAAGCATCTAACACCAGAGGACACTGTCTCCCCATACACACAGTGTCACAGCCACGCTATACATGGTTTATGTGATAGTTCCCTTCAGTAAACCAGTAAGTAACTGAAGTAAAACATATTATTATATTGAATCAGTTGTGAGGACTTTTAAATAAACGAAATATACATTGATTGTGTGATTTCAATGATGAGGTTAAATTGTCAGGGGAAATGTATTTTAAACCCTGATCTTAGGGAATTAAACCCAATGAGGAGAGATGACAACAGATTCAAGAGTCAGCTGAACTTAAGTGACCAGGACACGTGCTCTCTGGGTGTCATTGCTGCAGATTCTTTCCCTCATTCATTTCTGCTGCACCTCTTCAGCCATGTAATCATCTCAGAGGAGTGCTGCCCTTCGCAGTAGCTAGAGGTCACGTTCCAGCACCTCCACACCCACAGCCACGGGGATGCCATATCTTGAGTGCACACCGCTCTCCTCGTCCCACCGACATTGTCCTTTTCCCAGTTTACAGCAACTCCTCTGGGCTCCTGGGTCCTGTCACAAAAACTATCCTTCACAGAGCCCCACAGGTGCCATCCAATAGCGGCCTCGGAAGGAGGCGGCACGTGACGGTGCACAGCCAATGTCGCACGCCCACCACAGCACACTTCCTGGAGGGAAAGTACACTCAGAGAGCATGCATGTTTCTATTTTTAATCTCTGTGGCAGAAAAAGAGGAGCAAAGCAACCACTTTTAAAACAATAGCTTAATATAACACAGAGCATGTGTGTGGCTCTTTTAGCACCAGGCAGAGCTCAGGTTACACACACATGTACTCAGCACTGTTCAGCTTGGATGACTAAGGATGTTTTAGCAGCACCATAAATACAGATACACACACATTAAAAAAACAGGCCTACATGTGCATATCCCTTGCACTCATGCATGTTGACATGTGCACGTGTGCACACTTGCATGCACAAACAAACTCAGGAATATGTTCACACTCATATGCATAGAATCGCTCGCACACATCCATGAATCTTGCTGCACTGCTTTAATGCCAGTCGCTCCTTCAGGCTTGAGCCTCTTCCGCTCTGCTCTTATCACTCCATTTCCTTAAACCACTCTGCAGTCACCATGATGACATAGAGTTTGCCCTTCTCTTTAAAAGCTGTCCATCACCCACAGGCCCCACCCCTGATGGCACATGAGATAAGAGCACGGGACTCGTGATTGAATCACCAGCAGAGCATTCCATCATACCACTGTTCTTAGCTGGACCAGGTTGATGGTCCCACAGGTAGGGGTTTGGGTTGGTGTCCTGGGCACGCATGAGGGGGGGGGGAAGAAATGAAAAGGAGAGAGTGGTGGAGTCGGTGTATAAGAGAGATAATTAAAGCAAAGTGGATTAAAGCGAAGTCTTGGAAGATGGTAGATAGAACGAATCAGATGGGGAGCTTAAGATAAGCAGAGAAAGTGGATGAAGAAAAATAGAGGAGACAACATAGAGAGAGAGATGAGAGAGAGAGAGAGAGAGAGAGAGAGAGAGAGAGAGGAAGATTTAAAGAGAAGAGGAGCGTGTGCAGGCAGGGGTTAGGGCCGAGCGTGTGTTGTGGGCTCAGCAGTGAAGTTGACGATGCACTGGGAGAACAGCTGCGCTGCAGGGCTTTCAGGCTCCATCACTACTGCTCTCCTTCAAGCAGCTCCACCAACACACTCCCTCTCTCTCTCTACCTCTCTCTCTGTCTCTCTCACACGCACACGCAAGCACGCACACACACACACACACACACACACACACACACAGCTCTTATAAACATGCAAAAGCACTGATTGTTGCATCAGTGCACAACACAATAATAACCAGGATTTATGTGCATGTTCAGGCCTGGGAAAAATACACTGAGTGCTCATGGCCATATTTAAAGTTATTTCCAATGTCCTAAGCCTTGTTTGCTGCGATAAGATTTCAAACATGAAGATAAAAAGTGTTTTGAACATAACTAGAAAGAAAATGGCAGTTTAACAGCTTATAGGAGCCGTTGAGTGAAGCCGAAATATAATTTTGTTTTTTGCAAATTTGTTTTAAAAGAGAGAGACGGCATATAGAGATAGAAAAATATGGCAGCTGTTCACTGTAAATTTCACTTGTAAAATGAACACATGGGGCGTCTTTTTAAGGAGTCGACACAGCATAATCCCTTCTGAGGTTGGTCAAGCACAACACTTACAACACAAAAGCAGATTTCGGAGGCAAAAACAATTCATTGTCATTCAGATATAATTCAGCTTTGAGCAGATTTCTGTTTGTGTGACTGTATTCAAGACGGAGCATCTCACTGCGCTCTGCATCTGGTAATGTAAAATCAAAATGGTTCAATACCCAAAATTCCTGTGGCGGCACGATTCAGGTTCAAAAGTGCATCACATCATGTTTGCAAGGAGTCAGTTTTGATTGAGAGAGTTTGGTGGTGTATGTAGTAGAGAAGCACATTGAATCTGAGGTGGGTGCATACTGCTCCACTAAGCCAAATGGCATCAATGATCCCTCGAGGCCCACTAGCCCCTCTGTCTGTGTTTTACTCTGCTTTGGTTCAAAAATGAACTGCATTGCACTTTCCTCCTGGGGTTTGCACACCGGGGTTTGTGGGTGTTTGAAGGAGAAGAGAGACACAAAGTTTGAACACAAAAAAGGCCAACACACACAGATACATGCACATCCACTATTCCAGGTGAATGAAGGGTAAAACATGTACATGTTATTTCCATTATCCTCACTAGCTCGCATCAGAGGGGAAGAGGCCGAGTCAAGAACAATGAGAGACAAGAGCAAAAAAGAAGAAGAAAAATGTAGAAGGATTGAGTCTGGAAATTGTACAACACTAATAAACAATATTTCTTAGTTTAAACCACTAGACACAGATGTCAAATCTCCTGGATTCAATAGCTATTATATCAAATATTCCATTATATAGTTGGACTTTTGGGAGCATTAATGTGGTTCCTGTTGAGAAGGTTAGTTTGAGACTGTGGAACCTGCTGATTTTGAATAGATGGAGCAACAAGCACCAATCAAGATGCTACTTGAACACTACATTCGCCAAAGCATTTTGTTGAGATGTTAATAACTGTATAATCAAATTTTTGATATAAGCAAATAACTATTATAGCAAGGTCTTTCTTTTATGTTGATGTCTGTTCACATGAATTAATAGATACTGGTCACCAGACATATCCACTGCAGATTTTGGAGATAGGGAGACATAAGGGCTGTGAGTGGCCGCTTGACATTTTTTAACACTCGATACCTGCAGGTCCACTCATGGCTAAAATTAAAATCAATTCAACAGAGGCTTTTAGTCATAATTATAAGTCATGATGATTTAGGCATGACTAACAGTGGATCTCATAAATGTCCCCTGTTGGCTCACTGCTCCAATATGGATGAGTATGCATCAAAGGGGAGGGTCCACTTTTGCAGAGGTATGCTCACACACAAACACATACACATACACATACACACACACACAAATACACACACACGCAAACACACAACCTCATCCCCAGGTGAATAATTCAAGACGATTCTAGAAGAAACCATTATCCTGGGCAGACAGGTAAGCTGATATGGTGAGCCTGGTCCGCTCCTCCTCACCTCTCACGGAACACTGCTGGAGTTCACTCACTGACCAACACGCCGGGAAATGAAGATGATTGTTCTCTGCTCTTTGCCGTCAGCTGGGTCGTGCACCTGAAGCGGAGGTCTCGGCTCAGAGGTTCTACTATAGGTAGGAGTTTTATCATACTGGCTATGTAGCACTGAACTGAGGTCACCGTTATTTGAGGGAGTCAAATCTATTTCACTTGTTTATATGTGTGATAAGGACAGTGTTTATTAATAAAGAGTTATCCATATAAAGTAACTTAATCTGTTGGCACTACTTTTTACAAGCCAACGTGAAATAAAATAAAATGATCTATCTAAATTTGACTTGATAAGGTGCCATTTTTTATGCTGTACTACTATCAACATTAACCAAAGCAATATGAGGAAAAAGAAACAACTTTTTGAAATGTATACGAATGGGGAAGACATGACTGCCTTCCAAAAGTGAAGCCAAAGTTGTTCCAACATCACCTAGTGCAGTATGGGTATAAGTCGAAGCACATGTTAGTGAGAGGAAGTGGAGACGCGGCGTCCATCTTTATATACAGTCTATGGGTAAACCCATTCATTTAAAAACGTATCATCTAAAATTACAATGTAACATAACACCTACAGAGTTGCTGTTTGGTTGGTGCTGATTTTAAACAGGACAAGTGACTGAACATAAAATCCACAGAAGTGTTTTAAAGGGTCTTCTGGGGGTCACAGCTATCATTTGGTCATTAGTTTTTCATAAGGGGATAATAAGAAGCTGTACGCCTGACAGATGTACATGTGCTTTGTGATGCTTTTGCATTCGTCAGACAGACTTTGTACAATTAAGCTTATGGTAGGATCATTTTCACAGTATTTACATGAGAGGTTATAGCTTTTAAAAAACATTGTCACACCACAAAATAACTGTGTTCTTAAGCTGATAATGGATTGATAATTTCACTTTTTTATAGAGTTACAGCCCTCACCATCATGCACGTTGACAAAGTATATTTTACATTTTCTTATTGGAAATAAACATTTATTTAAGATAGACATTTTAACAAATGTAATCCACAAAATAATTTATATTTGAAGGTTTAAGACTCTCACTAAGTGAAATTATATTTATGCGCATACACTTGTCCTATTACCTGCTTGCTTAGAAACAACAGCTGTGACGGGAGAGGGGTGTGTTTCAGGAAGGGTCGTGTTAACTTACTGTCTCATTATGAACACATGGCACTGGAGGTAAATGGGAAAATGTAATTATGTTTGGTAACAATCTGAGGGGTGGCGACGTTTTACCAGTGGTGACCAGCAGCAGTTTTAACTTGATATATGTTTACTAAGATACAACGCATTTTAGAAGACTCCGGAAAGTAGAAGTGGGGTTGGTGTCCTGCTAGATTTTATTTTGTCTTTAATTAATAGATCATATTTGCTACCGCACCCCAACAAGTCACTCTTATGGCCGATGTATTGTAACTACTTCAGATTAAAATGATTTGTTAGAGCAGAAGATAGTCAAAATGAGAAAACGTAAAAGTATCAAATTAAATAGGCTACAAAATACAATGTGTACATGACATACACTGCAGACAGAAATATTATTTGTAGAGAAAATTAACTTAGATAAAGTGCAGTGGCACAGGAAAATAAATAAAGTAGTGTGCAAAAGAAACTGGTGAGTAGGCCTATAGTGGTGTTGTGCTATATATATATATATACATAGATATACACAAATATACAAATACATACATATATACAAATATATATATATATATATACACCAATATATATACACCGTACTTTATGCTATATGATTTGATTATTTCCACATCTGTATCACAGCTGTAAAATTAGGCTCATGATGATTTGAGTCTAATAATAGTGACCTTCACGTGATAAATGGAGGCTGCATGTGAAACCCCATTTGAAAGGTGTCTCGTTTTTGTTAAAGAAGCAAGAGGCAGGCCTGACAGAGGATCTCTCATTCAACCTATTTGATCTGACCCATGCACAGTATATGTTCGGATCCCTATACAGTATATGTACTGATCCATGTACAGTATATGATGTGATCCATGTATGGTATATGTTCTGAGCCTTATACAGTAAATTCTCTAATCCATGTACAGTTTATGTTCTGATCCATATACAGTATATGTTCTGATCCATGTGCAGTGCATGATGTGATCCATGTGTACTGCATAGGGTGATCAATGTGCAGTGCATGGTGGGATCCATGTGCAGTGTATGATCAGAGCAGGGTCTGTGCAGCAGAGTCGGGGGCAGAAGGAGGGATCGAGCTTCAGCCTCTCATGTTCTTCTCGTTCCTCTGTCTCACTGGCGCTGTGGCGATGAGCAGGCAGCGGACTCTCTGTTGTCTGGTGCGCACTCTCCCGGCTCCATCGTCAGCTCTCCACGATCACCATGGAAGAGCCTAATTAATGCACGCAGCCTCTACGTGTCCCTCTCCGCGTCCTGCTGCTGCTGGAGCTGCTGCATGCATTTTAAACCTCCGCCGTCACTGAGACCGGACCTGCGAACACATCCCACCCGGACCCACTGGACCAGGACCCGGGGAGAAGGAGAGGGGAGGACCGCGGCTCAACCCTGAAGTCTCCAGGAGAAAAAAGGTAGAGCTCGGCGCATCAAACTGAAGTTAGCCTCTTAGCATAGCTGCCTCTCTGCATGCAGACAGCGATGATGCCTTTATTCCCATCTTTATTTCTAGAGGACAGCAGTTTTTTTTAACCCTTGTATTAATGGCCACTTTCCTCTCGGCACTGTCATGCTCGGTGGAAGAGGAGGTTTTTCATTATTAATAACGCAGACTCACTAGAATAAACCTGATCATGTGGACTGTCCACTGAGCTGAGGCTTGCTGTAATAACGCTGCCAGCTGTTTCTGCTGTCTCCTCTTTTTCTGCTGGATTTCACCACATCTTACCTCAGTGGCGTCCAAGGGGAAACATATCACCTCGCCAGATGATGGCTATTCTGCTCATGGAAACCACAGTGTTCATTTCCATGCACGGATGCACGGTCGATGCAGCCGTGGCATTACTATCCAACCCCCCAAAAGGAGAATGGGAAAAAAAAAGCGCATGTATTTTACGCATTGTTCTCGCCTCGGCTCGGCTATGAGGCAGAAGAAGCATATCAGAGCACAAAGGAGATGTAGGTTAAAGTCTGTATTCACCACCAGAGCAGCAGCGTCAGATAACAGTAACACTCACTGATCATCTGGGGTTTTTTTTTCTCTCAATGCAACAATATAAAGATGATTTCTCCTTGGAGCATCAGTGCAATGTGACCTTTTCGGTTTCTTCCTCTGCGGGGCCTGCTCGCAATTCAAGGACTTACACAACTGATGAGAGCAACTGAGAGTGGCAGCTCTCAGTTCACTCATGTGTTTTCATGGGCTTTGAGCTGCATGGCATCCGTCCAGTTTAACCTTATGGAATATGGTCATTTTTAGGAAACGTTGGATTGTTTTGCATCTGAGCCAGGTCATATTTTTTTATTGTAGTTTAAGGCAAAAGCTATAGAGAAGAAAGAGGACCTCTCTGTTTGGATAAATATTTGAATAAAATCCCGAAAGGCACATCATGGCACAGGGTTGGTAGATTTAAATTATATAAACCACTGCTCTCCTGCTGGGAGAATTATTTTGCATTACTGGGATAAAAACAGAAAGAAAATGCACCAACGTGATAGAGCACACTTGCCTCCTTCAGGGCAACTAACCCTTAGCCACACCAATGAAGGCTGTTAAATTGTTTCTAAAGCAAGAGTGCTATGGTTTATTTCTGCTAAATGTCCTCACTCTCATAATGTGTTTTATATATACACTACACAAAACCTCCTCATACAGTATGACCCCAACCATTTATTTGTAAGCCACGTTATACTTCCCTTGGAATCACATGAGTCCATTCAGCCCACCAACTGCATGTTCAGAGCATCTCTGCTGCACCTCACAGAATCAGGAAACACACCATTAGATTTAACTCCATCTTCAAGATGGTTGAATTCAATTATCAGTATTGGACTTGGACAAAGACACCAACTTCAATTAACACAATTTGTTAGTATTTATGTAGTCAATTTCTCAACCAGGGGGAAATGGCTTGTTTTACAAAGAAAATAAATAAATAGACTGTATCTATATACACTTTACCAGTCTTATCAACCACTCAAACTGCTTTACATTAAAATTTGCATAGACACATTCACACACACATTCATACAGAGCTACATTACGCAGCGCTCTTTCCATTTTACACCATTCACTGAAGTGAGGAGAAATTCAGGGTTCAGCCTCCTCCCCAGGACACTTTGGAATGTTGACTGGAGGAGCCAGGGATCACACCAGCAACCTCCTCTACCCCCCGATTCACAGTCACCATAAAAACTGAATTGAAACTGAAGCTGGACATTGAATTGATTCCCATTTGAGCCGGAATATATGAAGCAGTTATTCACGATGAGCCTGGCAGAGCCTTAAAGCAAACCTAACGCACATAATGGAGCGTGGCCTATCAGTTTGTTTCATGAGTGTACCTGAATCTAATGTTGCGGTTTGAGGACACCTATGATGCGCTCTGTCATCAAGTCATAAAGTGTGTAAAAAACTGATTAATGCCATCTGTTCTCACCATTTTCTCATTCTCAGAGGCAAATAATGCCAGCAGCACCAGAGGCTCTCCCCCTGGTGACGTGCCAGCACATCGGTCAGACCGCTCTGCCCTCCTATAGCCTCCCTCTCTACCCTGGCAGATCCATGCTGCTGGATGCTCCTCACAGAGCCACGCCCGCACCATGAGCGCCAACGGGCCCACCCCGGACCCAGTCCCTGCCCCCACGGCCCCAGTAGCACCTCCCGCCGCTACCCCTGCTCCGGCTGCGGCTCCGGCTCCGGCCCCGGCACCGGCGGCGCCCGCTCCTCCTGCCCCGCCTGCCCCAGCGACCACCACTATCCCAGTAGGTGCGTTGGCACAGAAGAAGCGGCAGCAGTATGCCAAAAGCAAGAAACAGGGCAGTAATGCAAACAGCAGGCCACCAAGGGCTCTGTTCTGCCTCAAACTCAACAACCCCGTACGCAGGGCCTGCATCAGCCTGGTGGAGTGGAAGTATCCTTTAACTGTGGCCCTATGTGGGGTTGAGCGCATGAATGTGCATGAGTGTGTGACATTGTTATTGTTAATATAGTAATCAATTGACCGAAAATAACTAGGCAAATATTTTGATCATTAATAATTTAAGAAATGCATCCAGCAACAACACCAAATATCCTCTGGTTCATTGTGGGGATGCTCAGCTTTTTATTCTAGAACAGAATCAAGTGAACATCTTGGTGATTTGGATTATTGGTCAATGCAAGACATTTGAAAGCATCACCATGGAGACCTCATTGATGTTCTAATCAAATAGTCAATCAAAAACCTGCCAGACTCATCAATAATAACCATCATTGTTAGTTGTTGTTCTTCTTGTCTAAAACTCATGTTGGATCTTATTTGTAGTAATAATAATGGAGAGAATGAGGTCTGTAGCTCTGCAGTTACATCTGGGGGGTAACATCAACGTAATCCGGTGGTTTTTGGAGCGAGTTTTGGCTCATGACCACCTCTTTACTTATCTTGTAAACCACTGATGTTATTAGTGGTTACAGAAACAAAAGAAACCAAAAATGGTATTAATGCGCTGCACTAATTCTTCAACGTTCAGTCATTTTTTATCCTGTGTTTTCCCTAACTTCTCTTCTCAGGCCATTTGATATCTTTATATTAATTGCCATTTTTGCCAACTGTATGGCCTTAGCTGTCTACGTCCCTTTCCCTGAAGATGATTCAAACTCCATAAACCACGACCTGGTGAGTGGCCTCATTTTTATGTCTTTGTTATTATCCAGTCATCCATTTGGTGCTTGTTGAATCAGCGCTGCTACTTAAACTCAAAGGTTGCAATCAGAGGCGGACTGCTCTTGCCTTGCATAATGTTGAGCTGGTCTGTTTGAGTTGACATGCTCAAAACCTCTTGTGAGAATGTCGGGTTATTAGCTATAAACACATGATTAGAAAGAATTAAAGATGATTTCCTCTGGTTCATAATCCTCTCTTGACTTTCTTCTCTATTATTTCTATATACTATAGTTACTCTGTCTTTGATATATGTTGAGATTTTACAGTAATGTGACTTTGTGTAAAGATGGTGTCGTCATCGGTTCAGTATTTGCTGTGCTCAGAGAAACACCTGAAAACTATCCTCATTGGTGCTTTATCATGTCATAGTTTTCCCGTACAGAGGTTTTATTCAGCTTTCTATATTTAGAAACTTCTCGTCATTGCACCACTCCGTGCACCTTGTGCATGTTTCCTCGTGTGATGAATTATGGGTGTTGTAGTGTTGTGGTGTTGTAAGCATTGTTCCACAGCTGAGGATGAGTGTGCTCTCCAGAAGCCTGACAGTCACACACAGTGTGGTCCTTAGTTGAGCAGAATTCAGCTGTAGTGCTCAATGATTTATGAGCAGCTTATACGGAGCGTCTGCAGACATCTGAATGTCTTGAAAGCTGCGTCTGAGAGTGCACGTTACACAGTCTGTTGTAAAAGACGGCTGCTAACGTTTCTCTGTTGGTTAGACGCCTGAAGCCACTGTGCGGGAGAAGCTGCAGCATCAGTGAAAAGTGTGTCTTGTCCTCTTTAGCAAAGTAAAGGTGCGCTGCTTCCCAGTCTGACCTCCTGCAGGGTGACCTCAGGGTGTTTGTTTACACAGCGGTGCTGCATCAGAGGAAAGTTGGCCATCTGGGACATTACAGTGTCTCATACAGTGTTATACAGTACATTAGGCCTGGTTTAGAGGGAAGTTTGAAAGAGATGGATTGTGTTGATAGTGACAACTGTTAGAAAATGTGCATACACGTATAAGAAAAATGGAATCTGTTGAAATGTGATGTTAGAAAGGCTGGATATTGCTATAACTGATTTGCTGCCCTAAGGTTGATATAAACCTACAAAGAAATTTCAGAAATGACAAAACCATATTGAGATAAACATCATATTGTCATGTTGGCTTCTTCTGATGTGCAAAGCTACTGTGAAACTAAACCTTCTCTGTTTTATATGTGCTTCACAATCAATGTGTGCCAATGAGAACACAGTGGTAGGTAGGGATGTCAATATGTGGAACCAGGTTACACCTCATGCTGACCCTATAGTTACAGATAACAGCGGATACTTTAGAAGAAAAAAGGTGTGTGTAATCAATATTCAGATGCTGCTTTACCTTCACCATGAAAAATCTTTGCAGATTATCTCGTTAATGTTACCAGGTTTCCTTTTGGCTTTTAATCTGAATTATTAACAAATTGCCACTTTTGCTTTTCATCCACCTAGTCAGTGGGACACTGCAGTTGTTGTCTGTCACTAAGTTGTGATAACAGTGTAGTTATTTATTTGATGAACGTTGGCGCGATTGTTTATATGTGAAAAGAAGTTAAATGGGTTTTATGTGTTTTAGAAAATGAAATAGACAGTGGGAGTTGTGCAGCTATGGTGTGTGCCTGAACACTGTTAACATGGCAAACCTATGTGTACGCCTTCACTGAGAACCTGATGAGTTGATTTTCAAAATCAAGGCTCGCTTAAGTGTACTAAAATGTACTTTATACTTTATACTTTAAATCTTCATTTCATAATGTTAACATGAGGTTTGCTGACTTTGAATCACGGGAGAAAAAGTGAGATTGGTGCATCACTGCTTTGACTTTATTTTGACTTGTTATGACACAAGTGCTGCTGTGAACTAAATAAATGTTTTACTACAAAGAATAGATGTGATGTCAAGAGAAGCTGGTTTCAGCTGCCCGGCTGCTCTGTTGTGTTGTAAATGGCTGTTAAGCTAAACAGCTCTCAGTGACAGATTACACTCCCTAATATGAGCAGAGCTTTGGACTAATTGACCCTGGCTAAGTGTTGACAGGTGCTTATTTCACACTGGACGAACCATTATGAGCTTAGAGAGCATTTTATATTCTTATTGTTAAGAGCTTCACTTTGTCATGTGTGGAAGGTTCTCTGAAAGACAGAAAGGCCTGGAAGCATTTGAATTTTGACCACAAATGTCCCAATGTAGGAATGATTGTATCTTGACAAGGGAAAACGTAATCATGATGCCCATCTCCAACCCGCTGCAGGTTGAGTTAGTTGAGCTCTCGGTTATGGAGCGACGCATGCACGCTCGTTCAGGCAGCCAACTCGAGCTGCCTGAACCAATCAATCCAATCACGTGACATACATCATGTGACATACCTCACTCTCCACAACCATCTATAATACACATCAAAGTAATCAGGTGGTCTATTTAAGCAGAGAGGAATTTCCCATCATCCCCGTTGCTCGCATTGCTGCTGCAGCATTGCTACCAGTTGCTTCAGCCCCTCCACCAACCCACCATCCACCTGTAGGCTCCGACGGGGGGGCTACCAGTATTATGCTCATCACTCCCATCACTCCCGTGTAATCATATGGGGGATTGACTTAGTTGGAGCCCATACGCCAAATACTAAACCTGTTCTACTGCTGCAATAAATGTTTGAACGTGAGCTGTCTGACTGAACTGTACTAATGCAATAATATATTATTATGCAGGTATTCACACTTAAAGGGATAGTTCATCCAAAAATGAAAATTCACTTATTATGTACTCACCACTATTCAGATGGGGGGAGGGGCGATCTGCTTCATACTGACATCCAAGTGTCTGTAAGCCAGGACATTCAAATCTGACTAGTAACGGCGTAATCTCCACCATGTTTTAAGCCTAAATATCCTATATCCTCCTCTGGATCACAGTGGACATTTAGGCTAAAAACATGGTGTAAATGACTCCATCATCGGCATAGTGGTGAGTCAGCATAGGGTCAGTTGCCTGGACTCAGCTGTATGGGCATTACTGTGCAATATTTGGAACTAAATTCTAATAGAGCAGATATAGCTATTGTCTAAACATATGTTTCAGGTGGACACCCATTCAAAAGAACTAGAATGCTTTGTTTTAAATACTATCATGAACAAAACCAAGTAGAGGTTAGAGGACAAGGTGATACAAAGATAGTTATATGATACAAAGATATTTTTTCGTATTTTGGGATTTTGTCTAACCTCTTATAGTCAGGACAGATCTTTAAAGATTCTCCTCTCTGCGAATACAGAGTCTTCATTACCTGCTCCATGTGTTTTTCTGCTTACAGCGGTTATACTGACTCTTGTCTTGCACTAACGACAGCTTTACATTGCTTGCACAGGACTTTGGTTTAATTCTGCAGTGTCGACGTTAAATCACCAGAGGGTAAATAATGCAATCTCTCTCTTTCCAGCAGAGGTTGAACAATTCAATACTTTTTAGTTGAGGGCAGGTGTGTGCCAGCTCGGCCGTAGTCGTTCCACAGAACTCACGCTGTTCTCGCAGGAGGAGCGCTACAGAGCAAAACGCTGAGCTAGTGTTGCTGTTGTCGCCAGCAGGTAAGGCTGTCGGGAAGATTGCCATTTCACATACTGTGCTCCCAGCCTCACAGGTGGACTGAGGACTGATATGAAACCCGAGGCGAGGTGCTGAGAGGCCTGATGTGTAAAGCAAGGATCAAATTATATGGCAGGGCAGCAGAACGACGCAGGCTTTAACTCGGTGACACACTCAGAGTAGGTATAACTTTCAACACACAGGGACACCGAGAGTCTGATACACACCAGCTGACTTGTATAGGGCATGTGTAGACTGTACACTCAGTGCTGTGTCACTGAGGATTCTCAGTCACATTAGCTTCTGAAGGCAAAAAAAAAGGCTGCTTCTGTTCTTTTGCTCATGCTACACTGTGTAGACGGTGTGTAGGTGCTGCACAGATGCAGTGAGATGAAACAGTGCATTGCTGCAAAGTCATAGAGACCTAAGCAGCATGAGTCTCCCCGTCTTGTTAGTAAGGCTTGGTTAACTGCAGCAGCTCATTATAAATAGAAAGCAATTTCCTCCTCAGGCGGAACACAGGGCAAAAGATTGGGGTCTTGCTACCACCAAGGGGCACAAGTGAGTAACAGGAAGTGCACATGCGCACGTGAGACAACAATCTCTGTCAGGATCTCACGGTCATTTCTAAATCTTTTCTTACTTCCCTCTCCTTTTCTTCCTCTTCCCTTTGTTGAGTCATTTCACCAGAATAGTAAGCAATGCGCACAAAACCCATCCTTGCACATGGATGTCCTTGTCACCCACCTTGTCTGTGGGACAGACAAATCGTCTGCAACCCTCCTGCCTTTGCTTTAAGGTCATTTCTGACTTATCTGAGACTCAACACCCCGGGCAGCTTCCGCTGAAGGTAGCTGAGCAAAACAATGACCTTTTCATGGTGAACATGATTCATAAATCTTATCCTTCGTAAAGGAAACATGCAGCGAAACGGGTCCACTATCATATAGTGTTTGCCCGTATCATTGTTATTGCATAATGCCTCAGCCGCAGAGCCATTTGTTTTACTGGGGACAAAAAGGACAGAAACATGTAAAGACTGAAATGTGTGCGTACGAAGTGATAGTCAGGTCATTTGGATGCCGTCCATGTTAGAGTCAGCTTCACATTCAGATGCTCTTACAAATGAGCATGTCAGCATTTACTACCCTATATCATAATCTAGATTTGATGTAATTATGAAATTACATTTAGAGATTGTTGTGGTGAATAACTGTTGTCCTCATTTAAGATTAACAAGTGAAGCTCTCTTACAGTAATAACGATTAAAATGCTTGTTTTCTACTGTGACAGATCATTCCTTAACTCACATGGCAAGACAGAAGAAATATTTGACACTACATATAATTAGAATTGAATTCCTTATTTATCACAAAATGATCGATAAAAATATAAAATGTTATTGTCAAAGATCATGTACTTATACTTCTCTTGGTATGCATGATGTAAAGTTCTGCTTGTGTCGCAAGATTTCTAATTATACTCTGTAAAACTTGGCTTAGCCTTAGCTTTGGCTGGCTCACTACTGCCTTTCAGCTTTTACTGGCTACAGTATATAAGCACAATCTGTTGACCAGCAGGCAGCACTAGGTTCCTGCCACAGGTTCAAATACAGATTCACGTATCACACAGATGTAGCCTCAGTTTCACTCTGAACCTCACATCAGCTGTAAGATCAGATAGTTACCACCAACTGACTCTGAGGCCCACAGCTCAACAGCACAGAGGACGTACTATAGCAGCGTGTGATATATGTTTAATAAGACTAAGTCATTAGTAAATACTGTGCTCCACAAAATGAGCAGCTACAACCTCAGGAGTCATTTCTGATGTAAATACCGACAACCATCATGTCAAACTGGTGATTTGAAGTCAATGCCTACTGACTGATCACGTCTTGCTGTGCTTCACTGTGACAAGCCGCCACTGAGAGGCACCCAGTGGTTCATGTCCAACAACATTAGAGGCACAATACAGTGAAGGGTTTATTTTAAAAACACGTTTATGACGCAAACTATCTAAAGTTTATTAGTTTGTTGGTTTTTAAGCTGATTATGTGTTCGTCAATTATTCAATTCATTAGGTGCCTTAAAACCTGAAAAAGGTCCTTTCCAATTAGGTCCAAACTTAACAACAACAACAGAACAACAAATAGCTAAATGACCCAAGAACGTTTGTATCATTTACACAAAATTTATCATTCTTTTGCACAAAAGTGCCTCATGCTGTTAACTGCGCACTTTGCTTTAGAGTCTCTCATGGACAAACTAAGATTAACAAAATATCAAACTAGAGTAATGTAGTGCTGCCTGGTGTATGAGCATAAACCTTATGTTTACCTTTGTCAAGGAGATTATGCTTTCATCTGTGTTTGTTTGTTTGTTTGTTTGTTTGTTTGTTAGAAGGATTACGCAAAAACTGAACCAACTTCCATGAATTGCTGTGGAGGGTTTGAGAATGACCTTAGGAAGATTTTATGAATTATATATATTAGGACTTGTACGCTTTATATATATACACATATCTATATCTCTCTATATATGTATATACCCTAACCCTATATATATATATATATATATATATATATATATATATATATATATAGGGTTAGGGTTAGGGTTATATACACATTTATATAAATTTCTGAATAGATCTGGATAAATGGTAGAATCCAGGAATTGTTTTCACTTTCTTGGAAGTGGCGAGATACAGAATGGCCTAAAGACACAAGCTGCCACTGTGTCCTTTGAAACAACTTCTTCTCATCACTGTTTGCTACAGACTTCTTAATTATTGTATACCGGTATCTAAGTCTATAGGCTGAGGAGGATACTGACCTGGATTTTCCTTAGAGGAGAAGGTTCATTTTGGATGCACTATTGTGCGGCATAATAGCCAAAACGTGTATCCGATGAAGCAGTCAGCTGTGTCTGTGTGTGTGTGTGTGTGTGTGTGTGTGTGTGTACTGGCTGGCACAAGCAACAACGTCTGGACTGTGGCCTCCCATAGAGATGATGGTGGAAGTATATGTTTAGTCACTTAACGTAACTGCTCATTTGTGGCTCACACTAGCAGTGTCCCTGCTCGTTATCTTGAACGTGTATTGCTGTGTGTGTGTGTCACTGGAGAGAGAGAGAGAGAGAGAGAGAGAGAGAGAGAGAGAGAGAGAGAGAGAGAGAGAGAGAGAGAGAGAGAGAGAGATAGAGAAGGGGGTCAGAGCTGTGTTAGTGTTGTGTGGGCAGTGCACAGTGTGTGTGAGTGCATCCCTGATAAAGTACAACAGCGGAGCATGTGCGTCAAACAGACCATCTTAAAGGAAAACAGACGATTTACGGATTGATTAATTCTTTCTCTCTGGTTATGTAAATAACTGGTATGAACTGGGCCTGTGAGGCAGACTGATCTCCACATCCACATATAATATTTAACGTGTGAAACATGAACTGAGTGTGATGGCCACAGAGCTGAAAGAGAAATATGGTCAAATTCATAGTCCCACAACATTCACACGCAACATACACATTTAAAAGAGAGGTTTGTGGTCTCACGTCATCATCACAGGCTTTGATAGTTTTATTAATTAAACATTAAACGATTATTTTAGCATTAGGGTTTTTTTTTGTGTGAAGTTAAGAGTAAATTTTCCATAAAATCTTTCTTTATTCAGAATGAGAATCCTCATCTGATCATTAAAGCAGTTTTGCAGTTACTGCATGATTCAGGGTTATATATGAAAATGGGAGTTTTCTAGTGTCAGTTCGATTTGATCCTGCAGAGGTTTAATACTCTGGTTGAGATGAATCCCATTTTGTGAAAAGTCATCCTGTGTTTTTTTTCTCCTTTGACTGCTGGGTCCCTGACAATCAGGTTCACCTTGAATCCAACTGGGAAGAGTTGTTATAGACTAAACAATGATGAGAGTTACCAAACCCAGACACATTGATGGAGACACCTGAACATTTGAGGCAGCTTTTGCAAAACACTTTTCCTTTGACAGAACTATAGCCTCATCCACATGTCGTCTGAACAAAACGCTGCAATAGAATATATTTTAATTAAACTAAAGCACTGAGCTCAGTACTTGTCATGCAGTGAAAAGCCAAATATTAAGGTTTACTAAACGTAGGGTTGGTAATTTATTTCTTAAACACGTTTTTATCAAATTTGCTAAAATCCTCTTCACATCCTGATCCATAAGTTGTATAAAAAAAAAGCTGATGACTGTTGCCCTCGCTAGACTGTCACATAACCAATCATTCCATTGGGACCCAACTATTAGTTTCATTGTTTTGGTTTCCATGGTAGCTACTATACGTCACATATACATCCTTGCATTGACACACATCTGCAAGCATGACTGCATGTTCATGCCGATGATATGTACAGTAACAGAACATTAACTCTCACAAATGAACAAACACCAAAAATATTGGAGAGATCACGAGTTTTAGTTTTGTCATTTGTATTCTGTTGCCTGTGTCTATATTTAAATGTGAAATGGAGAGCGTGGGCTGAGCTGAAATGCTTAACTCTGTGTCAGGTGTGTTAGTGTTTAGGTGGCAGATGTAGACTTTGCAGCATTTGTACGATTAGACGACATCAAGAGGAGCTTTGATGGTTTTGCTAATGAGCTCCATTCCCCCTTCACTCTTTAAACTTTGAAGATCTCTTTACAGGCTGATGCAGACCGGCTGACACACGGCTGGTGACAGCTTTGGCATTTTGGGAATTGAGAAAACGGCTCCAGCTTGATTCAATGGTTGCATTATATTCTGTGTGTCGATTGTGTAACTTTAGGGCAGAACTAGGTTATACATCGGCAACAACCTTATGCAACAGATACTCGGTGTGATGTTGTGTTTCTTTGTGAAGCCATTTGCTTGGTGTGGGTATGACCTGCACTCGCGGTGTTTTCCTCGGCAGTGGGACATCCACATCCTCACACACCCCCAGCCTGCCCCCACTACACTACACACGCTATGCTACACACAAACTGTACACACACATACTATATAGATTGATAAAGAACAGGGCATTAGAGCAGATGAGCTGTACATTATGTTGGATTTTGTGTTGTTTTTGTTGGATTAAAATGTTCATGCAGTCAAGTAGAAACAAGAGATGTTTTCTTTCACTGTTTTAGTTTTGGATCGTCTGTGTGATATTCTGTAATTTGTTAATGATTTCCTTCACGACGACAATTCTTATACCTAGACTTTTGTGTAGCGGCTGATACAGAGTAACAATATGATAACAGTGCATTTAGAAAATGATAATATTATAATATATAATTCATTCTTTGTATTATTTGCCACTGACCCTGTATGGAAATGATGATTAGTAACATTGTTGTATGGCATGGCTCACATTAAGAAAATACATCCAGAGAATGAATCTCATAGAATTTCTTTTATTATTTAATTTGATAGTTCTAGGAATACACAACATTTACTTAATGAAATGGGTACAGCCATGTTCAAGAAAAAATAATAAGACCTTTATGAGATTGCTAGATTTGGCAACACTATTCCCCCCCCCTTGAACTGAAGTCTTGCATACAGAACACGCCACCCTTTTACTTGTGGGACTTTACAGCTTGAATTATTGCCAAGTTGCTGACTTTTAACTTAGACCTTGCAAACTCTATGCTACCACATACCACCTATTCTTCTCTGCTCTAAAAACAGTGCATGGCAGTGGCAGTACAGCACAACTGCTGTTTTGAAGCGGCAAAGAATAAATTGCATGTTGTATCTGGGTGAGACTGATATATTTTAAACATGTGGAATCTGATTGGTACATAGATTTGCGTACTCACCCATGCTCAGAATATGTTACAATAAATAAAACATCTATATTTAAGTTGATGTACAAACTGAATCAACTGGTGGTGCAGCAGACCTTATTAAAAGATGCAGAAGACAACCCCCATGCATAACACACACTGGAACAGCCATCCCAACATAGTCTGCTCACTCAAGCGCACTTACTTACTGTGCAAAACCTGCAAGAGTAGGCGGTGAAGAAGCACTAAATGCTGGCTCCCCTCACCCCCCCCTGGCTTAGCTGGGTGGCACTGACTGATCTATACAGACAGGAGAAGGCAAGGGAGGTAGGGAGGGATGGAGAGAGAGCGTGGGGGGAGGAGAGTGATGCAGGAAGTCCTACAGAATACACGCCTGCTCATTGTGTGCAGAATCAGATCCGAAATGACATTATTACGTTTGGGTGACACTCGGGAGATATCTGCTCTCAAACTGTCCCTCTGCTGACGGCTGCAGAGTTCTGATTAGTTTAAAGTAATGTGTTGGCTAGTGTGTGGTGTGTCGGTGCTGTTCTACTGTCCACTGTGCCACATATGGCTTGCTCTGACATTATTATTGTTGCGTATAGTTCGTTGTGTTTGCACTGCCGAAGTGCGCACAGATATCAAACATGCATGTTGTCACTGTGACTCATGTGACTGGGCTCGTCGCCACATGCTCAGATGTGGTATTTCATATATAGACACATGTGGCGATGAGACACTCTCCGACTTAATAAAAGAGCTTTATAAATTAGGCTTATTATTGTTATTATTATTAGGTTGTTAATGTTATTATTATTAATATATTGCTAGCAGTTTCCCCTTCTTTATTCTCAACTCTTTATTCTAAACTAAGCTAACCGTCTGCACTTATATCAAACTTCTCCTCAAGTAACCCTCAGAAAATAAGTCAACTAGTGTATTTCCAAAAACATTCCTCCAAACACTTCTTCTTGTATTTAGCCTGTGAGGTACTGTGATAAGTTTTGATTCCCACGGCCTCACTTCATGAAACTTTCATTTAAAATGGACTTCATTTAGATAATAAAAGATCATGTTTGATCAGTTTTAGTGACACAGAAAGATGTTCTTTGTCCCAGTCCCTCTCCTTTATATGCACAATATTATATGATTCATTTTCCGTTTCTAGTCTGCAGGAGGATGCACTGGGCCTCCTGAGCACTGCAAACGTGTGTGTTTGAACTGTAAATAGGTTTACGTAGCTGCTATATGCCTGGCTCAGTCGTATAGCGAGTCATGTAGAGGAAGGCATCATGAGATGAACTGAGACATGAACACTGACCCTGTAGGGAGAGATGGGGGCCTGTTCAGCTGTGAGAGTGCAGGAGTATCGTGCATTATGCTGTGTGGTCTCTTGCTATGCATGAATTCATTGTGTCCTGTGAATCTGCATTTAGGGACATGTATGTGTGTCTGTGTGTTTGTGTGTGTGTGTGTGTGTGTGTGTGTGTGTGTGTGTGTGTGTGTGTGTGTGTGTGTGTGTGTGTGTGTGTGTGTGTGTGTGTGTGCGTGTGTGTGTGCGTGATTGCATGATGTATCTTGCTGTGATAATGTGACAGGATAGGAGTAAGTGAGGTGAACATGTAAGTGCTGATAGAATGCATATGGTGCAGTATAGTGAGAAATGAGGACATATAACAGTGAGTCTCTTTACAGCACAAATAAATGAAGATGAGTCAGAGATATTTATGGTCCTCCCCAAAGGCCTCTGTCCTCACTGTCATTCTCTCTCTTCCTTTTTTTCCCCAACCATTTTATTTGAATTTTATATTTTTTAACATCCCTGGAATAAACACACATCAGTGCAGATAGTAACAACTCAAAACACACAGACACACACACATCAGATAATTTTTTTATCTTGTTAAAAGGTGTCAGATTATTAGGTCACTCAGGCTCCTCTAATTGTAGTCCAGAAATGTTTCCTGTAGTTTCCATCTCTAAAATTTATCTGATTATTATTATTATTTTGATTATGTATTTCTTTACAAATCTCGCAATTTCTATTTTCATTTACATTGTCATTTCATGAGATTTAATTTGGAGGGAGGGGGTCAGGGATAAAACAATTATCAAAATATTGAGAGACGATTTTTTTCCTGCAAAATAATATTTCCTACAAAAATATTGAGAAAAAAATCAAATCCCACTCACTCACGTCAAAATCTTGTATTCATTAGTTACTAAAACATGTTTTTACCAATTTAACATGTTACTGCAGCAGCGGCTTACAGTCGCCTCTTGGTCTGTAAATGCCTCTGAAATTGTTCACTCGTCCCTCTGTCACTATTTGTCCATCTTGGTATGAATCGTTCTGTTCTCTCTGCTCCCCCCGGCCTGAGCATGCTCATGTCACAGAGGCTGCTGCCAAGAGCTTAACTCAACCTTTTTACTGCAGTAACAAAGAGGGCCACGTCTCTTATTCTGGGCTAAGTGCTTCTCACAATCTGCAGTAAATGGTTGGGAAAACAAGCCCCGCAGCCCACAGTGCTCTTGCACTGCCGTTATTATGTCCACAGAGAAGACAGAGCAGAGGATTAAGGACTCCCTCAGGTGGAAGAGGTTATTATGTTTTTAATCATGTTGGTGTCTGTGCATTTGTCTGTATTGTATATTTTAATAATCCATGGAGGTCCCATGGGAAAAGCAAAATGACCGTTTCTTGTACATTCATTGTAGAGTTGTACTGATGGACTGATAATGTAAAGACCAGCCTATAGGCAGAGTTTACGTTGACCTGCCTCTTGCATAAAGGATGAAGAGGTCCTCTCTCTTGTTTCATATCCCCGGGGAGGTCCCAGGACTGTCCTAAACCGCTGAGTCACCCTGTTGTGTGTCCACCTCCAGCTCCTCACACATCTCACTGCATTAACATGCACACAACACCTTTATCTAAGCTCTGTGTGCCTCAGTTGTCAGTTTCACTCTGGGCCGACCTCGACCTGATGGCTTCATGTTCCTGTGTTCTCTCTGTCTTTGAAACAACCGCAGGAAGCCACAATGTTGAGTTACATCACTGGCTCTAATCTGTATATGTCTTCTAAACACAGCCATTTTATTAAAATTCTTTTTGTCCCGTTTTTACTTCCCCAGAGGAGGTAATGTTTTTGACTGTTGGTTGGTTGGTAGTGTTATTTGTCAGCAGATTAACACAAAAACGACTGACTTGGTGGAAGAATGAATCATTTCTTTATCACGCATTTTAATGTGAGGTTTTTTAGGACATTTTCCACATTTTCCCTGGAAACAATTCACAGATCTTCAATTCACAGATCTTCACAGTCCCTAAATAGACATATTTAGGGACTGATTTCTATGAGTGGGTGCAATTTGGTGCAGTTCCAAATAAAAGTCATAATCTAGCAGATTTAAATTTATTTCAAACTCTGTATAGCAAATACTGACACAAACCTACCCACCAATGTGTAGCTGAAATGTTGTAATGCATTCTTAGCTTATAAAGCTCGTTTGAATTTAGGAGACTGTTGGGCCTCTTGAGCCACTTTGGTTTATTCTCAGCATCAATCAGATACATTGGTACCTTGAGAGTTCACTCCCTGGTTGTTCAGACTTGTGAATGAGGAATTTCCACCCGTTTCCTGCTGTTTTAGCCCCTCACAGCAAGTGGGTGCTGGATTCTAACCTTCCAGCCAACCAGGGCCTTTCTGTGTGGTGTTTGCATATCCTCCACATGCCTGCGTAGGATCTTCTGTGCGTACTCCGGCTTCCTCTCACAGTCCAAAGACATGCAGTAAAGGTTGATTGGAGATTCAAAATTACCTGGAAGTGTGAATCTGAGTGTGAATGGTTGTTAATGTATGTATGTCGGCCCTCTGATAGACTTGCATCCTGTCTATTGTGTTGTACCCTAACTCTCACCCCAGGTCAGCTTGGATTGGCTGTGCCCCGTGACCCTTGAAAGGATAAGTAGGAAACACGGACAGACAGAGGGATGGAGGGATGGAGGGATGGATAGTGCAGTTGTCTTTTAATTTGTGCTTCTGCCTTTTCCTCTTCCACAAAGGCACAGTACCCATTCTCACATAGTTTTGTTCATTCTGGATTTTGAGCAGAGGTAGAGAGGTTCAGAGGACACATGCACGTCAGTGGCAACTATGTTCTCTGTGGTGCGTTATAGAGACAATGTCAAAAAGTCTGATCAGTCTACTTCTGTTATCTCTGGTTCTGTGAGGTGTGTTTGTGTGTCAGGATAAAAACTGTTAACCAGTTTAATTTGAGATTACAGGTTCAAAATATAAGAAACGGACATTTCACTGTTCTTATTCCAAAATACTGTGCATCTGTTCAAAGTTTCTCATATGGTGTGAATATGTGCTGAGACAAGTTTTTGAGAGTGTGAGAACCACATCAGATGAGAATGAGGTCAGGACAAGGTGAAACTTAGCTGCTGTGGTGGAGTAATGTTGTTCAGTACATTAGAGGGACACAGTACGACAGAATGAGTGGTTTTACATTTCATATTGATCGGGTTTTTCAATGTAAATGAAAATCAACGTGTGACACTCACCCACAACGTAGTAAAGATTCACACTTGTAATCTTGGGCTTGATAAACCAATGTTTATGTATAAATATAACTATGTGTGATCACATATGTTTCTCTCCTGTGCTCCCTTTACTTTGGTTCTTAATTTAGTTGAATAATCTAATGTTTTCATAAAAGTTTACATCGTAGGTATTTGTCAAAGCTCGGTCACGCCTCTAAAGCCCCCCGCTCTCTTTTTACCAGCTGATTGTGCTCTTCATGAATTCTATCCCATATCATAATACTGTATCAGCTAAGATGTGTCCTCGTAACCTTACAGGATTTAATATTTAATTGTAATTGCTAGTTTGAAGACTGTTATGAGCACAGTGGGGCTCCAACTAATAATTATTATCATCATCTATTTATCAGCCTGACAATTTCCTCATTAATTTATAATGAATTAATGATTCGAACAATTTAAGGTCATGGTTACATCCTGACATGTTTTATTTAATCCATCCAACTGTCTGAAACCCAAAGATGTTCAGGTTATATTCATGAAAATCAGCAATATGTATAAAAACATACAAAGTGTATAAGTGTACTTGTATACTCGGAGTATACTCAGCCCATTTTCACATCAGATGATCTTTTTTACCATCTTGTCAAGTCAGCGCAGTAACGATTTGGGGATGAAGCCAAAATTGACAAAAAAAACATCTTTGAGAAAAGTGTATTAAATGTTTATTTGGACTTTTTGGTTTGGTCCATGTCCCATCTGCTAACATGGAGGAGACAGGGTTCATGAACAGGGGCTGATCGAGGCGCTTCAGTCATGTCATCCATCTTTATTTACAAAGTCGATGTGTCCATCCAAAAAATACCCTCCCCTGTCCATGTTTAATGATAGTCCTTTATGTCCATATCCTAATAACAATCTGTTCTCTCTTTTGTGTGTGTGTGTCCACAGGAAACCGTTGAGTATGCCTTCCTCATCATTTTCACAATCGAGACCTTTCTGAAGATTATCGCTTATGGTCTGGTGATGCACCAGAACGCTTACGTGAGAAACGGTTGGAACATGCTGGATTTTGTCATTGTCGTCATAGGGTAAGTTTTCAAGTTCTCGTATTTTTCAACATAATAAAGATGGTTGATATTCTATCAGATGTGTCTGTCTGTGGACCAGGTTGTGAGGTTTTGTCATGTTACAAACATTCTTGCTCTTCGAGTTCACACTTTCAACACTTGCAGTTTACAGTTTTTCAGAGAGGGTGTCGGTGTTGAAGTTAAAGTTGCTTAATCCTTTGCTCCAAGTGGCCGAGTGCTAATAGAGACCCTCATACACCCACAATATCTGACCCAGAAAAGACAGAGAGAATAAATCAGAGCTTTACCACTACTGGAGTGAGTCACCATGCATCTCTCCATACTTCATCTCTTCTCCAACACTCCCATCTTTCCCTCTCTTCTCTCCGACTGTCTTTCACTCACACTCTCTCTCGTCGTGCTCGGCTTCATCTCCTCAGCTCTCCCTCCTTCCGTTTTGATCCGTCAAATTGTTATATTTGATGATTTACACTTCCCCACCTTACTCTGCCCTCGTTCCTGTCTTCTCCTCCCTCGCCGATTGTTATCTACATCCTTACTGCAGCTTCTTTTCTCTCCTCTCTGTCTTCTTACCTCTCTCTCCCCTCTCTCTATCTCTCCTCTAATGCGCACAGTCCAGTGGGTAGCTGGGTCAGATCTCTGTCTGTATGCAGCATGCAAGGTTGATCTGCCATGCAGCCAGATGCAAAGACGCCTGCTGCTGCTGCTGCTGCTGCTGCTGCTGCTGCTGCTGCTGCTGCTGTGAAGAGTGACTGTTGCTAAATCCATGAAACGTCACATAGAAAAACACACTGCCAGTATCTGATGTGAAACTATAACTCAAAATCACTCTGAAACAGCTTTATAAAAGGTCAAAGCTCCCTCCACTTCCCACCAGGCTTTGTCTTGTGTTCATAGTTTTTAGCAGGTCGGGTTATTGTTTAATGGAGGTTAGAATAATGTTGTCATGTAAGTTTCATATTTAACTTTATGAAACATATTCTTCATCGAGAGAAAAGTGTGGAAATGCAAGAAAAAGGCATATCAGATATCATTTTGAACAGAATTAATTAAATCTATGGCGGTGCATGACATGCGTTCTCACTCACAACAGATTCCAAATGCTAGAAACAAAATAGCAAAAGATAAGTTCTCATTTGAGAGAGAGAACTGCATTTCCTGCCACTCGCTGGTACGTGCACAGCTACAGCTACAAGTGTGACTGTCTGCATGGATGGTAAAAACCTTGTTGATGATAGCGTGGGCACCAAGCTAAAGATCTCTTATGTTATTATGAAAGGTATACACATCTTGGATGTGACCGGCTGCCACAGTTTCAATAATTAATGGGAAAGACCAAAATGTACAATGTGGTTCATTGTCTTTACATCCCACACACTTTTGTCTTGGTTCACTCTCACCACTTTTGTTTGGTGCCACATCGGGCATCTGTTTTTGGGAACAAGTGCAGATCGACTGACTGTTCACTAGCAGACAGAAGGAGCTAAAGAGAAAAAAGGAGTTGGTGAGAAGGAAAATAGATCTGCAGAGGGATGAAATATTGAACATGGATTAATCTGGATGCCAGAAACATGCTACTTCATATGTGCTGGACAATAGCAACGTTGTTTCGAGATCAATTGGAAATGACTGGATGCAGTAGCATGCTTTACAAATTGAGTGTAAAGAAAGTAAGTGTTTGTAGATTTTAGGTAAAAAATGATTTACGATTACGACTTAATCTGATTTCACTGGTGAAGCAGTCAGATGTATCAGCTACATAAAGGCGACTCTCCTCAGGTATGTTCAGTAGAACAGTGTTGCCATGTGAAGGCTTTTGATTAGAACGTGATTGGATGAGTAATGAAACCCCAGTGGCAGCCAGTCAATCTTACAGCTGTGACTTAGTGCAACATAAGTCTGAGCAGACTGTGCGTATAGCAGCTTCTTTCCCTGTGTTGAGCCCACAGCTTTGATATGATGTGGTGAGACGATTTTTCCCTCTTGGCTAGGTGAGTGGCGTCCAGCCCACTGCAGTGAAGTGTCCTCCATCATGATTCAAGAGATTTGTTCACCGCTGATTCTAATTTGTGAGCACAGCAGGAGCCAGCGTTCTTGCTCCATTTATCTCTTTACATTGAGGCAGATATATTTTACTGCTCTCTCAGCTTTGCCCCTGAATATCTCATGTGTAGCATAGAACTGTGTTACTAAGTGATAATCTGCTCAGGAAACGTAATAACCCCCAATTATTTTCACGTTGTCATAGACACTATGCACTTAATCTGAATATAATCTGAAATGTGTTTTGTAACTCGTTTTTAAAATGTATTTATTGACTATAATTAACATATGTTACAAACTCGTATACTCTTAATAATCCAAATGTAGCCTGGTGGTATCAGTATGGTTTGTGGGTGGCTGTAAATAAAACTGGTGACACTACTCTACAGTTTCACAGTTAAATGTTACTTTGGTGGTTCAGCAACAGTAAAACAAAGACACTTACTGTTCATTGAATAGAGTGTGAATAGTGTGAAGACACTGAAAGTGTGAGAAAAGATGAAGATTTATGTTTTATGTCAGTTTTTAACGTTTTTATTACTGAAGAGAATGATTGATGAATGACGATGGTATTGTAGATGTAATACGATGCACTAATTATCTCACAAAATACTATAAAATGTACAGTTTAATGTTCCAGAGCCCAAGTAGAACAAATATTTTTGCTCTGCTTTGCAACAAATAACATATTTAGAAGCTGTAGTTTCCAATTCTTTTTCTTGAAAATTGACTGAAAGGATTAATCAAATAAGAATAGTGAGCAGGAGAGCTCAAAACCCAAAAGTCCCCTTAAATTCAATCAAGCAGCACCAAATTGCACACACTCATAGATATCAGCTCCCTCAATGTGCCTGATTGTTCTCATCAAGATGTGGAAATTATTCTCTGAGAAATTAACGACAATGTTTGTAAATGTCCTCTATCGCAATGTTACAAAAAGTGGGGAAAAATGATCCTGGCTCCAACCGATCATCCGGATTCACACATTATATTAAATCTTCCCTGACAAATACCACATCCTTTCACCAGGTTCTGTTGAAATCCAGTCAGTTGTTTATGTGTAATTTTGCTTAAAATCAAACAAACGAACCAATATACAAACAAACAGAGGTGATCAATTATTTTTCCTTGGAATGACTAAACAATCAATCGACAATTCTATGCTTTCATCTCCTCTAATCATTGTGAAATTGGGTGCTGTGGAAATTCAGCACTTGGCTCATTTGTCAACACTCAGGTTACCGGTTGTCCTCAGGATAATAGTGTGACTGTCTCCTCTTTGTTCTCTGACAGACTCTTCAGTGTTGTCTTGGAGCTTTTGACCAAAGAGGATAAGCCAGAAGGTGACGGACTCGAGCTCCATCCGTCGATGCACGGCCATGGAGGTAAACCAGGTGGATTCGACGTTAAAGCCCTTCGAGCCTTCCGTGTGCTGCGACCCCTGCGGCTGGTCTCAGGAGTACCCAGTAAGAACCAGACCCACTGAGCTCCACACACCAAAACACATGCAACCCACATGAAACCATCGCGACCCAGTACATTGCATTTACCACATTTAATTTCGTATATATATTGTAAATCTACACCCTTCTCTCCAGTAAGCGTAGGTTGAAGGGACGAGTCCGGATGGTGTATGTGCGAACCCTGAGGACTGTTTTTCATCTGTACATCAAAGCCCCAGAGACATAAGCTCTGTGTGGAATAAAAACAAACAGACTCACAGTAAACACTCCTGACACATTGACATGATACATGTGGTTCCAGATCAACAGAAACATGTACTGAAACCTTTTTCAAGTTTGCACATTAAGCCGAATGTTCAACAAAAACAGTGACAGTGATCAAAGAAGGAAAATGTATTGAAGTAATATGTCGTGCATTTAAAAAGATCTTAAATATTTTATTTATATATGGATTAAACTGCATTTAGACGATAAATAGGAAGACGTTCAAACTGTGTGGCCCTATGGATCTTCCATGCAATCACAACAAGAATAGAGACAGATGTGTTGCTATTTTTTTTATAATATATATATATATATATATATATATATTATAATTTGACTATGTATATGTTTGTACAAAGACCAGTCAGGCTTCATCTAATGTGTTTTCTTCTTGCATAGGTTTACAGGTGGTGTTGAACTCCATCATTAAAGCCATGGTCCCTCTTCTTCACATTGCTCTGCTGGTCTTGTTTGTTATTATCATCTATGCTATTATCGGCCTGGAGCTTTTCATTGGGAAAATGCACGCAACCTGCTATATGCCTGGATCAGGTACGTCCTCATCATTGTCTGTTTTGTATATGAAAGGAAATTATGATCTGCATTTTGATTTATTGTACCAAGCTGTTATTTCATGTTTTCAGTAACAGATATAAACATGCTTTTCAACTTGATTCTAAAGATAAAACAAGCATATGTTTTAATCCAGCAGAATATGTGACCAGATCTATAGAGACCTTTTCAACCATGTGTCCAAACAAGTAGACACAATTGTGGATCGCTCAATCTGAATCACAGAAAGTCTCAGAAAGGCTTGTTTACCCATTAAGCTCTCATAATATTATTTAAATCACAAGACATGATCAGAATACTTCTATTTTCAACACAATGACAGAAAGGACACTTCAGTCCTACAGCATTTTAAGTTCCACTAAGGACAAGGTTTACACAGCCTGTGAGTTTCTGTCTTTCTGGGTTTTTCACAACATCTCTGTTGATACCTTGTGGCTGATAAAATGAAAGTAGTAGTTCATGAATTCATCCATTCGAGGGGATGTAGAGGGGAGCTGGAGCCAATCCCAGCTGACATTGGGCAAGGGGCGGGGACCACTTTTGACAGACTGACACATTGACTCTCACATTCACAGTCAATGTAGAGTCTCCAGTTAACCTTACCGCAATCTCAGACGACAAACCGGGATTCGAACTGAGGTGCAAGTGCTAACCACCGTACCGGCCCCAGAACATTATGACATGATTGTGAACACTGATGCTTCAGTGTGTTTTACTGTAACAGGGTTCTGGTTCTGTGGCTCTAACCTGGAGATCAAACTGCTCCACAGAGTCTCAAGATAAATATTCTAAAATAACTGTTGTGAGTTGATTCATTCGGATCATTTTGAGCTTCTTCTCCTCTCTTCCCGTAGAAATGACAGCAGAGGACGACCCGGCACCATGTGCGATCTCAGGTCACGGGCGCCAATGCCCCATCAACGGCACAGTGTGCAGGGAGGGCTGGCAGGGTCCCAACGGTGGCATCACCAACTTCGACAACTTCCTGTTCGCCATGCTGACGGTGTTTCAGTGCATCACCATGGAGGGCTGGACCGACGTGCTGTACTGGGTGAGCTCCTCCCACTTTAAGAACCTGTGCCTTCAGCGTTAAATGTGCGTTCAGATCAGACACACAGCAGTGATGTGACTGACACGCTGATGATGAAGCTGCTGATCATTTCCTGAGGCAGCTCTTATCACTCGGATGTGATTGATTGACTAAATGACTGAGAGCATTCAGCAGCTACGCCACGCACTGACACTATTCCTGCTAATTGTCTGTTTTTCTTTATCTAAAGAAAAAGCTACTGTTTAACCCTTGTTCTCTTCTTTTCTGACAGTTTCTAACTTACATTTCGTTCTTTTCCTTCTCTACATTCCTCTATCTCTCCCTCCTCTCCTTCGTCCGTGGGAACGCTCGTCTTCCTCCAGATGAACGATGCTATGGGCTTAGAGCTTCCATGGGTGTACTTTGTCAGTCTTGTGATCTTCGGCTCCTTTTTCGTTCTTAACCTGGTTTTGGGTGTGTTGAGCGGGTAAGCACCTTCTTCTCTCTACCGACAGAGACCCTCAGCTTGCCTTCTTGCAGGCTGGAGGTTCTCTGTCCCTTCATGTGTTTCCTGCTGCGTTAACCAGCTGCATTTTGGTTCCTGTAGGTCAATGACGCAATCGGATGGGAGACGCCTTGGATTTATTTTGTTAGCCTCATCATACTCGGCTCCTTTTTCGTGTTAAACCTTGTGTTAGGTGTGCTAAGTGGGTAAGAGGCAACGTCTTGCAGTGGGTTTGCAGTGTGCAAAGCGTGTATATGTGCTGTGGGTTGTTGTTCACCCCGCACGGCTTGCTGTGTCAGGAAATAGTCTTAACCCATAATAGAGTTTGTCCGCTGCTGAAAATTCTCGAGATGTGGGAAGATCCTGACAATCGTTTTTGCAAAACTAAAAAAATATATTGCGTTAGGCCCATCGAGAATAAATGCACATTCTATCTCAGGCGTTGTCCTCTGTCCTCTGTCGGCGTCAAACCATCACGTCCTCTCCACGGCAACTGCAAAGTGAGCCTTTCCTCCCCCCCAGCCCGCCATCCCCAACCCACCCAGCCTCCTGTGAGAGAAATTAATCTCATTCCTCGCCCTTCACTCCCTCTGCGCTCCTAAGCTTTCTCAAACCCCACTTTGCTTTCCCAGCGCTGCAGAGTGGGGGGTGGGGTATTACAGTAGAATTAACTCTGGATGGTTGACCAGCAGAGCCTAGTTAAAAGAGCCAAGAAGGTTGTCATAATCATCAACTCAGACTCTCCTGCAGTTCAGACGGCTAATTGAGATTGGCGGGGTCAGATTTCTGAATGCAGTCTTACAAATGCTGCTTTCTCACCTGCTGACATCCAGTCTTATTATTGTGTGTCAGTTCACCTCGTATTCTTCTCTCGTTCATCATCAGAGCTCAAATAAACCCATGACACCTATCCTGCCATACATGTATATGCAGAATGGATATAATATCTAGGCCCTGTCTACTGAAGCGCTTCACATATCGCTGTTTCCGCCGTAGCAGCAGTTGTTTTATATAATGTTTGAATTTTGATGTGGCGCAAATGTCGCATGTCTCTTGAAACCATCTGTCCACCTAAATTACCTTTTCTGTATGATTAAGATGCTCGACGCCTGAAGGATACGCTACTGTACCGTCAGGCTCTAAATATAGCCGCGTGTTGTCTTTCCAAGGTGTACATCTCCCTCCAGTGGCTGCGCATCAGAAAAACACACACAGCTTTGAAAGCGTGTGTTTGAAGTGTGTGAATATGCAGAGCAGAATCTGGACGAGGAGAATTAACAGGAAATAAACACACAGGCTGTCTTCTGTCAGTGCAGTAACAGCAGAGGGGTTTTTCACTTTTCGGAAGGACAAGTTGTTTATTTCCATTTTGCTGTTTGCTGTGGAAGTGTGTGTTCATTTTTTCGTGTATTTATGTGGCGATTTTTGCCCTCCTGCTGGTTTGAATGCATTTCCGTGTGTTGTCTGTGTGTGCCTCTGCAAAACCAGAGAGTTTTCAAAGGAGAGAGAGAAGGCCAAAGCTCGTGGAGACTTCCAGAAGCTGCGTGAGAAGCAGCAGCTGGAGGAGGATCTGAAGGGCTACCTGGACTGGATCACTCAGGCTGAAGACATCGACCCCGACAACGAGGACGAGGCCGATGAGGAGACCAAGCGCAACCGTAAGTGTCCTCCCCCCCTTGCTCTTTCGATTTGTTAAGAGTAACGCAAGAGGCCTTCAATACAGAAAACTGATCAATATATTCAGATGTTCTATTCACCAGTGTTTGTAGTTATTGACTTGGGAGAGATATAATTTCTACATATAGGCATAATATGTCCTTTATCCTATTTTTTCAATTGACAGTAAATTACGATGTTCTCTAGAAATCTGAAATGTGTAGTGGGAGGTTTGCAAAAAAAGAAAATTATTTTCATATTCAAACCTGAGTAGATGTTTTTTCTCAAAATTCTTGTTTCCTTGTGAGTTATGTGCTCTATTTCTCTTATTACTCCTGAAAACAAGTCAATATTGTTGAGTCATATCAGAGTTACAGAAGATTTGCAGTTGAAAAAAGGGCCAATGCATAAATCTGACCCTGCACGCAAGTCTTCTCTCTTTTTTTCTTTTTTTTTGCATCAACTTGTGACCGTCCACCAGAGAGAAGAGAATTTCTGTTTTTTCCACCTGCAGTATTATCAGCAGGTTATAATGCAAATAATATTAATCTCCAGTGAGTCTGAGTATAACTTGCAACACTCAGTTTTCTCTTGCAACTTTTCAAAAGCCATCTTGGAACTGTAGGAAATCTCTGACTGAGGCAAAAGTAGATAATGTGGCTCGATCAATGCTGCAAGTAAAAGATCAGTTGCACTTAAAGAAATCTCAGAGTCAATCAGCTAATGATGAGTCAGCCTCTCGGGGAAATGGCCAATATTTTTCAGACAATGGAAGAGACACTGTCTTCTCGCTGTGCGTCCTTTACAGTCTGACGAGCAACACAAGTGGGACTTGATATTAGGGACATAACTTAAGTTGCGTCATCAAGTGTTTTGGCCTTGTGATCAACAGGCCGAAGGTTAGGCTGAGGCTAAAGGTAAATCTGATTGGTTACTGGCTATTACTATGAAATCCATGTGGTTGCTCAGTAGATCATACACCGTTACCTCTAAACACTGTCCCCTGTCAAAATAGAAAAGAAACTAGAAGATCCCAGTCTTGTCCCTCGGCTACATAGTGACATGCAGAATGTGTTTGTAGAGATTAAATAAAGTAATTGCTAAATATCTCCTGGCACAAACACTGTAGAACGAGCTAACACTGTAATAATGTTAAGACAAAAAATGATTTATATATATTTGTGCCATAGTGTGTGATAGACTCTTGGCCAGATACACTGAAATATAAATCACAAAATGCTTGGTAACAATTTCCACGCAGACAGATTTGTAATATTTAGGATTTTCTCAAATACCAGGTTGCAAGTAAATATAACTGGCAATTCTAGGTTTTAGACACAAGATTGAAACAGAATTTCACTCAGACTACTTCTGCATCTATAAAGTCCAATATAGAATATTTTTACATTTACATAATATTTCATCATCTATGAAAAAGAGATCGCCTTATCCTTAGTAGGGGTTAATATAAACATGTGTGAAGTGTTTGAAGTGTACAGACCGATTTTATCTCCACCATCAATGGACAGTCTTCCACTGACAGAAATGGAGCATGCTGCGACGCCACTGGTTCTTCATCTGAGGAAGGGAAAGAGAAAAAAAAATCATGTACTTGAGCAGTAGGAAAACTCTTAATCCAAATCCTCTTTATATAAGCAGCACACATGATGCAGAGGAGAAACTGTGCCTGCCTCACCTAAGAATCTGTATATTTTTTTTTGCACTGCTCATTACAGTCTCCCCTCATTTTAAATGTTCTCCCCGTTCACTCACTGTTGCCTCTCCCACTTGTGTTCTCCTGTAGTCAAACCTCATGTCCTGTATAAAGTCAAGTGTGAGACAGACGTTTTAGGTTTTGCAGGTGAAGGGTCTGTGTTACGTGGAGGCAGGTCCATTCGGCTTTTCAACATCCATCCTGGCTTTCGGTGTCTGTCGACGACGTGCGGGCCCCTTTCTAACATGTTATCATGCAGAAGCTGTAATTAGCGCTGTAACATGTTGGTACAGGGCCGTGTCCCCTGCAGGTGTTTCCTGTGACTAACAGCTCTCCATGTCGTTCTTCTGCCCTCCTCAGTGTCTGCAGCCCCTGTGGCTCCTGCTGCGCTTGCCATTGTTGGATATTGATATTTTGAATACTGTTGTTGTCCTGTGGTGCTTGTGTGCTCTGACCCATTTTGATAGCAGCCCATTCTCGCCCCCCATGTCCCTCTGCTGTGCCGTTGTGTCTGAATGCATGGGCTTGCATGCATTACACATGAAGGGGTGACTCTGGCTGACCTTACTGAGAAGAAGAAAGGAAGGTTTGGGTGGTTCAGCCAGTCGTCCGACACTCATGGTAAATCCTGTGGTTTCCCTCCATTGTTCTCTTGCTATTATGTGTCTGTTTACATGTTTTCTTACATATGTGTGCGAAAGAATGTGTGTATGCGTGTTTGAAGCACAATCAAATCTAAAAAAAAATCGAATGGCACTTAGTGTGGTGCATACCACCGCAAAGTCCCGCTTCAAAATTATTCAGCTTCTTATTCCTCCTCCTTCCACCATGATTCATGGAAACCTGTGAAGTAATTTTTAAAGATAGAAATGTTACAAGATGTTTTATCTGATAACTACTCCACTTCTCTTTTGTTTTTCATCTTTCAAGTTCAAGTTCAAATGTTTTTGTAAATCAGCAAATCAGCTTAGCAATAAGAGCTGTGTCATTGAAAGATACAAATTAAGAAAAATAAGTTATATAAATCCTTAAAAACATGTTTTAATGTTAACAGGGTCAGTCGTTCATAGTTGTTGCTGCGTTCTCCAGAAACACATTTTTTCTCATTGAATACTACAAGGAGACGAGTGAAATCAATTTTAAAAAACAGCAGCAAATAGTCCAGTTGAATCTTCAGAATGGACTCCTTTGTGTGTGAGTGTGTGTGTGTGTGTGTGTGTGTGTGTGTGTGTGTGTGAGAGAGAGGGTGTGTGTAGTATCTCATCACTGTGCCTTACTACTGTGTTAAACCCTCACGTTTGAGCATCAGAGCCTCTCAGTCGTCTTTATTCTTTTTCCCCTGCTGTTTTTTTCCTCTTTTAAAGTCTCCCGGTTCTAAATGAAACCATGTCTCCGTTAAGTGAGTGTGACGTGGAGAAGTAATACAGCTGCCACGCCCTGTTTCCTTCCCACTTCCCATTTGAAAAAGCTGGAGCTCAGTATGAATACAGGAAACAGGGCTAAACCCAGATCCCTACTCCAGCAGTCAGCACTATTTCCAGAGCTGAGAGCTGTCCTAACACTCAGGAATCAAAGCCAACACGTCTACATAAGCTAAGCAGCGGCGGCAGTAGCACACACACCGTGCGAGCTGAAGCACTGAGACGTTTCACACAGTTAATCATCATCCGGCTGCACAGACAGTCTTTGCAAGGAGCTGGCAGTATTTGGAGTGTAGCGTTTCAACGACAGCTTTAAGAGCTCCGTCCTCCACACCCTGCTCCTTTCTCCAGCCCGCTCCTCATTGTGGGCATCAGTCAGCTCCGGTAGAGCAGCTGTCCACTCGCCTGTCCCTTGTCATCTCCCTCTCAGCACTCAGTAAATGATACTGATGATGACAATGATGCACAGCCACAGTGCCGCTTAGTGGCCTCCTCCCTGTGAGGTAGCTTTAGAGGTGAGGCTTTGGAGTTTAAAAAAGTTTCATTTATTTAAATCACTAGTTGGGATAGTTTTTGTAGATTTTATAGTGTAAACAGATTTGTACAGAATGTTCTATCTTTTCTCTTCTTTTTGGAAGAACTCCAAACTGATGCAGCCTCAGTTTTATTTCTTTCCAAACGCTTCCTCCCCCTGGGATGCTCTGCACTGTGATATATATCTTGTGCAACTGCAAAGTGCATATGATTATTTTTTTTGTAAGTGTCTGCTTTATTTGCTGCTACAGCGAGCGTCCCGGCCAGCGAAACGGAATCTGTGAACACCGAGAATCCGAACGGGGAGGAGGAGAAGACGCCGTGCTGCGGAGCCCTGTGGTGAGAACACACAGCACCTACATGACCACTGTTATTACACTTAAATGTAATAACAGTGGGGTTACTACTTCAATAAAAAACATGCCTCACTCACATCACAGGCTCTTAGCACAGTCATCACCACTTCAGGCTTTTTTTCTCCATAGTACAAGTTACTCTTTTATATTTATTTTATGTTTTTTGTAATAACTTCCCCTGTTTCATGATTTATTGTATTTACTTCATTCCTTATTTATTTATAGATTGATTTATTTTTCTCTACTTAGATTGTATCTTGTTTAAAGTTGTCCTTTTATCTTCTCTTTTTTCTTTCCCTATAGGTAAATTTAAGTTGTATTTCAGACATGTAGGTCCATGTCAGTATAAAAATAAATTATAATCCCACTTTACAACATAGGGACTGTGTATATACAGACTTTTGTGTTTTGATTCAGTAAATTGAAACAACATTATGAGTGTTATATCAAATTCCTCAGGAGAGCTTCCAAAAATCCTGAAGGCATATAACTGTTGTGTTCCATATTACCAATCCCATGACAAAATAATTTTATATTAGATTAAAGCCAACATATTGCATCTGCATATTTATATTTTCTTCTTCAACTGCTGTTGACTTTGACAGCATGAACGTATAAATGACTAATCAACCTTTTTTCTATATACACTAACAACTTTCAATAACATCCTGTGATTCTAATATTAACTGAATTCTTCTTTTTTTTCAGTCAAAAAATTTCGAAGTCTAAGTGCAGGTCAGTAAATGTGTGCCTCTGTGTGTCTGCATGTTCAATGTTGAATAACTATCCCTATACAGTGGTAAAGGGATTTAACTTCAGTGCCTGCGTTAGATTGTACCTATTTATTTATTTGTAAGTTTAAGAGTTTTATTCGACTCTACCAGAGAAGATACATTACCAGCTTTTAGAAAGTCAGCATGTACCATATGGTATTTTTAGAGAATCGCCTTACACAGTGTTTTTTCAGCTCGTTTACTGAACAGTGTGACTTGCAGAAAAGATAGTGATGCAATTCCCTCATGGCCCTTCCCCCTTAGTCCACTGCATCTCGGTTATTAATGGGAACAAACATTAGTAATTTCCTAAAAACCACCACTGATGTTTTGATTTTATTGTTTGAACATTTTAAGTTTGAGACCAGAGCTTTTGTTTTTCTAAATCACTTATAATGGCGTTCTTGTTTATATTAATGTTGCTCCCTCCTCCTGCAGTCGGCGCTGGCGCCGCTGGAACAGGTTCTGCCGCAGGAAGTGCCGGTTGGCTGTTAAATCGGTGCCTTTCTATTGGTTGGTCATCATCTTGGTGTTCCTCAACACCCTCACCATATCATCAGAGCATTACAACCAGCCGACGTGGCTGACACAAGTGCAGGGTAGGAACCACACTGCAGTGCTTCTTATTGTTAACTGACATTATTACCTTATTATCTCAAAAAGCTAAAACACAGATACGGATTACAGTTATTTGAAATCTGTATTTCACAGTTTTTCTAAATTGTATGCTTCATAATCATAATCTGTATATAAAGATGGACGACGTGACAGAACCCCAAAAGTAAAGCCAGAGCATTTCTATCACCACCTGGTGGCTAGGTCAAGTATAGATCATAAATCTACCCTCATCTATTTTAGTGGATGGGATATGGACCAAATTAAAAAGTTAAGGTTCACATTAAATAAATTATTCTCAAATATGGTTTCTGTCATTAAAGGTAGTTGTTATGACATCGATGTTTGTTAACGTGTATATTTTTCCATAAAGTTTGGTTTTATATTAGCTATTTGATTCTTTAAAGCAGGGTCAAACATCATGATTGACAGCTGAGACTAAGTCGTAAAGCCTGTGTATTGATTGGACCTTTTTTGGTTTAGGGGTTTGGCTTTATTTCTAGATAGTGGGAGATAGTGGAGACACATTGTGGATCTTTAATTAGAGTCTGTGGTCATGAGGATGACGTTTACTCTTCATTGTATTATATGTGTATTTTCTCATGAATTACTCTAGTTGTGTCATGTACTCTATGTTATGCTATTATGATGTTCATTTTGACTTTGACCGAGATGAAGGTTAAATTATATTTAAACTAAATATAGCACTTTTCTGTTGGAACATCTGTGCTTAGTTTAGACCGAATAAAGAGTAAATGTGAATGACATATTCATGTTTTTTGAAAGCACTGATACTTCTCTGCTGGGAAATAATCTATCTCTTCTGTGGTTTTCAGATGTGGCCAACAAAGTGCTGTTAGCCATGTTCACGTGTGAGATGTTGGTGAAGATGTACAGTCTGGGGCTACAGGCCTACTTCGTGTCGCTGTTCAACCGCTTCGACTGCTTCGTGGTGTGCGGAGGAATCACTGAAACCATTCTGGTGGAGCTGGAAATCATGTCTCCCCTCGGTATCTCTGTGTTCCGCTGTGTGCGTCTGCTGAGGATCTTCAAGGTCACACGGTGAGAGCACGCTTTGTTTGTTTGTGTCAGCGTACGTGTGTGTGTGTGCACGTGTGGTGCTCAGCTAATCGTCTGTCTATCCTCTTGTTTTTGCTCGACCTCTCTCTCTCTAGTCACTGGCAGTCCCTGAGTAACCTGGTAGCATCGTTGCTCAACTCCATGAAGTCCATCGCCTCCCTGCTGCTGCTGCTCTTCCTCTTCATCATCATCTTCTCCCTGCTGGGCATGCAGGTGTTTGGCGGAAAGTTCAACTTTGACGAAACTCAGACCAAGAGGAGCACGTTTGACAACTTTCCCCAGTCTCTTCTGACTGTGTTTCAGGTACAGTTCAGGTTATGATGTAAATCTACAAACTGCAAACATCCAGATTTTGCCATTAGATAGAAAATATAACAAATGTGATGTATTTACATTAAAACATTTGGAAAGAATTACGGGTTTAGGATTTTACTAACAACTGAAGAGATAACATTAAATGAATAATAAATCAAACAAGCTAACATAACATCACCAGTTTGTGCTTTGTCTGATAAATAACAAGAGATTGCAAAAATGAACTTTCAAACTCTTCCTAAACTAATTTACTATTGTCACTATTATATAGATTCAATCATTCAATCTATAAATAAATCAATCAATCAATCAGTCATCATTAAACATTGAACATAACTAATAACCACTCAGATTAGTCGATTTTCTTTGACATTGAGATAAGTGTCATGATTGATTTTAGATCCTGACCGGAGAAGATTGGAACGCGGTCATGTACGATGGCATCATGGCGTACGGAGGCCCTTCGTCCTCTGGGATGATTGTGTGCTTTTACTTCATCATCCTCTTCATCTGTGGAAACTGTATCCTCTCTAACTCCTGCTAACACACCTGACGCTTCCCAGACGCTAAGTCTAATTTCATTCATATATGTGTTGCTAACGTACATGAAATCTGTTGCTGGAGTGTTGATTCCTGTATGAATAACGATACTGATCCGTTTTCAGTCATTGCTAAGGGATTGTGTAGTTACACTCAGGGGTTGAAGAGAGTTGTCCTTCACTGAAGCCTTCGCTCAGATATCCTGCTGAATGTCTTCTTGGCTATCGCTGTGGACAACTTGGCAGATGCAGAGTCTCTTAACACAGACGGAGCAGACGCTAAAGGGTGACTGCTCATCTCCTGCTAAGTCTTTGTGTGACAAATATGATATAAATATTATTTTCAATCAGTTTGTCTAAGGGGAGAGGTTGTTCCTTCCTCCAGCTTCTGCTCCCAGTCAACCATCGTATATGTAACTCAACTAATTCACTGTAACTGTGCAATTATCATTTCTGCCATGGAATTTCCATTTAATATATGTATATTTGGTTAACATTGTACAGCAATCTGTTGTATTCTTATCTTAGATGTCAAATATTTACAACAAATATGTGTGTGTTTATTTCAGGGGTAAAAAGGAGGAAGAAAAAGAGGAAAAGGTATCCTTAACTTCTTTCTAACACTGAGTCAAAGACAGGTTGAGATATTATGTTCACTGATATTTTCACACTCCCTGCTTGACTGTAAGGAAGAGGAAGAGGACAATGATGACACGGCAGCGGAGGAGGAGGATCCAGAGGTACCGTCGGGGCCTCGGCCCGTCCTCTCTGATCTGGTGAAGAAAGAGAAGATCACTCCTATCCCCTGAGGGAAGTGCCTTCTTCATCTTCAGCACCACAAACCCGTAAGACAGCATCACAACCACATCACCCACGCCACACAGGCAGGTAGTGTCTGAGGTCTGTGTTTTCTTTGTCCTGCAGGGTGCGAGTGTTTTGCCACAAACTCATAAATCATCACATCTTCACCAACCTCATCCTGGTGTTCATCATGCTGAGCTCCGTCTCACTCGCCGCTGAGGATCCCATCCGGAACTTCTCCGCTCGCAATATTGTAAGTTTTCAAACCGTCCTCGGAAATGTATGGTAACCTCTGACAGACTGTAGCCAAGAATATTGGGTCAAGTGATATTATTGAGAGATCATTTTTGTGATAAAAGTTCTGTCATAAATGTTTGGTTATTGAAATTACTTTGCTGGTGCTAATGCATTTTTTAGCTGATTATTTTTTAATTGAATACTTTCTACATGTCTACTGACCCGTGATGTAAGTTTTTCCACTGAATTATTACAGTCATGTCTGTGTTTAAATGGCAGTTAAAGTAAATATTTGATATGCAAGACAAATGGACAAAGACAGCGACAACACGTGTTTGAAAAGATTTAAAAAAGTTATATAGAATCGTTAACTTTACAATAATAAAACCTATACAATAGCAATTTTACTATAGTATTGCATAGAGAATGTCGCCAGGAAAATTACATCAGGTTACGACTGAGAAAAAGACATGAAAAGAGACTGAACTAATCTTTTCCTTAGAGGACAGAGGCTAGAGCTGCACTTTCTGTCCTTTGCTGCAGTTCTATAATCCACAGTGAGGGTGAGAGAGAAAGAGAGAGCAATAGAGAGAGACAGAGAGAATACCGGTTGTTTTATTTTCATTGTCCAACAAATACCGTATTTCATCTGTCCTGTCCTTGTCCTGTGACCAAGATCACTTGTAGATAATTTTCCAGAACAATACATTCAGTTTATTTGTCAGGACAAAGTTGCGCTCTTGTCAGGACGCCGGGACAATTCTGTAAAATATTGTCTGTGTGTATTAAAAGTCATGGACTGGTCACTGTGCTCGGTTCCTATATAGTCATGATTTAAGGTCTAGATCACCAACAGCAGCACTTTAAATCAAAGAAACGACCAGAGTCACTTGTTTGATTGACAGTAATGTTTTTCTCCTATAATTGCTTTTTTCCCAGCAGAATAGCTTTTGAGCTGCAATGATTTGTAACAGCTGACTCACCAATCTGAGAAGTCAGAGTGTCCTTAAATGCACCATGAAGAAGAGATTTTACAAATAGTATCTGTGTTTACTCACTGGGGCACAGGTAAAGAGATCAAAATATGTAAAAGACACAAAAAGGAATGAAAGAAGAAGAAGACTTAAGACAAGAGTTAAAGGAGTAAAATGATACAAATTAACTAGATGTGAAAAAATACAATGATGTTTGATCTTAGATTTTGTACAAATACTTTGATTAAAAGCACTTTCGTATAGCTTTCAGTCTGGATTCAAAAACTATTTACAGTAGCCCAGACTGGACAAACTTATACCTTTTGAGTTTTTATGAGAACTGTAGGCTTCCAGAGGTTCTCTTGCATGATTGGAAGGGGAGGGTGCAACCACACCACTTGATGTCATTCAATTCTACACACTGAACCTTTAAGTGGGCAGTAATATTAAAGCTCCCTGTTTATATTTCAAGAGCTACAACACACAAAAACAACATGCCCGTCCTCTATAACTAAATAACCCTAGGCTATGTTGTCCATGTGTTGTTTTCTGTGCATTGTAATGATTTTTATTTCAGTTAGCACAAAATGGTTCATTGTTGACCTTCAGTTTACTGCATGGAAAATGACAGAGAAGAAATTAATTCTCTTTTTGCTAGTAATTAAATATTTCTGTGCTATCGTCCCAGAAGATGCTTAAAATGTTCCTATCTTATTCATTTAGTTTGGTATATAATGTATGAAGCTGCACAATGAACTGTCTTTGTTAAACATCTGCGTTGCTTTTTGCAGATACTTGGTTACTTTGACTATGCTTTCACGGCTATCTTTACTGTTGAGATCGTATTGAAGGTAAATGCCATGTGTCCCCTGTTCGTGCTGTGACTAACCACACCCCCAATAACATTCCAAACGTCTCTATGCCTTCCAGGTCCTAGGCTATGCAGATTATGTCTTCACTAGTATGTTTACATTTGAGATCATATTGAAGGTAACCTCTTAAAATGACAACGAGAGCCTTCCTGCATTCTCTCCTTGTGTGTCACCTGCCACTCAGTACAACCTGGCTTGTTTGTTTCCTTTCTCTTATTTACTTTTTTCTTCACGGCACCTCTTTTAAAAAAAAATACATAAAAAAACAAAAAAAAGTTAAAAACTAATATTGGAGATGCTACATTGCACACACGAACACAGACACAACGATTTGTTCAAGTAACACTAATCACAGAACTCCTGTTGGGGAAAGGAAACATGACATCAACATTACATTCAACTCACATGGGTGTCACGTCATTGGGGCAGTCATCGCTGAAATGATTTTCATGACACAGATATGATGCAACCCTCGGTGCGATGCAACACAAATTTGACAGGCTGTTTCAGACATTATTCAGGCATTGGCTGGAGGTGATTTAGGGGCAGGGACGCTGGGAGTAGGGGTACTGAGGGGGCTGCAGCACTCCCTACAGGAAGGAGGCTGGAGCTGCGAGGCGGAAAAACTGACTATTTCTAGAGAAGAATATTCATAGAATTAGAATTAACATTTACATTTTTTTTGAATATTTGATTTGATTTTAGAACATCAGCATTTTTTCTGTGCAGATAATTTGGCACAAACAGAAAGGATCAACGATTTTAATTTGGAATTAGATAGGTCCGACACTTCTCCAATTCCTTTAATGGCCCTAAAGCTATGGGTTTGCTGTCTGTTGTAATTTATAATATTCTGAAAACTGGGATAAAATGCCGTTGGCCATTGAACCACGGATGTTATCCTGCCGCATTTAATATGACGTCATTGTGTACTTTCTCTCAGCACCCCCAGCTCTGACTGACTTCCAGTGTCCCTGGTCAGGGGTAATTCTAAGTGGGGGAGGGTGCGGGTTCAAAGACGTACAGTCAACTCCAGTCAAAGCAAAACGCCATGCCTCTCGTACCGACTGCTCTTCAGATAACCCATAAAAGAGGGGGCAAAACCAACCATGTTCCTGCCGAGCATGGTTCAGTCTGCTTTCCCATGACTGAGTGCCTAGAAATGTGGAGTTGCGTCTGCAGCCGTTTGGGCAAAAAAAAGAGCTCCTGCTGCTGTCTGACTTGAAATGCTCAGCTGCTCTCAGTTAGCGCTCCCCTCTCTCCACCTCTCTGCAGGGCTCCACATTTCCATGCACTCGGAAAATTAATCCTTTACTTTTATTATTTGGAGAAGAGTTTTTTTGGCTGGTTTTCTTCTTCTCTGCCTGCTGAACTCTGAAGTTTTAATTGGGAGCTGCTTCCCCTACATTATAAATATTAAAGAACATAATGAAATGTGCTTTAACATGACGGTCCACATGAATGTGACAGTAAGGCCATTTCCACTTTCCAATCACTATAACTAGAGCTCTAGCAGGTGGTAAATATCCCTGACGTCACGGCAACAAAATGCATGTTTTATTGCCTTAGTCGATTGTGAAATGAATGACTTACTACTACATTCATGTACTTAGGGGCCGTGGGGGTGGCGATGGTAGATTTAGCCTCCTGTTTCACTGCTCTGAGCTCGCCACCCCGAATCAGTGTGATCTAAAGAGTGTGGAGACGTGTGTGTATCGGTGTGTGTGTGTGTTTTTGCAAGGTAGTGAGTGCTAAGAAAGTGTTTGTCCTTTAAACGTGTTTGTACTGTATGTGTCTGGGTCCTCTCTGACCATAACCGTAACGTGTTTGTGTGTGAATTGTGTGCGTTGGATTAAATGTGTGAGTGTTTTTCTTTCTCATTTGCTCCTCTAACTTCTACCAATTTGTCCACAGATGACCACGTACGGAGCTTTTCTGCATAAAGGTGCTTTCTGTAGGAATTATTTCAACCTGCTCGACCTGTTGGTGGTGGGAGTGTCCCTAGTCTCCTTTGGCATTCAGTGAGTACAAACAGGAACATTTGCCTTCCGACCAAACAGTAAAGAGACTGCAGGACTTTTAAATAAACTCAACCATAGAGTGTATGTAACGATGGACCATGAATCTCCACTTCCTCCCAGTATCATTACAACAAAGGCTAAATATGACTTATAGCAGGGCTGCCATTTTGTGCTTTTCAAGTCAGAATCTGTGCAGTAGCGATCAGGGAATGAAGCCGCAGCAGCAGGTTATGAGAAAATGTTAATCGACGTGTGCTGTGACAGCTTTGAGTTTTAGTTCGCTCCATGTCACCTTTGAGGAGCATTCATGTTCTTGACCAAAGAGCTCCAGGAATTATGGAGACACAGGAACAAAATGTAGGATTTGTTGACTCTTCTTTCTTTTAAAGAGAAAAGACAAAACATGTCAGATAAGAATGAGTTTTAGCTTCAGTCTGATATTTGACTGGATGTGATGAATGGATGCAGAGAAGAAATGAAGAGGTAGGAAATTGACAATTAGAGTGTTGTATTTATTTATTTTTACTTCATAACATAACTTTACTGACTTCTCTTCCTTATCTCTCTTTTAAACACGTGTGCATTAAACCCATTTGTTGTCATTTTTCAGATCCTCAGCCATCTCAGTGGTGAAGATTCTGAGGGTCCTCCGTGTTCTTCGGCCCCTGAGGGCCATCAACAGAGCCAAAGGCCTGAAGGTGCGGCCTATTCACAAGTCATCCTGCAGCTTGTTCACTCTTATAAACACAATCTTAGAGTTGTCTGTTCATTAGGGATGAAACAACCTTTAAACACTTTTACCTCTCTGTCTTACAGCACGTGGTGCAGTGTGTGTTTGTGGCCATCAGAACCATCGGTAACATCATGATCGTCACCACTCTGCTCCAGTTCATGTTCGCCTGTATAGGGGTGCAGCTGTTCAAGGTCAGCAGTTACCCAGGATTTGATGGATATTGGTTTAACATTATTTTAATATTCAGATTCAGAGAGAAACGTTTTTGTTTTCCCCCACAGGGAAAGTTCTATCGCTGCACAGATGAAGCCAAGTCCAATGCAGAGGAGTGCAAGTTAGTTTAACTTATCTGGTAGAGAAAATTAAAAACATGCACACTCCTCAAATAGATCTTAACCGTAATATATCACTTTCTCATAGGGGCACCTACATCCTGTATAAGGAAGGAGACGTGAACCAGCCGACCATCCACAAACGAATGTGGCACAACAGCGACTTTAATTTTGACAACGTCCTGATGGCGATGATGGCTCTGTTCACCGTGTCCACTTTTGAAGGCTGGCCTTCGTAAGAGTCAAACTTTTTTCTCCCCAAGTTAAAGTCAAATCTCTTTCAAATCAACTCCACCTGAAAGCGGCACTGAGAGAAACACACTGATGACATCTGTGTTTCGACAAACCTTTGCCTGGCTTCACACACTCTCTCTTTCATTTCTCCTCCTCTCAGGTTACTGTACAAGGCCATCGACTCCAACAGGGAGAACCTCGGCCCCATTTACAACTACCGCGTGGAGATCTCCATCTTCTTCATCATCTACATCATCATCATCGCCTTCTTCATGATGAACATCTTCGTAGGTTTTGTGATCGTCACATTTCAGGAGCAGGGAGAGAAAGAATACAAAAACTGTGAACTGGACAAGAACCAGGTGAGAGTCAGCAGCGTCACAGAGTGTTGGGCAGCAGTACGAATTGTGTTGTTTATTAACGTCTCTCTTGTGGCTCAAAACAATAATCTAGTTTAGATTCCGGTTTTAAATGATTTTTTGTTTATCTCTGTGCAGCGTCAGTGTGTGGAGTACGCTCTCAAGGCTCGTCCACTGAGGCGGTACATACCTAAGAACCCGTACCAGTACAAGTTCTGGTATGTGGTGAACTCCACTGGGTTTGAATACATCATGTTCGTGCTCATCATGCTCAACACCCTCTGCCTGGCTGTGCAGGTAAGACGTCAAGTTACATCTCGGAAACCAAGGGTAGAAATGGGATCACACTTCCACATTACTAGATACACAATAAAAAAAATATGCATAGATAAATATTTGTCAACATTTTGAAAAAAGTAAATGTTTGTTAATGATCATTTAATTTGAAAGCAGTTGACTTTCAATAATATTGGGTGAATATACTATATGATATGCTCTTTTATTACATTGGCATTTTTTAGAATATGGAGATTCAAAACATTTTGAACGTTGTGCCCCCTCGTAGCAGACTCTTAAAGACACAGTCATAAACGGCAATACGATGAAAGTGGCTAAAGATGTTAACTTTGATTTATTTTAAAGAGTACTGTGAATGCATTCAAAAATACTTTATTAAGTTAGTAATTCAATTAGGGCTTTTGAGTGCTATATCCAATTTTTCCAATGTTTTTTTTCACCCGTTCCTCTGTATCTCCTCTCTGCAGCATTATGGTCAGTCAGCGACATTTAACTATGTCATGGATATTCTCAATATGGTCTTCACTGCTGTCTTCACTGTGGAAATGGTTCTTAAACTCATCGCTTTCAAACCCAGGGTGAGTCACCCCCCACAAATACATTCATACTCACACTCCTTCCACCAGATCACTAACACACCCTCACTGAAACAGAGACTGAAATTATCTCACCGAAAATATTAAGATTGTTTATTAAAGAAATATTTAAAATGTTCTCAGATATTCTTATTCACTTCCTTGCCAAGGGTGAGGTTTGCGTCCAACGTTAAAATCAAAGGTTCCTGGTTTAACATGTTAGTAAGTCAGTTTTAAAGTTTGAAGATTGTTTTTAGTTTGGCTAGCGTCACCACTCTGTCTTTATGCTAAGCTAAGCTGAACCTTTGCTGGCTGTGTCTTCACATTTAACAGATCAGATATGACAGGGATATTGATCCTCTCAACCAACTGACAAACATTTGTATTCCGAAACATTTCAAATGATTCCTTTGATGTTCAATCAAAGAGCAGCATATGAACGTGTTTTCATTCTCCCCTCGACTGTGCCACCTGATCACCAGCTGTGTGTTGCCAAGAAGGACAGGCTTCTAGTAAGAGACTGAGTGTGGGGTGCAGTGTTGATTTTTTTTTACCGCTGAAATAGTTCACCACACTGTTGGCAGCAGTGATTTTGCATGTAATATTAATATTAGCATTAGCATCAGCGTGGTGTGCACACTCTGCAGCTCGATCTGAGTAAATTACTGCACTATAATCAGGAGCCTCCCAGCTGGAGTAGGCAGCAGGTTGGTTCCTGTGTGTTTAAAATTAACGACATACTTTAAGTGGATTACAATTTCAGTGTGAGAGCAAGTCACTGTTTGTTTTTGCTGATCTTACCCTCCACTCGCCAACCACTCACTCCACCTCAATCAGGGCTACTTTGGAGATGCCTGGAATGTGTTCGACGCCCTGGTGGTGATTGGCAGCATAGTAGACATTGTACTCAGTGAGATTGATGTAAGTAAGCTCGGCTACGACTCGCCTCGCTGCTCTCTGTGGTTTCTCTCTTCTTCCGCAGCTCTCGATGGCACGTCTCCTGTTTTATCTGGTTTCTCTTAATAACTTATCTCCTTTTTTCTCTCTTCTTGTCCTCCCCTAACTCTGTCATTTCATTAAAACATTAACTCATTCTCTACCCTCCTTTTATTTCCCTCCCTCCCTATTCTCTGTTTTCTCTTCATGCTCTCTCTCATTTTTTCCCATCTTTACCCTTGCGTGTTGTGTGGTGCATTAACAGCACTATTTCGCTGATGCTTGGAACACTTTCGATGCCTTAATTGTTGTTGGTAGCGTCGTCGATATTGCTATCACTGAAGTGAATGTAAGTATTACAATTTTCTTTCTTACAAGTCGAACTGAAGCTGAATAGAAAAGCCACATGTCAATCAACAGTATTATTTGGATACTTGTACTTTTGTCCACCGGTTCAGTTGTTCCCAAATATTTTTGTGAACAGATTAACACCGATTCTTTCTCCTCTTCCGTTTTTTTTTATTTAAGGTATCTTAGATCCCTTAAAGGAGACATATATTCAATTTCAGTTTTCTTAAAGAGACAGAGCAGAAAAATCTGTTGTTTCAGACAGAGGCTGAAACGAGGAGTTGCAGCAATGCACAATATGAGGAAAGTGATGTGTTCTAATAGCATGTAAACCTTGTCAAGGAATAATGGAAATTAATGTTATTAACCAGAATATGAGCCTAGTATGTCTCCTTTAGGGTGTGTTTTTATCAAAAGAGACTTCTCTCATGGAAACCACTTCTCTATCATGATCAGATGGAACCTACTCTTTAAAATGCTATATTCGCTAAACTAAGAGCTTGAATTATCATTTGTGTAAAGGCATTGGTATCTGTTGAAGTGTCATTGGCTTTTTCTGTAAAGCTTCTGTTTGATCTTCATTTATATATCCTGTTGTTATCAGTGAACACCAAACCAATCTAAAAGTGTGTCATGCTGAAGTTTTGCTTCTGTTAAATGCCTAACTGTTAGTGTGTTGCAGTGCTGTTAGTTACAGGAATCATGTCAACGTATCTGGTGACGCTGTTGATTATTAACCCTGTGACTTGGCACTGGATTTGTGTCTCAATAACAAAAGTTCCTCACATTTTCTGAGAACTGTATTTGGTTCAGAGCACGATGATTTCTGATGTGGTTTTCTAATTCATACTCTTGTTCGTTTTTCTTCCGTAGAAACTTGTAGAGGCAAGTATGGCAATGAACGAATATGTTTGTGTGTAACCTGTGGTTTATAACAACTTTATCTTCGGGACCCCTTGACAGTGCGATGGATAAAAAACTTAATTAGTCATCTAATGTTTTATTGACTCAGGAAAAGTGGACATTTCAAATTTTCCAGTTCATTAGATCTAGATTATAATTTAAACCTTCTCTTAATATTGACCAAACAAAACTTATGTCATGGCTCAATAAAATAGTGGATGACTACTTCTCTTCTTTAACTAACTACTAAAACATTCCTCTCTTTGTTGCTTGGCTTTTCACTAAAACATCTAAAATGAAAAATAGAATATGTTGTAATGCGCTTTGAGATTCACTGAAACAAAAATGGAAAGGATTTGTCCGGAATGCAAACAAACACCAGGGATGCTCAGAGACAACATTTCAAGTTTCCAGGGATTAGTTTGTGATAATGGGTCTAGTTGTAGGAGAACCATAGAGCGCTGACCACTGCCCATCCTTCCCCTCCTGGGCGCTCTTGTGTCTGAGCTGCAGTGCTGTTTCGCTGGAGAGTGATTTTTCATGTTTTTGATGTTTTCTGAGTTTGTGCTACAAAGTGTGTGTCTGCATGAGTGTATTTTAAGCAAAAACTTTGTTTAAAACAGACACACTGATGTGGTTAGGTTATTTATTATTCTGCATGTGTGTGTGTATAGTATGTACTTGGTGTGATATACATGTGAGTGTATGTATAGATAATTATGTTGGTAAATGTTGGGATCGTTGAATTCACAAGGGCCGACAGTGGTTCTTGTGAGGCATCTGTCATCGACGTATCATTTTACCTGTGTTTGTGGTTTACATTGCATGTGGTTGTTGCTATTTGTAGATCAGATATTATACTGCTCCATTTAATCATATCAGCTGATCTACAATGGGTTTGATTGAGTGAGTTTTGCTACTTGCTTGCTGTTGTCCATCCCAGTCATGAGTTGTGTTTACTTTCTCACCTGGCCACTGTGACCTCTCCAAATGCATGCTGGGTAGCATCAACCATGTACCTTATGTTCCCCTAACATCCTTTCCATGTCCCGCCCGCCTGCTTCTCACAGATGGCGCTCGGCCACCCACTCCATTCCCCTCCGGTTAGTTGTCTCCATAGAGCCTTGTGAAGTTTGACCTTTCTCTGTTGCCATACCCCTCAATCGTTACCTCCAGACAGAATGGCCCTGGAGCTCAGAGCTTGGAAATGTCCATCGTACACAACATTAAGGGCAACTTTGATATAGAATGTGTGAAGCTCAATCTCTCAGGGAAATCTAAATAAAAGTTGGATTTCTTTTAAAAGGCATTGGCATTAACTTCCCTTAAAGTTGTGTAGGTCGCTTTACATGCAGCTGATACTATGTATCCAAAATCAAGGAAAACTAATCAAATCGTTTAGTGTCCTGGATAAAAATAAGGATTTTAACCTTATAGGCTTCAGTTATGCTCTGCAAATAAAACTCGTTCACCAGGTAAGATTCATTGACCAACACAATCATCAGCAGACCCTAAAGAGAGACCCTACATTAGCCCTGATGCTATTCTAACACATGCAGTGGTTTAATGCAGCTGAGTTTGAGGTTCTTTGATGATCTTGTGTTTGTGTCTCTGTGAGTGATTGTCTCTGTGTTTTGTTCTGTCTTCCTGTAGTGAGCTCTTAAAGCTCAGAGTGGAACTCATGTGTAGCGCAGGTGTGTAGACTCCAGTCAGGTGCATGAACAATCCTACACTGACTCTCCTCTCTCTCCCTCTACACACACACCTCTCTCTGCCTATCCTCTTCTCTCCTCCCAGTCCAGTATGACTCAGTCTCTCTCTGGTTTTATGCTCTTGTTCCCAGTACTGGCCTCTGTGGTTTCCTCCTCCTCTTCCTCTTCCTCTTCATCCTCCTCTTTCTGTCTGTCTGTCTGTCTGTCTTTCTCTCTCTCTCTCTCTCCCCCCTCCTGTCGCTCTTTCACCTCTTTCTGCACCGGACTGTGAGAGCGCCCTGCTATGGCATTTTTTTTTGCCGGGTTGACATGCATGAGTCGCTTCATTGCTATGACTTTCACTGGTGGCTCGTCATCACCCAAACAATGTCTTGCGTGTGCATTGCAGTGCCTCCCCCCCCCCTACTCCCGCCAGCAACGTGGCAATGCTGAAACGCATGCTCCATCGATGCTGTGGCCAGGATTACCTAAAGAACCTCCTCAAGCTCATTTCTACATGTTATCATTTCTGCTCATTCTGCACCATACTGACAGTTTGTGAAGTTTTGCGACGAGGTGTTTGAATGAAGCCATATCTGTCTGGAGTACCTCTCTGTGTGCAGTCTTCTGATATGACTCCTTTCAGTGTTGAGTTAAGCTCTTTTCCTTTTGCTGTAAAAATCACATGAATCATCACACAGGTTCAGTCCAATGTCTCCGCTTCATTTTGCATTATTGGACTTTTTCTGTGTACAAAATGCTTGCTGAAGACTTCTGATATATAGTTTCCTTTTAATGAAATTATTTGCAGATCGAAACCTGTGTGTGGTCTTGCGTGAGCGAGTGTCTGGATGAAATTACTTTATTACTTTTATACCACTTCTGCTAATTAAACTCACTTAAAGTGATTGTTGGTAAACCAACAAAACTGTTGGTTTAACTCAGAGGAGAGTGAGCATCATAAATGTACTCCGTCCCTTTGACAGAGGCCCTTAATGATGCATTATGCATAAAAATATTATTTATTTTCTATTTGCCTGAATCTGCAGCCTTTACGATGACACACATCACAAGCCGAGGCTCTGTGAGAATAGTAGACGGTGCCTAAATCATGACATGCACTCACAACATCTGTTATGTCAATCAGTTAGTTCTCATTAACATTGTCTTAAGATCGCCAACGACATCTCAGCCATAAAGTCCATTTAAGTCCACTAGGAACGACCATTACACTGGGGCAGTGATAAAGTTGTGTGCCAGTCATACATGTAATTCTGTGTATTAAAGTAACCTCATGTTGTCCGTCAGCCCTACATGCACATAGGAATGTTAAGCTGTAAACGTGTTGTGTGGCAGTTTTTTGAAGTGCTAAGATAACATTGTATGTCTGTCATCATAATAAGTGTAAGTAGACAATAGGGTGTTAATACATGTCTGTCTTTGTCCTAAACAACAAGGCAGTTTTGTCTCGTCAGTTAAAAGAGTAGTGACTTTGTTCTGTCTGCGTCTCGACTGACTTCTTCTAGCGTTGTGTGACAAAGACTGAATTTGAAATGTGACGTTTTTGTGTTTGGCCCAATGTGTGTGAGACCTGCGGCCTGTGTACAAGTCATTAATACAGGTCTTTGATTTTAAAGCCAACAGAGACTCCTCAGGTGGATGAGATGGGGGTAAGAAGCTCCGCCCCCCCTAACCCCATGTCAGGGCCATGCCATGTTTAGATTTGCATTCTTTTCCCTGTTTGGTATTCTCCTATTTTCTACTTTGCATCCTATGATCTTTTGATTATTTCATTTTCTTTTATTTTCCCATGATAAGCTTTCCCCCCATATTTTCCCCTCAACTTAGTTTTTTTATTCTTTTGCATTTATCCTGAAATTTCTTAGTTATTTCTAAGGAGAGTGTGTCGCTCAAACGTGACGCTGTGTGTCCCGTCAGGCGGGAGTGGTTTGGGGCCGCTCCTCACGTTTGCACTGTTACACAGCTACATGGTCCACGCACCATTCTTACATGTGGGGTAGTGACCCATGGATGACCCCTGGGATCAGGTCACCCAGCTCTGACCTGTGAAACTCCCGGCCGACCCAATGGGGTTGGTCCCACTGTGACTCCGCATGCAGTGACTCTGGACTGAGGGTGCCATGCTTGTGCAGATATGTCCTATCAAGTATGGCTAGGATTCTTTCCAGCATGCTTGCCTTCTTGCTTCCTCCCCTGTAGGTCTGTACAGTGACAGGGCTCCTGACCGTGCTTTGGATACAGACGGACAGAAACATATCGGCTGCAGCTGCACTGCTTTAGATAATCAACTTATTTCGTATCACTTTTTGTTTCTATTCGATTATGATCACAGTCCGTACATAAAGATGGACGATACTTCTCTACTTCCTATTGTTGTACAAAAAAGAAGCTACAAAATCCTAGATACGGGTGCCGCCATTTCTGTCATATGCAGACTAACCCTAACAAATATTAGTGTTATAAGAACTACATAAAATGACAAACGATCTTTGAGAAAAACAAAAATTATTTGTACTTTGATTTTAGTTTATGCTTGATCTACAAACTTGGAGGAGGAGAGGTTTATGAACCATACATTTATTTGAAGTGAACTACGACTTTTTAGTTTGGTCCATGTTCCATCCATTAACGTGGTAGAGGCAGGGTTAATGATCCATACTCCAACCTGCCACCAGGGGGCAAACAAGATTATTTGGCTTCACTTTTGGGGGAACAGTATTCTCCATCTTTATGCATCGTCTATGATTTTGGCTAAAAGGAGAACATTTACATGGTATGTGCCACCAGAGAACTTCTCAAATTCAACACTAGGTTCACTTCTGTGTTTATTTGATCACATAATAACGCAGTGCTGCTCTCTCAGCCCATATGTATCTGGTGCTGAGGTCTGGCTCCGACCCTCATCATCCTTTAAAAGCACAGCCAGGTCGTCTGTGTTCACTACCCACACTGTCAGCTCCGCTCGCCTCTGACTCTGCACCGTCTCTCCTCAGAACACAGAGGACAGCGCTCGCATCTCCATCACCTTCTTCCGTCTGTTTCGAGTCATGCGGCTGGTTAAGCTGCTCAGCAGAGGGGAGGGCATCCGCACCCTGCTGTGGACTTTCATCAAATCCTTTCAGGTGAGATGTAATAAAATACATCTGATTGGTGACTGAGGGAAGTAGGTCTGCCATTTGTATTAATGCGTTTCTTCTTCCCTCTCCTCTGTAGGCTCTGCCATACGTTGCTCTTCTGATCGCCATGCTGTTCTTCATCTACGCTGTCATCGGCATGCAGGTTGGTGACTAAATATGACTAAATGTTTCTATAATCTGTTTTCCAACAGTTGTTTTCATGTGGACACTTTATGTTTTTGCTTCAGGTGTTTGGAAAGGTTGCGATGGTGGACGGCACACACATAAACAGAAACAACAACTTCCAGACCTTCCCTCAGGCCGTGCTCCTGCTCTTCAGGTGTGTAGAGACCTACACTCCGGGGTCGCACACTCACACGCTGGGTTTAGTTTAATGGACTCTCTCTGTTCTGCCCGATTGCTTTTCCAGGTGTGCCACCGGAGAGGCGTGGCAGGAGATCATGTTGGCCTGTATAGCAGGAAAACTGTGCGACCCAGAGTCCGACTACGGTCCCGGGGAGGAGATGACGTGTGGCAGCGGATTTGCAATCATTTACTTCATCACTTTCTACATGCTCTGCGCCTTCTTGGTACACAATCATGAAACCCTGTTATTTCTTAGTTTTTCTTATTTACCCTGCTCAAATGTACAGTTTGTGTCAAGAGAGGTTTCAGTTTTATTTATCGTACACATGACATATTAGCTGGTTTCCTAGCAAATTATGAAACATTTGGTTGAAATCTCCTTCCTTAGCATGATTTTTACCTACGCACAGTTTTTCATGCCTGTAGAGACAAATGAAAAGTACAACAATGCTTATCAGATGATCTTATGTCATACATTCTCGTCCGTCTCCAGATCATCAATTTGTTTGTGGCTGTCATCATGGACAACTTTGACTATTTGACACGTGATTGGTCCATTCTCGGTCCTCACCATCTGGATGAGTTCAAGAGAATCTGGTCAGAGTACGACCCAGAGGCCAAGTATGTGCTTTGTTACCTGCTGCATTGGAGAATATTTTACATTCATGTTGCTGTAACTGTTTTCATCTTACATTTGTTATTTTCTCTTGTGCAGAGGCCGGATCAAGCATCTGGATGTGGTGACTCTCCTGCGTCGCATTCAGCCGCCTCTTGGCTTCGGCAAACTGTGTCCCCACAGAGTGGCCTGCAAGGTGTTGTCTTCTACTGTCTCATCATCAAAGATCATTCATCATTTATCTGTTCTATGGTGTTAAATGCCTCGGTTTCCTCTCCTCCCTCAGAGGCTGGTAGCCATGAACATGCCTCTGAACAGTGACGGCACAGTCATGTTTAACGCCACCCTGTTTGCCCTGGTGCGAACGGCCCTGAAGATCAAGACAGAGGGTATGAGCCCAATATGAATCATATTACACATTACTTCTGATTCAAAATACACGCACGACTCTGCAGATGCATTTACTCCTCCTTTTATTCTCTGTTCACTTTAATTATGAGGTCAAATTTAAAATGGCTGCAAACTGGAGTGCTGATTTCTCAGGGTCGCGTGTTTCCCTGTGGTGCAGGTAATCTGGAGCAGGCCAACGAAGAGCTGCGGGCTGTCATCAAGAAGATCTGGAAAAGAACCAGCATGAAGCTTCTGGATCAAGTGGTGCCTCCTGCTGGTGGTTAGTGGAATCGGCCTGCGTCTTTCAATGAGATCATACACCTGCTAGTCCTGTAATACACATACCAAGCTAAAGCAACCTGCACAGAATCAAAACACACAACACACACATATGCACACTGATTAGTGTACTTCTATCTTAGTGAGGACACTCAATAACATTATGCATTTCCTAAGGCCTAACCCCTAACCATCACTAAATGCCTATTGTTTATGCATACCCTTACCGTAAAAGCCCTTTGAAAGAGAGGGGAACGACTCACTTTCCTAAAATGGCCTCACTCTGTAAGCTCCATCACCTTTAAGGACCCTGCAACCCAGCTGACACTGGGGAAGAGTTGGGGTACAGCCTGGACAGGTTGGCAGCATACCCCAGTACCAACATACAGAGACAAACAACCATTCACACCCAAGCGCAATTTAGAGACTCCAAATAACCTAAACCCCAACCTGCACAGGGGAGGAAAACCCAAGCAAACATGGGAAGACCCTCCAAACTAAAAACAGAAAGAACCCGACTGAACCGGGGTTTGGCTTGTTGGCGTGAGGCGACAGTAGTAAACAGCGCACAACTGTGCTATGTGCGAAAAGGTCAATGCTGAATGACCCTCACAGAGATATAAGTACAAGTACACACACACACACACACACACACACACACACACACACACATACGTTCAAGCTGTATCATGTTGTTTCTGTTCTGCTCATATCTCCTGGTTGCCCCCTCAGCAGTGTGTTTCTTATCCATGTGTGTTTGGTCCACACTCCTCCCTTCTGCCCTGGATGCTGATGGAGACCACTGACTGTCCGCTGGGCTTTGGGCTTGCATGGCCTTGTAGACCACAGTGCAAGTGCATGCTCTGTCTCTCTCACTAATATCTGTCTCTCTCCTCTCTCTGTAACCGCTGTCCTGTTGTCACCGCTTGAGCTTCGACAGCTTAATTGTCCTCTCACTTTCTTATCTCTGTATTCAAAACTCTGAAACACTTCAGAATATTCTGAAGCAGTTCTGTTTTAGGGTGGTGGCATGGAACTAGTGTTGCCTCTGTCTCCTATCTCTGTCCCCAGCGTGCTTGCTCAAAGTGATTCAGACCCCTGCTTCAGAATGATTCTCACAAATTCTTAAAAAAACAAAAACATAATGGGAACAAATGCAAGAACACAGCCATGCGCAGTTTCAAATGTAGTTTTTACTGACTTGCACACATCATTCGAAAAATATAAACATGAGCATAGACAGGAAGATTTACACAAACACACCGACATGTATGATGCATAGATCTGCTTGCTTGCATGTGCAAAAGTAGTAAAGTTAGTGTCATTTTTTAACTCAAAAGTTAAGATTTGATTTCAAAGATAATGTAACAGTAATCCTTCAAGTTAAATATTATCTGAAGTTTGGGTCACATTATCTTGCAGCCTGAATGTTACTACTAGCAAATTAGTTCATTAATTTGTAGTTTCTTGGCCTATTTAAACCTTAATTCTATTCTGCTATAAACACATCTAGATCCACTAAATCTGGATTGGTAAATATCAACCAAGAGTTGAAAAAGGCCATAGCTCACAATGTGTTAAAGAAAGCAAATCAAATTTTAATGGATTCTTCAACCATGTTTCTTGGTAATCCATCAAGTCGTTTTTGCTTAATCCTGCTAACAAATACAAATATAAACGTAACCTCCTTGGCAGCAGTAACATTAGGAACATATAATGTGAAGATTTCACTTAGATCATCGAAAGGTTTTCAGAAGTAGAAATACACATAAATTGAAGATATTTTAGCCTGATTTTCTGTTCTCTCTGAAATACAGTGAAGAATCTGCGCTGGTACAGATTGAGGTACAGTATATACACCATCAAGATGGATGTATATCATTTGAAATAAAGTCATTTGTTTGATGGGGTTGCGTGCCTCACTTTTCTTCCTGAGGTGATGAAAGCCGCAGTTTTAAGAGAGAGTGGACGAGGGAGGAGAAGAGTCTCTCCTTCTCTCTCCCAGCGTTCTGTGTGCGTAGTGACCTGCTGACACAGGAAGCATTTGTGTGGTCTGTTCACTCAGATGATGAGGTAACCGTGGGGAAGTTCTATGCCACCTTCCTGATACAGGACTACTTTAGGAAATTCAAGAAACGTAAAGAGGAAGGCCTGGTGGGTGCTCACCCCTCGCAGAACAACACGGCCATCGCTCTGCAGGTGAGTCCCAGAGTGTGTGTGTCTCTGAGAGTGTGTGTGAGGAGTGCGGGGAGACTGCTGAAAGTTGTGTGATAAAATGAATTTAAAAGCACTGATGTGTTTTGTTATGTTGAGTCTTTGTGCATTCCATTCAAATATCATTAAGTCTGCTAATGTTGTGGTTTATAATCCAGCAGGACATTCATGGTGTTGGTGTCCAGTACAATTCTGTATGCTCCCAGTGTGTGACCTGATTTGTGTATCTGTGTCTTTTAACTAATCATATATGTTGATGTTAAGCGTGTGTCATCATCTCCAGCCATCACCCCATGTATTTTCTGTGCCTCACAGTTCACTCATCCATGAAACTCACAATGCAAAGCTTGTTACCACTTCTGTTACCTTATAACCTCTGATATATGGCCTCAGTGTATCACCATATATCATATTGACAGGAAACGTGACCAGCGTGTAGTTTATTTACAAGAGAGTCTCTGTGCCGATTTAGTTTTGTTCACCTGCAGAGGAGAGGAGTTTGTTTACTGCACTCACTGAGGCCGATGTTAGAGAAAGCACAGCTGGAGGCCACACAAGGCATTCCAGCCGATGCAGTAATATCCACAGCAGGTTGCATTCAAGAGAGCACATCTGTCTGTCTGTGTGTTCTCATCTCTCACAGTCTGTCCCTATTTACTAGTGTAAATGTCAGCTGTTGCATTTACTCCAGCACAGGTGTGTGTGATGGTTGTGACTGCATATGCATATGATGTCAGTTTTTTAAATTTTTATTTTTTCGTACTGTTAGTTGTGAGATGAAGGTCCCAGCTGCAGTGCTTAGTCCTCTTGTTGTCATGGTTACAGGCTGGCCTTCGCACGCTGCATGATATCGGGCCCGAAATTCGCCGAGCGATATCATGCGATCTGCAGGATGACGAGCTAGTAGACTTTATTCCCGAGGAAGACGAGGAAATTTATAGGGTAACCTGTTTTAATTTTACCTGACAGGACGAATGTTTGTGGCTAAACTAACATGTTGTGCTTGAAGTTACCAACTAACGCAATTCCATGGTTATACATAAAAGTTCTCCTGTACTCAGAGAGTATTAAGTTAAATCTGTCATAGATGCACTGTTTCTGATTTTATCGCCATATTAAGTAAATATTTTTCATTTGGTTTATTCTTGCTAAGGTTTTTCCCCCATTTCAGTTCCAACAAAGTACAGAGTGCATCCATTTTACTTGCATGCCTCATAAACCATGAACCCAGCTTCTCAACTTATTTTTGCTCATAAAATTTCTGAAAAGAAAATCAGCTCGCAGACTTAACATCAATAGCACGTGTGTTCTGCTGCTCTGTGAGAAGTCCAGGACTTTGGAAGTTTTACTTTGAACGTTCCTCCACAGCGTAACGGCGGCCTCTTCGGTAACCATCTCATGAACGGTGGTCACCGGCGCTCCAACGGCCATCAGACCAACGCAACACAGCGCCCCCTGCAGGTGCAGCCTCCGCCTCACTATGCCCACATGGAGCAGCCGGTGGGACGCCTGTCTCGAGCCAACGCCATGTCCCAGCCCAACCACCATCATCACCACCACCACCATCACAACCGACACCACAACTCCTATGGCAAGTCTCCCAAATCCACCAACATCAACCTCAACAACGCCAACAAGTCCAGTTTGCCCAATGGAGGACACCACCGCTACTATGAGCACGCTCCTCCCAATGGCTACCCAGGTCTACGCAACTCCTACTATGAGTACGACAAGCCCAGGACACCCCAGGGTCAAAGGTATCCGCACATCGATCCTCATACTCAGCATCAACATCATCATCATCCTCAACCTTCTGATTCAAAACAATACAGAACTAGATTTGTGAGATATATGGTGACATTTAAAATCCAACCTGCAATAGGTCAGTGAGGTTGAGCCCATTTTGTTTGGTTAGTTGCTGCCATATTTGACCAGAAGGGGGAGGGAACGAATCAATTTAGATGTCATTCAAAAGATTATTTTACCTATTTATAAAGAAAAAGTTCCACATTTTAATAACCTTTATTATTTTCTAAAGCTCAAACGACTTATTAAAACTAAACTGAATTTAACCTTGAAACTAGTTTCATCCAGAAGTCCTGAATATGAAGTGATGTCCACACAGTGTGTATTAAACAACCAGCCTCCCTGTAACAATTTTTTCACTCAGCTATGGCAGCACATAACTTGGAACTAATGGGCTTTAAAACACAAATTGTGATTAGTTTTCTCTGAAGTGTTGCATAAGTATTTTATTTGCATAGGCCAGAACCAGCTATTTATTATATTCTCCTGTTTCACAACCCTTATGGTAAAACCTTTCCGTCCATAACGGATTCACAAGCAGACTCTTATACTGACAGTTTACTACACAAGTGACCAACAGTACACTTATCCCCTGTTTTTCAACACTCGCTTTAGTTTGTGGCTCCAATTTTATCGCTGCCACTTTACAAAACTGAATTCTGAGCTTGTCTCTGATCTTTAAAAGTAGAAAATTGAATTGCCAACCACCACTGGGGTCGACATCCACCATCATACTCTCTCTTCCTCGTACATATATATGAGAATGCTGTATATGTTCCATATACTGTATAATATATATATATGTACACACACTTTCTCCTCCATTTTCTCTGTGTTTCTCTACTCCTCCCTTTTTCCTTCCTAACCAAAATGCTTTCTCTTGACCATCCCTCTGCTTTCTTGGACAGAAGGCGCTACTATGAGACCTATGTTAGGTATGTTGTTTTTCTAGGATTGGCTCCAACAGTCTGTCTCAGCCGTAAAAAGAAGGACTTTTATTTTTTGAAATCATTGTTTTATTTTGACTTGGTTTTGGATCAATGAATTGCTGCATCCCTGCTAAGTCAGTGTTATGAGCTATATGCTGGCTAGTCATTTGTCTGGTTATTAGTTTAATTGCATCGTTTCATTTATACTTAAAAGGAGCAGGAGAACAATTGCTAACCTGATTGGCCAGCATATTGCTGAGAGCAGCCCTGCTTCATGCATGTGTAAAAGTGATGTGCTTGCTTTGAAGAAGGACCCAGAAGCTCCGAAAGAAGGAAGTATATTAGAACGTAGCCCAACACACCCAATTCACTTCAAGATTCTTAACCAGACAGAAATCAGTGGTTTGATAAATCTGATAGAGACGTCAAAGTGGGATGAGATCCAAAGATGACAGTGCGATGCTCTTCAGCCCAAAACTTCTGCCGGTTGTCTCTGTTTGACTGTGGTTAAGATTAGTAAGGGTGGTCAGTTCAATTGCTGCCCCCTGGAGGCTTGCGTCTGCATGGCAGTGCATGGCCCTTTTCCGTTCCCCTCCCTGTATAGCCACTGTGTGCATGCTCTGACCCCTGCACCCTGACCTTCCCTCAGGTCCCACGGAGGAGATGCCCGCCACCCCACCATCCGCAGGGAGGAGGAGTTGGATGAAGATCGCTTATCTGGGGAGTACTACAGTGGGGAGGAGTTTTATGAAGATGACAGTATGCTGTCAGGGGAAAGGTACGACTCTCACTGACTGACTGTCACAATTTAACACATGTATTATTAAACCCTGGCTCCTTCCCACAATTTAATCAAGTCTCTCAACAAGCTCTCTATTCAATATGCCGACAGGTTTCCAAACAGTGACACAGAGTATGAGACTCCCAAGGGTTACCACCACCCTGACACTTACTATGATGACGACGAGCAGCCTCTCTACCACGACTCGCGGAGGTCACCAAAGAGACGGCTGCTTCCTGCCACACCTCAAGGTAGGCTCCTCATCCTCATCTGGATCAGGGACTGTATCTAAAGATGGACGACGCTTCTTCACTTCCTCCCACTATCCAGAAATGACGCCATAATGTCTTCAATGTGAACATCGCCATCTTGCACATTCGCAGTCAGATTCTAAGAATTACTGATCTGGTGATGTAGCCGTGTTAGCGTGGTCCTGTCGTTAAACATGCTCGACCAATCAGTGTGATAAGAGCGACCCCAAAAAACTGAAGCAAATATTTAACGTGTGTTGTGACTTTAATGTTTGGCCTATATCTCATCCACTAACATGGAGGAGGCGGGACTTACAACCTATACTGCAGCTGCTTTGGCTTCCCTTTGGGGGAGATATAATGTTGTCCATCTTTAGGTTCAATCTATGGTCTGCATACGTACCTTGCAGAAGTCATATGTAACAGTAACAGTTACATATTTACTTTTCACATTAGGTTGGAAAATATACATTTTACATAGTTTAAAAGTCAAAAATGAACATGTTAATGCAGAATGACAAACTGTCTTATTTGTGTTGTTCATTGTTCCTGTGATATTGAGTTTGATAAGCAATCTGGCCGTTCAGCTATCCAGTTATCCCATCATAGCCTCAGCTAAAGGCTAGCTATAGAGCCTCGGTGTTATATACAGTATGCAGCCTCGGGAGTAACCATCACAAATCTCCTTTCCTACCTAATGCACACACACTAATTCTTATATGATTTATCCACTCACCCAGTTTCACAGTGTTTGCAGTGTGAAAGTTTTGCATGTTGCTGACATCTCCTGCATGATGTCCCTCACAGCGCCCCCTTGTTCAGGCCACAGGAGGCCATCCTTCAACTTTGAGTGTCTGCGCAGACAAAGTAGCCAGGACGAGCTTCCACATCAGCGCACTGCTCTTCCACTGCACCTTATGCAGCACCAGGTAATGCAGTCACGATCACTGCATGCCCATTGACACTGCATTGTGTTTGGTCTGGTTTGAAGTTACCTATTCCATCAAACTGTAGATTGAAATGAACTGATCATGTCCATTTTTAATGAATGAATATGGCTGACATTTGTTGAATCAAGGTGACTCTTGTGATACAAAAGAAAAATAAATGTCTTACATGCTAGTGCTAAAAAGCTACAATATCAATGACCTGCTTGTCATGGAGCTCTGTGTAACACCTGTGTCCATGGCTTCCTCAGGTAATGGCTGTAGCAGGCCTGGACTCCAGCAGAGCCCACCGCCTCTCCCCGACCCGCTCCACCCGCTCCTGGGCAACTCCCCCTGCCACCCCGGCTAGTAAAGACCAGTCGCCATACTACACCCCTCTCATCCGTGTGGACCACCCCCACAGAGAGAGTGTCGCTAGCAGCCAAGTGTCCGTGCGTAAGAGCTCCTGGTACACTGACGACCCCGACTTCTCCCAGAGGATGTACTCACCTGTCCATCTGCAGGTGCCACCTGAATACCACAGCCAGTACCACCAGAAGAGAGGCAGCGCCACCAGCCTGGTTGAAGCGGTGAGTTTGAGGGTAGAGAGAAGGGAGAGATGTCCTCGATCAGATAATTTTTTCTTTTTAGATCTTTCCTCTTGTTCAAACAAAAATGTTGCAAGCAAGATAAGCAAAAATCCAACCTATTTTTCTTCCTCTTATACTCTGAGCAGGTTTTGATATCTGAAGGTCTTGGGAGATACGCCCAGGATCCCAAGTTTGTCGCCGCCACAAAGCACGAGATAGCAGACGCGTGTGAGATGACAATAGACGAGATGGAGAGCGCAGCCAGCCATCTACTGAACGGTGGGATTGCCCGGGGCGTCAACGGGGTCAACGTGTTTCCCCTTCTGACACCAAGGGACTATGAACTGCAGGACACTGCAGCCAGCTACAGCGACGAGGAGCCAGAGACAGAACTCAGAGCTCCTTATGAGGAGGACCTGGCAGATGAGATGATCTGCATCACGACTTTATAGCAGTGGCTGGAGAAATCTGCAAATTAGAACCTTTGTCAGACTACAACCCGTGAAACTACGAAAAAAAGAGTAATGCACCTGTTGGCTCCAACCAAAAGAAGTGCCTTTTACCATGAAGAGAAAAGGCATATTGAGGAAAGACACCAAGTCCCGTTCATTTAATTATTCTCCGCCTGCCAGCATGAGATCTTCACAGCGCAGAGCCACACACCATCCCTGCTGTACTCAGAGGGACCGGCTGAACCCTCTCGTCAAAAAGGCCTTGACCTGGAGGTGACGTACTGGTTCAGCCTGCGGCCAGTCACAGACAAGGACAGTGATGCCATTGAAAGATGGACCAATTGGCAAAGGTGTGAGACACTGTAAAGGGCAGGTTTCTAAGGGTGATGACAATCAGATGTACGATGTCATTGCCTCAGTCACTTTATTAAGGTTCGGCATATCATGCAAGTTTTCAATGCAAGCATAGAAAGGCATATCTCCTCCTTAGTCTTTGGAACGAGTTGATCCCTCAGTTGTTGGAACAGATTGTGAAACGGTCGCTGCAGCCGATTCAAAAAAGCGAAAAAGCACCAGTAGAGTTTTACCAGATTTATGCAGGAACAAACCGTCCTACTTAAAGCATCACTCAACTTGAGATATGTACTTTTGAAGCGACAAACGCATTTGTGATAAGTGCACTAGCCGGCAGGTTATTTTAAATTTTAGAATATCCTGATTAATATTTCATAGTTGATATGCTGTAAATTGTATTATACAACAAAAGAAACTTTGTAAAGAGATATTCTATATTTTGTAATTATGTATCATTTAAAAGATCAGCAATATGGACCCTTGTGACTCCCGTTATGCTATAAAGGCTAATTAGCATTTTATTAGGTACAATATTCTGACATTTCTTTGCCTTTGGTTTCTTTGCTAATATGCACCCTTTGTTCTGCCTGTGAAACGGCAGTTGAAGAGGTTCCACTTGTGCAACAACACTGCTGCACAAGATATGCAAATGGCTTTGATTTCTCAGCATCATGTGCTACTTCATCAAACCAACACCAGTTGCATAAGGTTAAGTCCCCTTTAAAGGAGAGTTTTTCAAAAGCAGGCCTCAAGGATCCAGTGCCGAAATTTTATACAGATGTGACGACCACATTTGTTTTACATCTTTTGTGCAGGGCATGCACAAGAATTTAATGCTGCTTTTTTGAGTTGGTTTTCAGAATCTAACTTTTCGGTTTCGTCAGCCCCAGCTGAAATGCCTTTTTGCTGCTGAAAGGAAGAAAAATGACAGATGGTGATAACAGGGATACAATTAATACTTCTCATAGCGTGTGCTGGGAGTTTCCATGAATCTTTGTTGATCATGGTGTGATTCCATAAAAAAAACAAAAAAAAACAAAACCTTTGTACTTAATCTTCACAGTTAAATCTTAGTCTTCACGTAGTGTGCAAAGGCATCGGTGGTGGCAGTAGGCGATGCATGCACACATCCAAAGGTCAGAAACAGCCCAAAATGCATTGTACATTGAAGGACAGAGGGTTTCCTGGTGTCAGGACGCTGGAGAGAGGCTTAGCAATACACCCCCTCCCCCCCTCCCACCCCTTTCTCTCTCAGTCTGCCTGGTTCCTGCGTACAGAATACCTCGTTAGGCAACGGTGACAACATATCATTGTCTCAACCTGTCTGTCTGTCCACAGTGGAGTGTGAAAGAGATTACGTAGGGTTGAACTTGGACTTTGTGTTTTTTACTCTAATCTGAGACCAGGAGGGAGAAACTAACCCTGGATGCATGAAAAGGAGCGACTGACGCCCACAGGTTGGAACCCAAACAGCAAAACATCTCTTATTGGTTATCACTTATCGATCACAATGTGGCTAATGGACTAAAATACCTAAATGGGCTTTTTCAGGCATTACCATGGAGAGTTTGAATTATCACCAAGGATATTTAGGGTGATCTGTTGGTCATGAGTGTTTGATTGGCAGGCGAGTGCAGACTGTGCTCTAACTCAACCCAACACTGTCATGAAAATGTAGGTTTTCCACTTTGTGTGCACATTGAAAGGGCTCTATGAATTGTTTGTGAGTAGTGCTCTAGTCCTTTTTGTTGACGACCGTCACATGAAAAAGGACCAATGCACAAAACAGGCACATTGTACTATTCGTAGCAATTACAGTACTGATGAACTGAAGATATGCATCGTTTTGTAAACACTTTTAAAAGTTGTGTTAAACTAAAGATGAAAAAGAACTTACTTTTACCTCATGTCAGGGATTCCTGAAAAAAAGAGAATAAATGATTTGGTTCAGTCTATACCAATGGTATTTAAATATTAGCACATAGCTGTTTGTCTTTGCACAAGTAACTGTATAGTGCTTTTGTTTCTCTTTTTTCTAAACAGATTTGTGTATTAAGGTGAGAAGATTTTGTACTTTTTGTGACCGTGTGTATGGTTTAGTGGAATCTATATTTGTCATTTACACCATACCTGCTGGGAGTGAAAGAGTAGAAAAAAATATTTTCAAGGTGCGCTGTTCCTCTGATCATGGGATGGGGAAAAAAATATAATGGTAAAGAACAGTTTACAGAGAAACACATTGAGTTGAACATTTCTTTTAGTTTTCTTCATATTGTTCTGATTCTAATTACTATAACAACTATTAATGTTTTGAAAGCTGTATTTAAATAGAAGATAATGTAAAATATGTACAAAAGTATGGAAAGACCCATGGTAATGTTCTCTACTTGAAAGTCTTGATATTTGCTCCTTAATGTTTTTATTCAGTACAACATGATTTCTCTTAGTAGCAAATGCTTTACTATAACCTTCTAGGTTTTGTATAAATACTTTTTTTATTTATTTTGGCCTTGACTTTATTTGAATCGATACTGATATTTTATTTTCTATTGATCATCATTGAATAAACTTATGCTTAATTACTGTTGTCATTTATTTGTTTTCTGCAAAATTACACTGTTAATTTTTTTCACACATTTTTACAAATAACATTATAGATGAGCTCATCATATATATGTTGAAACCACATCTCTGTTTAAAATCAAAAACTCTGCCACACTTTAGCTACAGATGTCCTTGTAACAGGTGACAAAAAATGTGTGTTTAAAGTGAATTATACACGTGATGTTTCGGACAGAAATGTTTTTAGTTTGTAGATGTGTTGGCTCTTCAGCTGGGAGAGACTTTGTTCGTCACAGTCTCCATAGTTGTTGCTGCCTCCGACTCGTCGTCCTCATCCCAGGGCTCTTTCCCACACAGCAGGAAGGGCACAGCGTACTTACGGAACTATAGAAAAACAAAAATGACACGGAACAAGTTCGGCGAAGAAGTTTGTCTCTCTCCCCTGCATCAACAAACATTCACACATCCTTTAGCTGCTGGCACAAGGTGTAATAAGGTGCATACATACATAAATCCAAATAAGGTCAATTATATCCAGTATTACATATACGTCAGATTTATCAATCATTATTTTAGATTTTTGCAAAATAAATAATTTATTCAAATCACCTGTAAACATTTAAAAATGTTGTTAGTCTCAAATATTAAAAGCCAGTTATTTAAAAAAAAATTTTTTATATAACTATAAACACTAAAATCCCTGCACTGAGTAGCTCTTCTACGACAGTGTACTTTGTTGTAATAACACTAGATGGTGCTGATGCCCCAGAAGAGATACATGTTTTATTCATAAGCTTTTCCCTTCAGTTTATCCTGCCATCTGACTAAACTCCATTTTAGATGTATCTGTGTGGTGTAACAGTACCTGTTTGTTAAGAAAGATGTAGATGATAGGATTCCACACAGTGCTGCTCTTGGCTAGGTAGACAGGCACAGTGCCCACCAGCGGGTGGATCTCCACAGCAGGGTTGAAGACCACCAGCAAGGCCAGGCCGGCATAAGGCAACCAGCTGATCAGAAACGTCAGGACCATCAGAATCACCATGAACGCCACCTTCATCTCTGCTTTAGCGACTGCACCGCCTTCCAGACAGGCCATCTTAGATACCTGAATCCCACGATGACAAGGCAAGTTTGTTTAATATACCTTGTTATTATTGCAGCATGTTATAGGGCAGCACAGTGGTCCAGTGGTTAGCAGCGCCCCCCCAAAGAGCAAGGATGTTCTTGGGTGACTCGCTGTGTGGTCAATGCTCACCTGGGGTAAAGTCCACTAGTTTTGAATCAGAACATTAGCAAAAGGAGCCACAAAGCACAAATAAGCCAGGGTGTAGTAGACCAGGGTCTTCTGTGAGGTGTTTGAATGTTCCTGTCCATGGTGGTACTCTCCTCCCACAGTCCAAAGACATTATTGCGGTTCAGTTCATTGGAGAATTTTAATTGACCATAGGTGTGAGTGGTTGTTTGTGACCTGTCCAGGTTGTACCCCACCTCTAGCCCAACGTCACCCCAGCCCTTCTGTGACCCTTAAAGGTCAAGCACCTCGATAACAAATTTATGAATGGAAGTAATATATCATTTTATTAGCTTAATACCAAGTGTGCTATTATAGCCCAGTGGTTCCCAGCCTGAGTGGTTGATCCCCTCTTTTGGGGTCTCAAAATAAATCTGCAAGGTTGGGATCTGAATAGTGGAGTAAGAGAGAAGAAGAAACAACGTTCTCCTGTGCAAGTTGGTTTTCTTTTGGCATTTGCAATAACCATAAAACCAAGATTTAGATGAAGTAAGAACAGAAATATGAGAAAAGGATCCATACTTGGTTTTTTAGAAATGGATTATCAAAGAAGGTTTGGAGACAGAAAGCATTGCATTATATTTTAAAGTTATATATTGTGTTTTTTAATGAGTCTTAATCTGAAAAGTACCACTAATTGTTATAATCAGTAAAATGTAGTGACGTACACATTTCAATATGTCCCTCCTAAAACTATCAAGATGAAAAGTAAAATAAAAAGTAAAATCACCTGGTGTAACGTCCACAGCAGTTTTGCGTAGGATATCACAATGATGCCACAAGGAACCGCGAAACACACTGCGAAATAAGCCAGGATGTAAGAGACGTTGTGAGGGTCTTGGTTGTGCCAGTCCGGTGCGCAGGATGTCCCGACGCCCTCCAGCTCGTACCGGCCCCAGCCAAACAGCGGGGGTAGGTTCCAGGTGAGCGACCACAGCCAGGACAAGGCAATACCTCCCATCGCATGCTTCTTTTGGAACGACATCTGACCAAGAGGCTTACACACAACGAACATCCTCTCCACTGCGATCAGAGCCACTGTGCACAGAGATGTGATCCCTGCAGACAGTTGAAGAAATGTGAAATGAATATTGAACAATTTTAAATTATAAACTGACGTTTCTCTTCTTGTTAATCGAAATAGTTTGAATTCAAAATCATTTATTGTGCACATTAAGAGATAATCTATCACATCAGAGTCTATATTTCTACCATAACTCTGTATTTTTTTTCTTTTAAACTACTTCACATAAGTTGGTCTTGTCTTTCCACTCACCACACAAGGCCACTGCGAAGCCCTCCATCACACAGCCTGTTCTGCCCAGGGAGAAGTACCCCTGGGCATTGTTGACCACAGACAGCACCCCTCCAGTCATGGCTGTGCCCAGGTCAGCCACAGCCATGTTCACCAGAGCGTAGTTGAGTGGCTGCCTCAGCTGCTTGTGCATCAGAGACACAATAATCACTGTAGCGTTGAGTACGATGGCCGGCCCAGTGAAAAGAGCCATAATGATGGAGAGAATGATGAAGCCAGTGTGTGACAGAGGGGGATCCCCCGGTGGAACAAAGTATGAGGAGGCATTTGGCGAAAAGTAAGACGGCTGCATGGACACAGAGAGTTTTAAAAAAAGTGTTCGGAAAAAGCCTTCTCCAACCGGGACTCCTGGATCCTCGATATCAAACAACTCAAGTGTGACAGCTGAGATTTGAAGCCTGGAGTCCAAGAATACTCTGGACTTAACAAAGAGTAATTCCTTCAAATGATGATCCTGGATGCTTTCAGGTAATTGTAAAGGTACTTACCTAGGAGGACCACACATGCGCTCTTCACTGGGATCAGTCCAGACAGCAAGACCAGTCAAAACAAAGAATTCACCAGCTAAAGGTTGATGAGAGCCGATCATGTGTTTCTGGTACTTTCTCTCACTATCTGTTCTCACTTTACAGTATCAGTATTCAAGCCAGTGTATTTATATAAGAAAAGGAAGACAACATATATCAACCAAAAATTCTTTACAGTGCCAAACAATTAACATAAAAAGAAAACTACTACTTCCCTTCTTTGGTGGCAGGAAGGCTGACTTGTCAAGATGGTAAGATGACAACATCAAGCACAGAAGCACAGTTCTACACTGAAGTTAAACAAATATAATATCACCTACAGGTTGAATTTGGAATGCCGACTGTCCCTGTGCAGGCTGGTTGGAAATATGCAAATCCCGTCGTGGAGAGCATGATCATCCTCCTCCCAGAATAACTCACAGGTTATTTAAATCTGTTTTTGTACATTATTACAGTCAAATTATATATTTCACATCCCATTAAGAACAGAAACAAGTAGGTATATGAAATATGCAGCTGCAGTGGACACATGCTTTTCTTTTTCATATTATTGCCTAGGTTTTAATTGCTTACTGGCTCAGCTGCAGGATTATTTGGGTCATTTTATCGTTTCCATGCAGTGTTATGATTGAAAAAGGTATACATCACATAATGTTTAATATTTTGAGTGTAGAGGGTTTTCCTTTTTCTATTATTTGTCCTGAAGATGATTGTGTTTTCTGTGGGTCAGTGAGATCTTATTTAACCCCTCTGGTATTCGAAAATACAGAAGTAACCAGTTACACTCAATTCTGCAGTTATCTTTTCACAATAACTGTTACAGCATTACACTATGTGACCATATGGGTGGGTATAAATCGGACGCTGGGGGTTGTCTGATGTGTATTATCCCCGTCTGCTGAGGGCACAAGGTGAAGTTAAGCCCCTGGATTTATGACAACAGGTGCCCGATGTTTCACCTTCTAAGAGGATCATGTCCAATCAAGTCAAGATGGAGATTAACACTGTTTGGGTGTAGAGTTCAACAGAGGTCTGGTTTCGAAAAATCCCTTTCAAAACATTGTTTTACAAACCCTCTACTCTTAAGACTAATTGTGCAGAATATTATGTTTTCAACAATGCTCAAAGACGCATTACATAGGTTGAAAACAGAAGAAGCAAATGAGAAATAGAGCTGCAAATATAGAAGTATAAAATACACATTAATCACAGCTGAGGCCTGAGATAAATTACAGACTTAGTGGTTGTGTCATCAAATCTGTGGAGTTGAAGAGAGGCGCAGAGCCGTCTGACCACGACCTGGAGGGGGGTCGGATCAGGCTGCTGCACAGACAGTCACCCCTGAAAGCTGAGTGAACCTTACACATGAACGTTTTGTAAAAAACTACTAATTCCAAGATGAAAAATTAACTGTCTGAGACAACACAGACAAGAACTCCTGTCCAAGGAGCCTACAGAGATTGGAAGCTTGTTTGTCAACAGATCTTTATGGCAGATGAAGATTCGCCGATGAGGTCTTGGGTAAAGAATGTAAGCTTAAACCAATAGACTGAAATTCAGTACCTATCACAAACATCATGTGGTTTTTTGACACATTTTCAACATTTTAAATGTATAAGCATTAATATGTTAAATTTTGTGGAAAGTAAATATCGGACAAAAACTTCTACTCATAGCAGGTTATTTTCTGTCAGGTTCAAATAATCTATACCAGGTCAGGATAATCAAAATTGGAAACCCAAATCCCACCGCACTGCGTAGGAGATCTTCGACCATGCAGCAGGATAGAGCAACATCATGTCAAAATTGAACAACTGTTTCTTCATATGTGATGTAGCTGTGTTCATTTGAACTATAACAATGTGTAGGTGGAAGTCAATTGCAATCAGCTGGACAACGAGAGAAACTCCAACACACAGATTGCTGCAGCAGCCATAGAGAAAATATCGACTCATTTGTTGAAGGACTTGTATCCAAGTCATTACAAATAAGAACTTGAGGACTTTCTTTGGTGTCTAAGCACAAACAACTACTTCTATTTTCTGCTGATGGTTCATTAAAGCATTGAGGCCAACATGCAGACGGCTTATCGGCACGTCCCAGACAGTACGGGCTCCTCACAACTTTGATGTACGATGCAATTACTAAACTAATAAAAGCGTCAAGTGGAAACACTGCTCCTCCTGTGCTGGTGGTGGTGATGGTGGTGAGGGAGGGGTGTGAACGGGCAGCAGCCCCTGCATCATCCGGCCCGCTGCCCTGACATCATTATCACCTCCTAATCACGGCCCAGAGAGGAGGAGGAGTGGTGCGTGTGCAGCTTGTGGTTTACTGCCCAGGCCAAAAAGTTTGAGGAGTGAAGTGTGTCTTCAGTAGAGAGACACATCTGGAATCTCAAGCCGTGAAAAACCTCCTGGTTGGTGACGTCATCCATATACGTCATCACTGCTGGTGCTGCTGTCATTAATAGCATCAGTGCATCTGTAGGTATCACTCTTATTAGTCGTATTATTAGTTTTATTCTGACAACCAGTCTGACATAACGAAAAGAGGAGTTTCTCTCTCTCTCTCTCTCTCTCTCTCTCTCTCTCTCTCTCTCTCTCTCTCTCTCTCTCTCTCTCTCTCTCTCTCTCTCTCCTCTCCTCTCCATCAAACCGGTTGAGGCACCACCAAACTGAATTGGGTTCTGTTGGATGGGAAAACATTTGTCCTTCTCTCCACAATCACCACCTGCTTCCTAGTTGTGGGAATTGTCGATTGTCCTGTAAACGCTCACATTGTTATGTATATTGAGACTTGCGCCATCAATTAGGTAAAATAATTAAATTGAATTAATGTGATTAACCAGATTTCAGCCAATCACCGCCAGAATAAACTGTTCCTGGATTTGTCTTCTTCCATCGCGCTGCTGAAACCTTCATCCCAACATCTGCAGTCTCATTATCGCCATCTTATTCGGGAGTTCTCCCTCCGAACACCAGGCTACATCTCCAGACTTCACCTTCGTGCACTGCAAAACCTTCCTGAACGACACCACCACACTTAAGCGATTTACGCGTGTAGATCTGTGTGTTCGCAGCGCGGGGACTGGAGATGGTGTGTGCGCGTGTACATCGCGATGCAGCGTCTGCGTTCATTCCAGTTTGAGGCTGCTTTTTACGCACACGCGAGACGTGCGCTGCAGACGAGAACAAAAGTTCAGTGTGTTAGAGACAGAGGATTACCGGATTTTCTCTTTCTCTGCAGCTGATGCATCAGCCCGTGTCTCTCTGGGCGAATCCCTCCAGAAACCACACTGTGTCCACCTCACACCTCTTCCACGCGCTTCATGGAAGAAAGACCCGTGCGTCCTGCAGCAGAGAGACGACTCGGGGTTTAACAGAGGTAGTGAGGGATGGCAGAGGATGGAGGGTGATGCTCTCTTTCTCTCTCTCTCTCTCTCGCGCGCGCGCTCTCTCTCGCTCTATCTCTCGCCCTCGCTCTCTCTCTCTCTCTCAGATAGATACAGTAGTGTACGTGCTGCCGGAGGAGAGAAGGTGCACCGGGGTCCAACACGGTGCCGGAGCGGGGACTTTATTGTTGAATCCACTGTACATAAATATATATATTTTTAATTGAGCGGAGATGAAGATGCTGGGGAACTGGAGGAGCACTTCCTCCCACACGTGCAGCAGCAGCTTCCCTCTGCTCTGGATCTTCGTCGGCTTGAATGTGGTGGTGGTGGCGGGGTCCCAGCAAGGAATCCCCCTGTCAGTGTGAGTGTGAGAAGCAGCTCTGCAACTTTATCATCACATGTACATAACTTACATGTTGGTACCTTAGTGGCGCGTAGAATACCAACCTTGCATTTTCATAGATTCTGGGGAATTTTAAATAGGTGAAAGTTGTGAGATTTGGATTTTACACATAGAGATCTCTGAAAATTTAGTTTGTTTGTTGTCCGTTTTCCTTGTGCTGAAGTTTCTTCTATGGAGATAAATTGAACTACAGGCAACTGATGTGTTCCCCCACAGGCCTTATTAATGTTGTACTCAGCTCTCAGACAGTTGTGGTGGAGGGAAGAGAGAAATAATTACAGAGGGGATTTGAGAAACTAACCAGGAGGATTAATAAAATACAGGAGGAATTCAAAACAGAGTTGAAAAAACTGCTACAGCAAAACAGTATCTATATTTCAAGCTTATTTTATTGTGTGTTTTGTGTTAGGCTGTTAGTTCTGCCTAATTCAAGATACACTTTTTTATATCTGTTGGACTTGTTGTGGGATTAATTTCTCAGCGGAGCCATTTAGCTCAATCTATTTTCCTACTGGATAATAATAAAGAATTTATGAAGAGCAGGCCGATCGTTAATTAGTTTTACAAACTTATATAGTAATTGTAAATTTACTTAGTTGTAATGACAGCCTGTTAAGCCATTTACAGCAATTGAATCCTTCCAATGTTATATATAGTGAAATGATGACACATATCTGATTGTGTGAATCGTTTAAATCACGTTTTTCTTTGCAGCAAACTGCAGGCTTGTTGAACTGCACTGGTTAACTTCTGCAGGATTTAGTTTCCTAGATCTTCCTCCAACAAATGGCAATGAAAAATCCCAAAATTAAAATCTTAGACATAAGTTGAATTTCATATACTGAATCATGTCCTGTAAAAACACTGATGTCACTTCTATATTAACCACTGTACTGTAAAGCGCTCTGAGAGGTCATCCATACTATAAAAGCGCTTTATAACAACAAACCATTTAAACCATTTAATTTAATATTAAGTCTTATGAATCTATATGTGGGAACGTGTATGCTATGTACACTGTCAAAAAATCTGTACTGCGTTTACTTTACTCAGGAGTGGCAGCTTTTCAAATGTTTCATGCAGTGTAAAATGCACAATTCTACTTCAGAAATCCTAAAGATTTTGCAAATGAACAGAGAACAGAATATCAACTAAAAACAAATTATAAATATTTTAGGAAATCTCATCCACATGAAAAAAACAAATCCTGAATTTTTTAGAGATTATTGAAGATATTTTTCAAAGAATTTTTGGGTTTAGGGTTGTTGCAGTCATCTTTATTTCATATTTAGGTACACTACTGTTTCATTTAGTGTCTTCTTAGAGAGAAGATGCTCCAATATTTACAGAATATAAATCATTAAAATTACAAGCATCCTGTGTCTGGACCTACAGGTCAGAACCGCTGGGCCATGACAACTTTATTTTGATGGATCCTGTCAGAAAAAGGAGGAATGAATAAACATAAAATGCTGAAACAGCAGATTGGATTAAGAGCATGGAATATTCAATAAATACAATAAGTCTGGGCAATAATTTCTATTTCTAAAAGTAAGTCAGTCTGTTACTTTTCCACGTATTTGATTTTACATTTACAGTCTGCATTTGTCCATGATATCTGTGAGTCTATTGGCTGAAGTGTTATTTATTTGTCTATTTTGTGTCTTTTTTTTAGGGTAAAGCTCTGGGCCTCAGCATTTGGTGGAGAAATTAAATCCATTTCTGCAAAATATTCTGGATCCCAGTTACTGCAGAAGGTACTCTTCTTATTTGTTAAGCCTTGTGTGGTCACCACTGATCCTTCTCTTTGTCTGACGGTCATGTAGTTACACACATCGTATGGTGTAAGGCCGTATTCCCTCTCTAATGACTGCAGAGACACTTTGGTGTCGCAGCTGAATGCTGATGCGTTGTTCTAGAGGAGACTGGCTGAGAAGGAGTCCTGCATCTCAGTGTGTGTGTGTGTGTGTGTGAGAGAGAGAGAGAGAGAGAGAGAGAGAGAGAGAGAGAGAGAGAGAGAGAGAGAGAGAGAGAGAGAGAGAGAGAGAGAGAGGGAGAGAGAGAGCACATGTGTTTGTACTTGATACGGCCCATTAACCACGGCTCTGTTCCTCATCTCTCATCCCATCTCTCCAGTCTACTCTCTGGAGTCAAGAGTTTCAACCTCTGGATAAGAAAGCGACCAGGAGACAAATTGAATGTGTGTTGTTGGGTTGGATGGTGGGTAAAGGGGCGGTGATATGATGAACAAGTGAAAACTGAGAAAGGATGAGCGATATACAGTAGATTTACATGTGTGCTCACTTGATGGCAGAGGTGTGCTCTGTGTTCACAAGCATGCGGCTTATGAAGGTGGTCGGAGGTGGCAGAGGTGGATAAATGGTAAACTGCTACACGAGGACAAGAGCAGAGAGTGTGAAGTAAACAGCTGGAGGTGAAGCTCCGCTGTGTGAATGCTGCAAACTGCACTGCAGTGATGTGTCCAGGGATACAGTGCATACTGCACACGCTCTGTGTGACGCTCACGTGCCTCGGTACAGTAGGAAATGTGGGAAATAAACAGCATGTGTGTGATGTGGTTTGAGACATTTCATTCTTACCCTTTGGCATTTTTAAATGGATCAAAGTCTAATGATGTCGTTAGGATACATTATGGAAAAATGTGCTTTACAGAATGAGAGAAAAGAACAGAAAATACAGAGACAAGGCACACAATAATTTCCACAAACTACACAAGCCTTAACACTGGATTCTGTCATGTTAAGTTATTATAACACTGGAAATGCACCATATTTAAAACACATGTTTCCCCAAAATGCAGTGTGACATTCTAAGTGTAATTTTAAAACAATGAAACCTGCACTAGACTTGAAGAAGAGGATTAGTGTCTGAATGAGTTTTTAAAACAACGAGCCCACAGGGTCCCTGGTGTTGCACGTGTGCACATGCATCATAAACACAGCAGGCTGCCAAATGGCTTCTAAATAAGGTAATTGACTAAAATGTGTCTTTGCCTTTGATAACTATTGTTTTGTTTTTTAGAGAATAATGGGAAAAGATCACCTCTGACTTTAAATACACTGAGCGCTGCAAAAATGTATACTCCTGTAAGATGTCAGGTCTCATTTCAGACGTCCTGTGATACATACATTACCTAAAATGTCCAGTTTCTGATGATCTATTTCAGCTGTTTGCTTGTTGACACAGATCTATGGTTTGAAGATGTCATTGTGGTGTCAAACTCGACTGCACTGTGCTGAAGGTGTTTACAGAATTGCCCAGAGACACAGTGCAATGATGCATTTCAAGAACAGTACAAACCACAGCACCGACACTCACGTTTTATTGTCAACATATTTACATCTATTGCACTATATGACCGTGGACAGTGGTTTCTGTTTATCTGCTCTCATCAAGGATGTATAGATTCATTTAAGACAAACTGTCTCTAACTCTCCTTCTCTCCCTTCATTCGTCTCCTCTCTGCTTTAGGAGCTATGGGCCATCTCAGCACCACGTCCCGGGACCAACTCCAGCTCGGAGCCCATCGCCTCCGGGAAGGGCAGCAGCAGGATTAATTCTAAAGGCTCCACTGCATGTCTTGGAGGGTGGGAGGAAAGCGGAACGCCCAGAGGACGCAAACACGGGGAGAGCATTCAAACAGCGTTTAGAAAACGGCTCCAGGCTCCAAACCTGGGACCTCCCTGCTCTGAGGTGACCTTTCATTCATTTCAAGATTTGAGTGCAAATGTGTGATCGAAGCTGAAGCACAGTGTATCCCTTTCTCCTCTTTGTTACCAAATCTGAATTGTATCAATGTCCAAAATCACTTTTTGCAGATTTCTTCCCTTTTTCTGTGTGTAAGCACTTTTCCCATGTTCCTGTTCATGGATGCATGTTTGCAGAAAGCTGTGCGGAGCCAGTCAGCACAAAGCAGTGAGCTGTGAGGGAAGTGACGGGTCGTTAGGGGCTTCTCATTACGGCTGATCATTAGATTCTTTTATGATGAATTACTCGCTTCCACTAAGACTTTTTGCCAAACTGGGGAAACACTGTGGCTCGTCAGGCTACTGCTGGCAGGCAGACCCCACTCCTGCACTGGTCACTACTCTGATCAATAATCATGATCAGGGCTTTTGACGGATGGGGCTTAACCTCCACTTGAGACTTGAGGAGTGTGAGTCAGGAGGAAGGGGATGAGGGGAAGGAGGAGGAGGAGGAGGGTGACTGGGGGACTGAGGGTGCCGAGGCGAGGAGGACAGGCGTGAAATGAACTGTTCTGCTCCACTGCGAGCCCACACTCTTCCTTTCAGTAGGTAATTTGTCGCCTCATGTACTGAAGTGTGTGTATTTTTTGTGCGTTCCATGCACAAAACGTGTCATGGGTTTGAGCCCATTGTGGTTTGGGTTTATTTTTAGATAAGGTTGTGGAACATGTGTGTGCGATGTGGCTGACTGGACAGTGAGAGAGGAACATGCTTTTGTTTTCATCAGGAGTGTGTGTGTGTGTGTGTGTGTGTGTGAGAGTGTGTGTGTGTGTGTGTGTGTGTGTGTGTGTGTGTGTGTGTGTGTGTGGAGTGTGTGTGTGTGTGTGTGTGTGTGTGTGTGTGTGTGTGTGTGTGTGTGTGTGTGTGTGTGTGTGTGTGTGTGTGTGTGTGCGGCTGGGCAGGTGTGGGATTATGTAACGTTATATTCCTCGGAGCTGTGGCGGGCTTTGTTCTGTATCACTGGAGGTCCTGTGCATCCAGCAGAATCAGCACGATGTGAGGTGTACTTCATTACCCAGAATCAGCCGAGCTTGACACATTATTATCTTTCTCCTGTGCTTTGACTCCATTTCAATTACCCTCTTACCATGCATAGCCTCCAGAGCCCCCCTCTCCCTTCCCCAACGGCCACCCAACAGGGCCCTCTCCAGCCAATCAGGGAGGTAGACGCGGCGCTTGCAGCCAATGACTGAGACCAGATAAAGGCGATCAATCATTGTGTGCTGCAGAGGCTTTTATCAGCCGATCATCTGAGACTGGCTGCAGCTTGTCAGCCAACATGTGAAGGCTCAGACGCCTCGTTTAGCAGTTCCCAATCTCTCCGGAGCAGTGGTCCGCTCGAATGTTGCAGAACACACAAATAAACAAAGATGTTATCTATATGTGTTCTTTTTTTCTTGACTTACTAGAATTTAGTGAAAGTTTTAAGACCCCCTGAAGTGATGAAATTATGTCTTATTTTATGTTTCTTTTTAATTATGTAGTTTAGCTAATTGCCTATAAACTTTAGTTTATAGTGTCATGGGATTTTCCGTTTTCCTCTGTGTCAATGCCACACTGTTTATTTCTGTTTTTTTTGTTTTTTTCAGAAATATAAAGAATTGGAAAAGTCAGTCCGAGTGGAAGAAATCGATGGAGTGAAACTGGTCAAAAATCTGGCTGTGAAGATGGAGGAGATGTTCCGCAAAAAAGCAGAGGCCACCCGGGTGAGTTAACATCTTGAAAAAGGATGTGTGTGTTCTCTTTTCTCTCATTTTGTTTCAGGGGTAAGGGACTGTATTCAAATGATCAGGGTATGGAGGAGAGTTTTATATAATGCTTTTATTTAAATTGTTGCCTTTTTGGGAAGGTCTTTGTTCTTATTATGGGGTTCCTGTGGATTAGGATGTAGAACGGATCATCCACTAACCAGAAAGTAGGAGGTTTGATCCTAGTCTCATTGGACAAATATGCAGAACCCCAAAATTGCCCTGGCATCAGTGTTTTAGTGATGTATGCAGATAAAGTGGCATATGTATGTGTGTGTAAATGGCTGAATGGCAAATCTGTACAGTAAAGCCCTTTGTGTGGTCATCAAAAGAAACTGTTTTATAAAATACAAAGCATTTACATCTAATGGTTTGCTGAAGGAAAAACATCCGACTCTCTGTGGTTATTTTAATCAGGGGTGGGATTACAAATCTACACTTTTAAAGCCTTTCATTACTGAGATGCAGCATCTGTGCCTGTTTCTTTCACTAACTGTGCTAATAGCTCTTATCGTACAGTTTTTGTAACATCCAGTGGCTCTCAGTGCAGCGTCATTCTGCATTAGTCCTTTTACTTTTTACCATTGTGCATTTTGGCACCTCAGTAATATTTACCTTTCTTTAAACTTTATGATTTTAATGATCGATTGTTGTAATTTTACTGAAATGGTCCAATGAATCCATTGGGAATTAGGGCATTACCTGAATGTCTGAGCTCATGTAATGTAAAGATCTGGAACATGCTCTTGCATCTAGGTTATTTCAGTCCAGGTCTGAGCTGGAGTCAGAGTCAGAGCCTCAGCAGCAGCAGCAGCCTCAGGAGCTTGTAACCATTTTAATGCTGCACCTCGCAGGGACTGCTGGGTAATGATAACGTTTATCTCTCCCAGCCTGTTCCCATGTGGGTGACAATTCAGACCAATTCCATAAATTACACTGGCCGGAGGGCGCTTAATTTAATAAACCTGGTTTCTTGTACCATGTGAAAGCAATTGACTTGCGTTACAAATAAAAAAATAAATAAAAACACACTCTCATTTCTCAGCGGCACATGCGTAACAACCGATGACGTCATTATTGCTCTTGATATAAAAAGCTAAATGAGACCTTGACCTTAATAAATCGCTGAAGGTGAAAATTACGCACCAGTCTGAAGCAAATATAAATTCCCATTTCCTCCATGGGTTTATTTATTTTCTCAACTGCTGACGACATGAGATCTCTGCGCCACAAGGTCAATTGAACGTGGCCTCCGCGGCTCAGCGTTGTGTTTGTATTGCAGTTATTTTGACAGTTGATGTGACTGATGTTAATTATATCCGCTCGGCTACGGGAGGCGGGAGTGACCGGAGTGTGTGAGAAACACAGAGTCAAGCACATTTTCCTGAAACGAGTTATTACAGGAGGAACCATAGACCGTTACTGCTGCTGGTGCATTGTGGGAACCCCCCCCGTCCTGCCTCCATCAGTCATTTCACACCTGCACCCCGCACAGCGATGGCCCACATTTTCTACATATGTGTTTTTGTCCTGGAATGACTAGGGGGGGGCAGCAAATGTTGAGTCTTCACCCAGATTGTATTGTACGCCCTGGTTGTGGTCCTCCAGTGGGCTGACATTTGTTCAGATGTGGAAACAACCAAGCGCTAGAGCAAAGTTTGAGAAAATGAAAGAGCAGCAGAGGGTAAAAGAAACTCCTCGGAGTAGATCCTCTATAGAGGTTTGTGGCAGGCTTTGAAACAGGCTTTGAAACGCCCGTAGTTGCGTTTATATAAGGTTTTTAAAGGGCATTGGGAAATGGTGGTTTCTACATTTATATAAACTGTTTGTATACCTTTAATTATGTGCGTAAAAGCAGTGCTCTTATTAACCGATCGGTTCCCTCCTCAGCGGCTGGTGGAGGCAGCGGAGGAAGCGCACCATCAACACGAGGACAATCCAGACCTGCAGGTGAGAGGGAAAATAAGAATGGAAAAGAAAAGTGGAGACATAATTGTTAAAAATGTGTCATTGCGTCACACCGGGTTGGATCATTTTTTTTGTCGGGCAGGGAGGTGCGGCTGCAAGGTGAGAGAAGGGTAATATGCCTTAAAAGTCTTTAATTGCGTCCTTCACACTGATGTCCTGTCAGCGCTGTGATTCATAATGTCCCTTTGATAAGCTCAGCCTCACACACTGAAGGCTGCGGCGCCCTGCTGTCGTAACTCACTAGAACAAATCTCCAAAAGCAAATCTCTGAGTTCCACGTACAGTAACGGAGCCACTGTAAAGAACACTGCGGGCCTGTTGGACAATGGCGCGTCGCTGCGTCTGCGCGCAAAACCACAGGCTGAGCTGCAGGATGAAATGTGTAGAGTTTCTCTGCAGATATCTAAAGCTTCGGTGGCTCAAGTCTTTGCAGTAACATGGGCTAACGCTCAGAGAAACATGGGACACGACTTAATTTTAATCACTCCTCGCAGGATCCGCTCATGTCCTCAGATTCTGCTCAGGAAATAAATTAGCGACTCTCATTGCGCACAGAGCTGTCGGAGTCTCTGCAGAGGTAATGCAGCATTCCTGTCGTCTGTTACTGCTCCCTCTATCCCCCCTCTCTCTGTGTGTGGACTAAGATGAATGGAACACTTTTACGCGGCGCATTGTTTCACTCTCATGGCTCCAGATTGGAAACGCACTGGAGCAACAAAACACCACTGAAACAACGGCAGCGCTTACAGTGAATATAAGCATTTACATCATCCCAACACATTTCAGTCACCTTGTTCTCCCCACACACACGTCTGTAACAACACAAGTTATTGAAAATGAGAGTTTCAAAGGAAATGCTTTTTTAACACTCTTCTTCTTTGCACTACTGTAACAGATCTACAAACACACAATTTAAAGGTTTATTTTATTTTATTATTTTATTTATTGTCTTTGCATCATTTTGTGCTATTAATAAAACAAGGTTTCCATCTTCTTAATATGAAGTCACTTAACATACAATTTTCAGAACAGATAACGTTACTGTGGACTCACTTTGTAAAACACACTGGCATTAATTACATGCTTCATATATTTTGAAGACATGGTTATCTAAATATTACGTTAAATTAATTTCTATCAAATTAACACAGTTACGTTATATTTTATTCTCTTTTTTGCTATAGAGAAATAATGTTCCAACCATAAATGTGTTTTTTAGAAAGCATAGGAAAAAATTATAGCAATTCTTGTATTCTTCTTTTTTGGTGTCAGTTATTGGTGGCCATGCAGCACAGGCCTATCACTGAAATTTCATTTTCAAGGGTATAAAAAATAATAAGAAAAAATTCAATATCCACCTGCTGTAATGATGTGATGCTATAATATTACTCCTCGTGGCATCATTTAGCCGAGCTCGCCTCCTCTGACACCGCACATTCTTCATGCACCATTTCATTGACCACGAGGAGATAACCCCGCCGCCCTTATCTCGGCTGCTTGGTGTCAGCACAGTCGGGTGTTTTGCATTGACCCGGGTGTCTGCGGTTCAAGGGTGTGTAGATCAGGTCTGATGGAGCAGCAGAAACTTGGCTTTTCAGAAATGTATCTCTTGTTAAATGTATTTATTATAAGTGCAGGTTTTTAACATTTATGTGGGCCTAGAAAACGCCTCTATTATACTCTCAGAGTAAGGAAGGTATGTAGTGGCTCATGAAGTTATTGTTTTAGCATTTCAAATAAAAAAACCACGATTGAATTTGGTCCTTTTTGGAGGAGTCGGATTCTGTAGTTTTTAATGTTAAATGAAGAGATTACATTTCTACATTGCAGTTGTTTAGCATCACTATTATTAGCCGTTTGTTGTGTAATTAAGGAATCATTGTTAACTTTGTATTTTGTAAGTTAGAAATTAAAAATAATTCAAATGGACAGAAAGTGTGTTAACAATTTTAGAAATACATGTTATTTTGGAATGGCCCACTGCTACCATGGGAGTTTCTTAAAATAATAAAATCCATTGCAATGCTTACATTCTTATGCTAATGATTAGAAGCGTGTAAAATAATAATGCAGATGTTTTTAAGTTAAATGTATTTTATTAAAATCTCTTGTTAAACATGTACTTAATCAAACGACATCTTTAAAAAATCTTTCTAGTGAAGAATGTGATCATAACATCAGGAAAGGATGATATTAGTTGTAATGTCAGAACAGGGCCTGTTAAACCTAAAGGGTTTAGAGTAGCACTGGTTGAGACCCACCACCTCCACCCACTGGAGCCTGGTTCCACAGTGAAGGCCCAGCAGTCTGCAGTGAAGGGCTGGTCTCTGCTGCAGGGCCTCCAGATAACTGCAGTGGTGTAAGAGTCAGTGGGGCGTCTCGGAGAGCTGCAGTGTCCCATGGCCTGCTCCTCAGTAATAACCCCGGTGGTTAACGTGCCTCTCCACAGCACCATCACTTCTGCTGAGGGTGCACGTTTCTCCTCCGCCCTCTGCGGCTCTCTCCTCCCCTTCGCCCCACCGCAGCTCGTCAGAGAGCTGCTCAGGCGTGGTATGAGCTGTCAGGGGCTGCTTGATGGTGATGCCTGTGCGGCCTCCCCCGAGTGTGAGGCTGCAGAGTCCATCACCCATCTCTCCCCTCTCTACCTCCGCCGCTCCCCTCTCGTTCTCTCTCTCCTCGCAGACAATGAGGACCAGAGGCCACAGAGAGGCTGCTCAGACGGGATGAAGTATTTCTCGTGCAGCAGTGTGGGGAGTGAAGGACAGGACAGACGCACTGTTGGGTTTCACTTAAGAAAGGCCAGACTTTTCTCTGGCACCCGTGAAGCTCTCCGGGCACATTCTTAGACACCAGAGACAACTGCAATTCTTCATGTACATTCTCACAAATGGAGGCATTCGAAAAAAATGGTGCTGACTAAACTTTGACATAAAATTTCCAAACTGTCATGTACTTAATGGCTGTTAATTAAGAGTTGGTGTAGCTCAGGTTGTCGAGAGAGACAGCCTTTAATTCCTCTTCTACTGCTCAGGCTCACATGTTGAAATGTCCTCGAGCAAGAGGCTGAAACCCAAATGCTTCTAACCCGCTTTGGACAAGCTTATGCAATTTAAAAACGACATAATGTTGTGTTACTTTTTGATGGTACATTATTGTAATTATATATTGTGGAAAAAAAACTATTTGGAGCTGATAGGAAATTTATGGAAATGTTTTATTGTGCCATTTGCTTTATTTTCTTCTAATCCTTCTTTACAAGTCAGCAGTCTTATTTTATTATTTCTTATCTCATGGTTTATTATTGTGAGGGCATATGTAGACTACAAGCATCATTATAATGTTATCATTGTTATTATCACTGAGCCTCAAATCTGAAAACAAAGGGAATTCTATAAGTATTTTTAAAGTGATGTAGGGGCAAATCCAAGGGTGGGACTAAGAGGGAACTGGCCCCACCTGAAATCCAATTGGCATCTGAAGTGCCCATGTCCTGCTAGTAGTCCTTATTTTAATACACTAATCACTAACTACCAATAACTATGAACATTTTCTAAGTTTTTTTGAAGTACATAATGTGCTTGAACGGTGTGGCTATGCTCGAAGTTATAGGGAAAACAGTAAACCTAGGAAGGACTTCAATTTCCACATCACGGAGAAAAAAAATTGAACATAGTTGTTGGACAAATTATTGATCAAGCAGCATTAATTATGGCCCGTTTATGGCCTAGGATTTAGAGAAATCTTAGATCTGCCACTGGAGTGAGGACTGTGGATTTTGTCTCCCTTCATATACTGTGCAATAAAAGCATAAGAAGCAAGGGATCTCATAATGAACAGTAATTACAGGAGGAATCAATAAAGCAACAAAAAGCATCCAGTGTACATGGGCATGTGAGTGTTTGAAAGGCAGATTCAGACAGATAAATAAGGTACAAGACTGTCCTTGTGAATATGAAAACTGTACTTGTAATTGATAGTTCGGAGTTTCATGCACGACTACACCTGCTCCATCTGCAGTGTCTCTAACATCCTTCACATTTGCTCCCCTCCTCAGTATGAATACTTCAATGCTGTGCTGATCAACGAGGTGGACGAGGAAGGTAACAACGTGGAGCTCGGCGCAGAGTTCCTCCTGGAGCCCAACGACCATTTCAATAACCTGTCGGTCAATGTGAGCCTCAGTGTGGTGCAGGTGCCCACCAACATGTACAACAAAGGTGAGGGACCATGCAGCCAGAGGACAGGATTATCTGTGGGGCTATTTAACCACAGTGTGCTGATGAACAGGGGAGTGAGAGGTGAAAGGAAGAGGGATGGTGGCTGAGGCTGTATCAGTGTTACCGTCTGGGAGAAGTGGAGTTCGGGTGGATCGATAGCTGTCCAGGCTGAAAGAGAAAGCACACAATTCAACGACTTCAGAAAGAGAGCCGAGGGAGGCGGGGCCGGGAAAGATGTTGCTCATTGGGAAGCGGCTGGCTCTTTTCTTGTTGTATAACAGAGTGTGTCACCTCTCCCTGTGTGTCGCCCGGGCTGCTTTTGTTTGCCTGTAATGGACTCTCCATAAGTCCGTGTTCGCAGCACAAAGGGAGGCTCATCCAGCAGCAGGAGGGGAGGGGATGATGGAGTCAGGCACTAAATCTCCTTTTTCTTTGTGGGTGGGGGGTCAATAAGGTACAAAGGTCAACTGAGCACTGTGCAGGATGGTCCAGAATGATCACCATTATCACCATTATCACCATTTCATTGGCCTGTCTCTTTTCCCTCCTCCTCCTCCTCAGATCCTGACATAGTGAACGGAGTTTACTGGTCCGAGGCCTTGAATAGAGTGTTTGTTGATAATTTTGAGAAAGACCCCACGCTCATCTGGCAGTACTTTGGGAGCGCCAAGGGTTTCTTCAGGCAGTACCCTGGTGAGTGCTGCCATTTCATATTTCTGTGTGTGTGTGTGTTTGTGTGGGTTTGTGTGTCTGTGTGTGAAAAGAAAGGGCCATCCCATGGGAGCTATCAACTGTCAGCGCAGTAGAGAAAAAAAATCAGAACAAATGATTCAGGAGAAGTAAAAGGGTGATTTGGCTAATGTTGTAATTTTACAGACCATCAGAGAGGATGCATATATACAGACTGTAATTAATCAGCATTTGTCAGCGTGGACCTTCAGCCACAGTGAGGAGCAGTGTGTGGCTGCTAGATCCATTCAGAGATATCAGACCATCACAGATGGGAAAGCCGGCTCTCTGGAGTGAAGCCACCGAGATAAAATGAAACTAATGATATAGATTGTGTATATATATGTTTAATGTATAAGAAGAAATGCATAATGGAGAGATGAGAGAGAGACACTCTCACTGAAATGCTAAAATCCCACAGAGTCTCCCAGGCTTTTTTGGACAGATTCTATCGAAGACAATAGATTTAAATAATAATTTTACCTGCATTTAAGACAAAAAAGTGAAATGTTATTTTATCTTTAAATTTTTTGTCGACGAATTAGATGAAAGACCAAAAATAACCTCAACATTTAACTTTTACTCTTATGCTTATAGCTTCATACTGGAGATATTCGTCTTTATGAATGTGCCATGAATGACAAAAAATGTCCCCACCAAAAATGTTAAAAATAATATATAGGCTACTTTCACTTTTTAAAAAAGGACGAAAGAATCCCAGACACAACTCTGCATATAGATTTCATCAACCTTTTCTATATCTGGGGTAAATAATGTTGTTTTCTTTGTCAGGGAGTATCCTTAGCCACATGTGTTGCGCTGGTTTGTATTAACTGCTGCTGGATAGTGGATGTGTGGTTGCACTCAAGATAAACTACAGTGTGTGTGTTCATCATAATGAAGGAACACGTTGCTCCTGCGCCCACTGATGTCTTTTTAATGGTCTCTGGACAACAGTGGAGGTCAATGACTCAGAGGAATAAACTGTAGCAGGCTTTCAATACACAGGCAATTTATATGTTACAGGAGAAATTCTGGCAATTATGAGTTTAACCAGAAGAATCTCAAAAACTCATCCTTTTAATATATACAATTTGTGTTGCACATTTTTTATACAATATATAGTTTATTCTACAAGATCCAAAATGGAATGTGCCTCTGATGTTTGCCTCCAGTTCTTCAATATCACTTTGACCCCCTCGGGCTTAGAAATGCTTTTACCGTTTACATGAGACAATCTGGCCTGCAGCCTATCATGTTTTTTAATTAAGAATGAAAAGATAAGATTCACAGTGGATGGAACCATGTGGAAGTTTGGGGTTTATGTCAAAGTGTTATATTTTATATGTAGAACAGTTGACTATAGGCCTATTAATGCTGGATAAAAGGTGCTATGTCGGAATTATTAATGTAAAAACTGTGGAGCATTTTTCTTGCATGTAGGTTTTTTTATAATAGCGTTGGATGTGATTTGTATGTTAGATTCTGTTTTAGGTTTCTGCTGTATTTGTGCATTGTGTGTATGTTTAAAAACTTTAAAAACATTCAGCATGATATTGAAGAAAATTTTAAAAAAGAGAATACTCTTTGATTTGGCTGCTATAATCTTGATTATCAAATGTCTTGTGTGTCCGGGTTTAAACTGTGAAACTCTTATATTCTGCCTCTGTCCCTCTTTCCTGAATCTCCACTGCAGGAGTGAAGTGGCATCCAGATGAACACGGCGTCATCGGCTTCGACTGCAGAAATCGAAAGTGGTGAGCCTCCACTAACCGGAGATATTATTGCTGCACATATTATAATTATTATCACTACGGTAAAAGTTGGGATTTGATGTATAATTGACTCTGATGTATCACAGGTATATCCAGGCAGCAACTTCTCCAAAGGATGTGGTCATCTTAGTGGATGTTAGTGGAAGTATGAAAGGACTGAGGCTGACTATTGCCAGACAGACTGTCTCCTCCATATTAGACACTCTGGGAGATGACGACTTCTTCAACATAATTGCAGTAAGTAACCTAAACTTTTGTTATATCCTCATCTCAGTCCCATTTTTCTGTAATTTTAGTCTATTTCTGTTCAGTAAATATTTCTATCTATTTGGATATTTAGGAGACACTGCTGCTGAGGCTTTAATTCTCTTTTATCTGAATATTGTTTATATTCCCTCAGTATAATCAGGAGATTCACTATGTGGAGCCCTGTTTGAATGGCACGCTGGTGCGGGCCGACCGAACCAATAAAGACGTGAGTCTCTACTCAAACTGACTTGTGATTAATGCATGTGGATTTTTTCATCAGGCTGAATTTGTGTGATTAATGTTTAAACCGTTGTCTTTTTTTTTGGTCTCCTACTTTCATTGTTATCTGTCAGCATTTCCGTGAACATCTGGACAAGCTGTTTGCCAAAGGGATCGGGCTGCTGGGCGAAGCTCTGACCGAAGCGTTCACAATCCTGAGTGATGTAAGTTCCACTACAGCAAACTGGGACTGTCAGTTTAATCAGGACACTACTACAGAAATCTGCCCAGTCTTTTCTCCACTGAAATTATTTACCATGAAGCAGATCATCTAAATTCTAGTTTTCTGTTGAATGATTATGTGACAATAGTGTTGAGTATTCATGAGCTTTCACAAAATGAACAGTTTTTTTTATTGATTACTTTAGAGGAAAGTAATGAATGTGTGTGCGTGTGTTCGACTATCGCAACAAAATGTATTTCTGAGGCTTCACTTGACCAGAACATTAGAACATTCATTTTACAAGCCACATTTGTTTCCAGTGACAGTGTTGAATCATGTTAATCATAGAGAGCAGCACCACTCCAGTCAAATGTATCTGAGTGTCTGGGAGGTGTGAAGCCTGTTGGAACGCTCCAGTGCTATCCCCATCCCGCCCTCCAAACACAGACACATCTATTCTGAAGCGTGATTAATGGCTCTAATTAATGTCAATGATTAATAACGTGGCTGATTGGAACACAAAGCAGATAAGGCCAGGAGCCGCGCCGCACTCTTTTTATCTCCCTGCTTTCAGGCGAGCTTTGGCTGCGCCGCTGCAGCAGAGGGTGTGCAGCTCTTACCTCTGCGTTTGTCAGATTAATTAAAGCCCTGCAATGAATATGGTAATCAGGTAGCCAGCAGCACGCTTTCCGAAATTCACTGTTGTGCCGCTGCCCAGCGAGTCAAGTCAAAACGCAGCCTTATATCGTGGAGAGGATCAAAAAAAGAATAATGCTCTTGCAGAGCACTGCAGCATTTCTTTACATTGAGTCAACAGAATGAGCGCCGAGCTGTGATACGACATGCTTTCTCTGTGGGCTGATATGAAATGTCAGAAAACAGCAAAAGTATGATAAAATTATCACAGAATATGAAATACAGATTCTTGAAGGATTTCAGAGGAAGAACATTGGCTCTGAAAGCAGAACAAGCTGAGGATTTTCTAGATTTTCCTTAAATGTCCCTGTTAATCACTATAAGTCTTTTATCTGTGACATTTATATTTCCACACTATGGACGATTCGGAAACAAATTATATAACACACACTTAAACAAAGACTGAAGACTCTTTCAGTAATGTCTTCAGACACTGCCCACTTCTCTTTCTCTGGCTCGTGTGGGGAAACGTAACAGGTCCATAGGTAATAATTTGAAATTGCACAATTTATTCAACTAAATGTGTCTAAAACAAACAACCTGGTTAAAGCAATACAGATTGTTTAGGGCTAAGGGGGTGAAGATGTGTTGAATGGTGCAAAAGGGGGAATAACGATGAAGGAAAAAGAAGTTGGCGGCTGAAGGCAGAGAGAGAAGAGGGGGAGCACATGTGAAACCTCTCAGATACAAAGTCCAGGTGAAATGTTTGAACCTCTACTGTCAGTGAACTGTCTTCCACAGACGGCTGCTTTGACCTTTTCTGTCTGAGTCGCGTTTAGCTGCTTCACTTTAGTTTTACTGGGTTTGCTCGTGCTGGTTCACTGTCATGATTCACTGGGTCACCTGGATGGAACAGACCTATCAAGGCTTTTAGTTCTACCTGTTCTACCTGTAAAGTTATCTTTTAAGCAAAACAATTCATTATATATAACATAAAAATGTCATAGTTGACCATGTTAGTCGGCACAATATTTTGTATCTGGCGGTGGAAGTGTTTCATCGTTTTCGTGTTGATTTCCTCTCCTGCTTCACACAACCTGTCCCAACGGAGGAAGTTTATTGGTGGAAAAATTGGCTCCTTGAGTTTGAGATTAAACACAATCTAATAACAATATAAACTATAAAAGACAATATATTTTTATATTATTATGTCGTATTGTACCGCCAACCTTCTGGTCTGTGAACGACTCACTCTATCCCCACTGCAATACACTGCACGACTGACTAGTTGCATCATTTCATTTCTGTGTATGCACTGCATTTGTTTGTGTGTGTGCGTGTGTGTGTGTGTGTGTGTGTGTGTGTTTGTGTGTGTGTGCGTGTGTGTGTGTGTGTGTTACTTGGCCTGTGTGCTGCAGCACTCAGCGGGTTTCAGTCTGTGACTGTCTCGACAAACTCCTCTCTCTCTCTCTCTCTCTCTCTCTCTCTCTCTCTCTCTCTCACCACATTCCCCGTTACAGGTCAATAAACCACTTAATTACCACCATGCATCTTCTTCCCTCACAATAAAGTGCAGCACGTTCCTCAAGTTTATTTACAGAGACATTATCGATATTTTATTAACCGATGGCCTCACAGGTGCCGTATCAGACATCGCTGTTGAAAGTTTAAACTAAAACACACGTTTAATAGTTTGTTGTATTAATCCCAACGTGCTGTGTTACTCTCTGCAGTTCAATCAGACTGGTCGTGGCAGCTTGTGCAGCCAGGCCATAATGCTGGTGACCGACGGGGCGACTCAAATGTACGACGACGTTTTTGAGAGGCACAACTGGCCAGAAAGAAAGGTGAGTTTCTCTCTCTCTTTCCTTTCCTTCCCTGTCTCTCTCTCTCTCTCTCTCTCTCTTCCTGTCCCACAGGGTACCTAATGTTCAACCGTGTCCTTCTCAGAGTTTTTCCGCCTGCGCTGCACTTTTCTTGCTTCAGCGATAGATGGACATTTTAATACTCGATATGCCGGCTGGAGCTGTGCCTTTGACGTCTGGAGGAATTGGTTTCGTCCTTCATTACTAACCCTGTAATGTAAAACCCCATGTCGGTGTGATGTTTTTCTATGTTTTGACACATTACAGAGCAATGTTTGCCCCATGAGGAATAAAACATGGGAAATTAAGTGCTTTCAAGGGCGGAGCAGGAACGAGCAGCTCAGCCTCAGACGCTCCTGTCCTCGTGCCTGCCCCCCCCCCTGCAGCGCTTAGCCCAACACTTCTTCCTGGTCTCAACTCTTTTGTTAGGCGTCCTTTGTCAGACCTAAAAGCAATTGAAATTAAATGGACTGCTGTGCTATTCACACAGCAGTAAAAACAACAGCTCAGGGGCTTTTATTCAGCCCTACCAAGCATATGTGTGTTGGCAGTGTTTGGCAGCGTATGGGGCAGTATTTGGCAGGGTGTCCCCTCCCCCCCTCATACACCCCGAGGGCCGCTATATGGCAGCCATTCAGTGTTTTCTATACGCATTATGCTTAGCAAAGCATCTGGAGCCAATGAGGGGTACTGGTTTGGCCAAGTGTCACACAGCGTTCTCTAAAAGGACAGTGGAACGTGCCCTCGTGCCCAACCCCCCCCACCGGAGAAAAATAATTGAATTTATCTGCATAAACGGAATACTGACACTGTAAATGAAACAGAAGAGGTGGAAAAGCAGCTAAACTCTGTCCCCTCATGAGGATGTAGAACCATGCAGCCGCTCTCTGCTCCTGACGCAGATAGAATCAGGAGGGGACGATAAGGTGGGAGACTGAGGAGACACATGGCTTTGCATCTTTTGTTTTATCCTTCCATCTTTGAATCTGTCGACATCTGCGTGTCCCCTGCACAGGTGCGGATCTTCCCCTACCTGATCGGACGAGAGTCGGCGTTCGCTGATAACCTGAAATGGATGGCTTGTGCCAACAAAGGTTTGAGGCTATTTGATAAACTCATATCCAGCATCAGCGAGTGGAATGAAGCCCGATGTGGTGTTTCTGAGCACTAATGTGACAGGTTAGGGATGTGTTGGGATCCATGTGGTTTGGTTGTGTAGCGTGTTCGTTTTTGTGCGTGTGCATGCGTGTGTGTGTGCGTGTGTGTGTGTGTGTGTGTAGGTGTGTGGTGGCTCAGGCTCTTTCTGCCAAGAGGCAATGAAGTGGCACTTCAGGGGTCAGGGGTCAATCTGCTCTAATCCCTCTTCCTGTCAGATTGTCTCCCCCTCGGCTGCTCGCTGCTGATGGCTCCGACATGTCAGCGCTCTGGATGAGTGCCCTCTGGAAAGGAAAGTCATAGCCAGGAAAACGGATCACATGGGGGATCGTGGGGAGACAAGCCCCAAACCTCCCTCCCCACTCAGACCCCCACTACGAAACAACCTTCCATGTCCAATGTGAAGCATTGTCAGCAACAGCAGGAGCTGACACAGAGTCAAATGACTCTTGTGTCGCTCTGAGCTCGACCACTGGAGACCTGCTCCACACTGGTTCCCACAAATTATCCGCAGTGCTTCTCCCCCTCTCCAAAACAAACTGATTGAATCTGGTGAAAAAAACACAGTTTAGTTCAGTAAAAAAAAGGCTACAAATCTGTTTTACTCTGCCACTGTGACTTCAGAGAATTTTTCTTTTGAGAATAAGTTTAAGAAGTAATTACGTCTTTTCCCCCTTAAGGTAACTTTTCTGTATTGATGCCTCGCACTTACAAACACATTTTGAAAAAATAGGTTGTTGAGAAAATCAAATGACAATCATGCACACACACACACAGTTCTCTAGATTTATCTGTGTGATTCATAAATATGTTTTAGCCAATTTTAAACGTGTCTGTTGCTGCGCTGAATTGTTACAAGAAATTGTATCATGAGGATTATGGGTTAAGCAATGTTGTGATGTTAACGTCTAATATGTCATGGTAACAGTAAAGCACAGTTGGAGGGTCAAAGGTTAGGGTCTCAACAACCGTTGATCATAACAAAAATTTACAGCCCACACAACACCTTGGTCGGTCCTCAACAACAGACCAGATAAATTCAACTTTCATCAGATGGGCGGTTATCGAGTTACAGACAGAAGACAAACAGACAGAGGGATTTCTGTATTTATCAGTAGCATGTGTGTGTGTTTTATTGCAGGATACTTCAGTCAGATCTCCACCTTAGCAGACGTCCAGGAGAACGTGATGAGGTACCTTCACGTCATGAGTCGACCGAAGGTGATCGATCACGAGCACGACACAGTGTGGACTGAAGCTTATGTGGACAGTGCTGTAAGTGTGTCATATAACCAGTGTCATGACTTTTTGTGTGAGTGTCCAAGAAATAAATCCTTACTCAGGGTACATTTCATTAGCATGGTTTCTAATAGGAACCTCAGTGTAATTTAATCTAGAACATTAAATAAAGGGTTGAACATGTAACAGAGGGGTTCCACTGTCAGGTCATTTACCAGGCTGTATTTTTTGTTTTAAATTTTCTGCATTTTAGTAAAGTGTAAGGTGTTCCTGTTATATAGTCGACCCCTGCACTGCACAGTGCGAGTGCCCATGTGTGCGTCTGCTCCCTCATCATTACTCTTTGTGCCGCTGCAATGATTCCTCATCACGAGCTCCGTTAATCTGCATGGATCTTCCCCCCCCCCTACATCTGTGTCCACAAAGTCAATGCAGAAAGAGCTGACTTTAATTCAAAGGACGATTCAATTTTGATGTGTCTTCTCTTTCATTTCAGCTCTCACAGGCTCATAAAGTAAGTATCTGCATGTGATCAGATCTCAGTGTGCTCTCAGTTGGAGTCAAAGTAATGGAGATTAGAGCGCAAACCTCTGCCAAGGCCCAGCAGTCCCTTTAAATTCATTCAAGTTGCACCAGATTTCTCACAAATATCCGTCCCCTGAATATGCCTGATGTTTTCATCTAGATCCATGAATTATTACCTCAGAGTTTTGGGAAAATGTTGCAAATCTCTCACTCTTGGTCATGAATAATCCCAGGATTGTCCCCCTGATCTAATACCGCAAAAGAAGTTGATTGGTTATTTTTTACGCAGGTCTTATCCCTCCATCTGATTTCTTGGATAAACGTGTAATAGTTTTTGGCTGATCCTGCTGATCCTAACAGCTAACCGGAACAAAAGCGGTTTTCAGACATGAACGGTAAATGTCCAGAGAGTTTCGGACAAAATATTTTCTGGAGTCCCACAGCAGGACAATACTGTATGTGGAACAATTGAGCATGGGCTAGTGCCTGGGGAGACGTGTAAATTCTATGTTCTAATCTGGAAAATATCTGGTGCAAATGACTTGAACAATTGCGTTCTCACATATAGCCTTCACTGAATATTTAGGGAGATTCAAGATCCATGCAGACTTCAGTGTGTGACTGAAAGTTGCTTTGGTAATTATTCTATTAATAAAGTTTAATCTATTTTAAAAGCATCGGTTGGATGTTTGAGAAGTTTTAAACTTAGAAATTCAGACGACAACACTGGGACCAGAGGGTTAGCTGTTGTGAAGTAGAAGTGACCAGTGGGAGGATAACCAGCTGCTTATTGTTCTTACATTTCAACATTACGCTTCAAACATTCCTTAAGATGAGAAGAGACTCCTTCCTCTGAGGAGCAGAAGCAGGGGAGAGGCATTTATTGCACTACTTTCCTGTAAGGAGACGATGAGCATACACACACACACGCACACACACACGCACACACACAGAAGGGTTGGGAGATTGTCCTCTGGAGTGTGTGCTGTTGTATCTCAGCCTCAGACACACCATTCATCATTCTGTGGATCATTGCATTTTATCTCCTAAAGCCTATAATAAAACTGACATTGGAGGAGAGACCAAGAAAGGAAGAGAGAGAGGGAGAGAGATGGAGGTGGAGGTGGTTGGGCATTTGTGGATTTCCTGTGTGCGCGGGTGTGTTTGTGCATAGGTGCGTGTGTGGGTTTGTGTGCATGTGTGGACTTAAACACTCCAGTTTTCTCTTCCATTGTGTGCTGTGATGAATTTAAGGAGCCACCATTCTTCATTTTGTCAAGTTAGGTAGTACACACCACAGTTCACGGCTCGTTTGTTTCATATGCATGGACGTTCACAAATGAACAGCAGCACATGCACACACACACACACAGACACACACACACACACACACACACACACAGTAGCATGAATACACGCTCAGCTGTGCCGGCTCAAGAGGTGAGGGAATAGCAGACCTACTTTAACAGCGCTCATGTGCTTCATTATGTCAGCCCTCGTCCTCCTCAGCTGACCCTGTCCTGAGCTCCTCTCCAGCCTCGCATGGTGCAGGTTTGATCCCAGGGCGGCTGTGAAGAGGACATTGTAGACGTGCAATTCTACAGGAAACGTTTATTATTAGTAAACTCTGTTGTTTTAAAGCTCGAATCAATCTTACATTTGGAGATTGAGTGAGGCTTTTGTTGGCTGGTTTAGTTATAAATATAATCATGGGGCTGCTACTTTTTTACGTTCACCAGGGAGGATTGGTTTTCATTTGCATTTGTTTGTTACTTAGCAGGATCAATGAACTCCACTGTGGAGGAGTGGAGCATGACCCAAGGAAGAACCCGGAACTGATCCGAATAAACAGGCAGAGTTTTTGTTTCAATTTCTTTAACATGGCGAGATAGTGCGCCAGCCTTGGTGGAGGTATACGCTCTCTGAGTGTGTACGCATTCAGTTTAATATGTGTGGACATTTTAATTAAATTTTTTGTGAATCATGAGTATTTATTTTTTGTATAGGTCGCTGCGTTATGAACATGTCCAAGGCTTGTTGGGTTTGTGTTTTGTTGTTATTAGCTCCATCAGGGAGCTTATGTTTCCATCGGTATTTGTTTGTTACCTGCATTACACAAAAACCACTGAACGGATTAATGTGAAACTTGGTGGTGGGATTTGGCTCGGGTTACAATTAGGTGCAGCCTGTTGGGACTGTTAGGGTCTTGGCGGAGATAAGCGTCCCATGCCACTCTCGTTTTGTTTTTGTCGCTAATTTTGCTGAATCATCAGTATCATGGAAAGTGATTTCAGTTTTGTGGTACTTGTGATTTACTTGAGTGATAATGTTCAGGTATGTGCCACTACCCTTTTCCGATACTGCTACTTTTCTGCTACTGTCTACTGACCTCAGGGGCAAATTGAAAGATTCCCTGTAGTTACTGTTCCTCAGGAGATTAACATTTTACATTAAATCATATGTTTAATCTACAAAATATGTTGCATCATTACTCATTCAACTTCAGGTCGGCTTCACCTCATCTGGGTCAGCGCAGCATATGATAATGCGTTAATAATCCAGTGATAGTTATATACAGTACAAACAAAACTACACTTTGTTCATACAGTTTTTGTACTTTTATTTAGGTAAAACCTTGAATACAGGACTTGTACTTGTCCTAGAAGTATTTTTGCAGAGTAGTTCATCCACCACTGATAATGATTTCTTGTAATAGTTGTAGTGACTGAAAAAAATACATCACTTTTGGAATCTCAGTTTTATCCTTCTCTCAGTGGTCTCTCACTCTGCTGTATAACTAAGTCCTGACTCTGATTTTCAGGTGAAAGCCAAAGCAGGCCCCAGTCTAATGACCACAGTAGCCATGCCAGTCTTCAGCACAAAGAATGAAACGGTGAGTGGGTGAGTGAGTGAGAAGCTAAGTTAGAAGTTGTGGAGTTTTCACCTAAAGCTGTGTATCTGTGTGTGTTTGTGTTGAATCCTCTCATGCAGAAGAACCAGGGTATTCTGTTGGGGGTCGCAGGAACAGACATCCCTCTGCAGGAGCTGATGAAGCTCATCCCCAAACATATGGTACCATCAGCTGCTCGTGGGCTTCTACTTTAACTAAATTAATGTATTATTATGCATTTTGCAAAAGAAATGAATGTCTTCCACGTTCTGTCTCTCACTTTGCGTCTCCAGTTAGGGATCCACGGTTACGCGTTCGCCATCACAAACAACGGCTACATCCTGACCCATCCCGACCTCAGGCCTCTGGTAACTCACTTGTTTTACAGTCTCCTATAGCGCTCCCTGACTTTACCCTGTTTTTCCTTTTTTTGTTTTTGTCCATGCAAAATTGTGTCCATAACCAAAATGATAACGTGAAACCCCCCCCAATGGCGAGGGCACGCAGAGACTAATGTGTTTTGTGGATAGAAGGCGCCATGGGCTCGTATAGTCTGTAATCCCCACCTTTTCCTTTGGTGTATGCATGCAGGGATAAAGGCCACTCATAGGGCTGGCTGGCCGGAAATTTCCCAGAGGTAACTTAACACTCGCTGGCAGAGACCACAGCCGCTCACGCTGGGACCGCTGGTTCCTCAGGAGCTATGGCTGTTGCTATAGTGGATCTGTGTGTGCCAGTGTTAGTGCTATTCCTCTGTGTGCAACTCTGTGTGTGGTTGTCTGTGTTGTTTTATTTTTGTGTTTCTTTGTGGCTAATACTTGTGCTGTGGGTGTAGTCATTGACTTGTCGTTTTCTTGTGGTCCCGGCTACGTACAGTAGCAGCATCTGACATGGACATTGTAATGCATTGACGTACAGTTGTTTGAGTGTGGCTTTTACTATCAATCAAATTAATACATTTTGAATTGACCTGACAGTGTTCATTTCACACATGATTTGCTGAATAATTGCTCTGCAAAATTTCCACGACAGCTTTTATAAATGAGAGCCTTTGTTTTAACAAGGAAACACAGAAAAGACTAATGATGTTGACACATTTATAAAGAGATTTATTTATTTAACTCACAAATTGTAAAATCTTGTGTCACGTACAGGTTTTACATTAGTTTGTCATTTGACATGTCGGAACAATAGTTGAATCTTTAGTCCAATAAAACCCTGTTGCCCACAGGGATCATTAAATTGTGTATATTTTGTTATTGTGTGTAGTATCAGGAGGGTCAGAAGAGGCGGAAGCCGAACTACAGCAGCGTGGATCTCTCTGAGGTGGAGTGGGAGGACAAAGACGACATTGTAAGTGTGTCAAAAACAATCATACAAACAGAAAATGTTGTAAGAAAGTTGTCATTATTTTGTAGTTTACATCGGGGGGGATACTGAATGTGCTTAAATCAAAATATAACATTCGATGACTGTAACTGCAATTTCTATATCATGACTTAGTCCTATGAAAACAACGGTTTCTATTAGAGGAGAACAACTATAACAGTATTAACACTCAGGTTTCAGATTCACAGTTATGTTGCAGCCAATGACAATCTGCCGGATCAATGACCGCACCTCCACTTCTCTGCTCCGTGTGCTTTATGTTTCAGCTACGTAACGCTATGGTGAACAGGAGGACGGGGACCTTCTCTATGGAGGTGAAGAAGACGGTGGACAGAGGGGTGAGGCTGCTGATGAAGACGTTCTCTCTCTCTTTCTCTCTCTCTCTCTCTGTTGTCTCTGTTTTCTCTCGACTAAAGGACTAAATCTCATCGGAGCTGTTCTTCTGTTGTTTTAGAGGCGCGTCCTGAAAATGCACAATGACTATTACTACACTGACATTAAAGGAACTCCATTCAGGTGGAAGAGAAGTTTTATTACGTTCCTATACGACCTTCTGTCAGTTTATGTCTCGGCTCCAGTCAAACACAGACTGACTCCTCTGTTGCTCTTTCCAGTGTCGGAGTGGCTCTGTCCAGAGGCCATGGCAAGTTCTTCTTCAGGGGAAATGTGTCAGTCGAAGCAGGTACATAACTTCAACTTTGGTGAACTTTGACCTGTGATATTTGCCCATTCTTGTGTATTTGTGACTCTTACACATTCTAGTCTTCTGCTTAACCTCTAAAATGATGAAACGTTCGGCAGAAAGCTAGTAAGGGGTCTTGTTAGAGGTTTCCGACCTTGGTGATGTTCCAGTCCCCTGTTCATAGCTGATTATAGAATTTAAGGGGTCCAAGCAAATAATGTGAACTAACATATTCAGCTGTTGAACAAAAGCCTGAATACAGTTTAGATGCATTTGACTCTGACCTGCTTGTTGTATCAGTCCTCCCATGCCGGCATTGCTGAAGCGTTACTGACTTGTGTTTTTCAGGGCTCCGTGATCTGGAACAGCCAGATGTCGCCCTGGCAGATGAATGGTAACGCTGGGATTATAGGGAAGAGGGCATTCATGCGTTATGTAGGTTATGCCTCAATGTTCATCAGGGAAGTCGAGGCACTCATTGACGTAACACTGTGGTTCTGTTTGGACCGCAGGACCTACTGCAACACAGAGGAGCAGCATGAGCATCGGCACCTCACACAGATTCAGGCCATCAAGCTCTTCTTGACGGGTCGCAGGCCGCAGCTCAAATGTAAGAGACGTCCGAGTCGGACTTAAATCAACAGGAATGAATGGAGTGTGCATCAGGTATTATTTAAATAAAGTCTGTTGTTGTTGATGGGGTCATTGTGTCACGTTTGGCAGGTGACAGAGAGCTGATCCAGGAGGTTTTATTTGATGCGGTGGTGACTGCTCCACTGGAGGCCTACTGGACCGGACTGGCCCTCAACAAGTCAGAGTAAGAACCACGTGGCACCGCTACTGAAATCTGAAATCATACATGTTTGTAAGTAGCAAAGGCTCATGAGTTTTGCCTGTGAGTGATCAGCAATTATAAATGGTGATGAATCATCAACAGACAGCACTAATGATGATTTAACAAGTCAGTAGTTACCTCTGCTGCATCTGGTGTTTGTTTGTTTGCAGGATTAAGCAAAAACTACTCAATTGATTTTCACATCATTTTGTGGAGGGTATAGAACACGACCCAGGCAAGAGCCTATTGAGTTTTGGTGCAGCCTACTCATTGCTTCACTATAATTTTGTAAATCGAAAATTTAAGAGGAAATCATACATCTCACAAGGGGTTGTGTAATAGTGTGTAATAGTGTGTAATCAGCAGTCAGACATGCTTGGGGTTACCACTCATAAATCAAGCACCAGTGCTCTGCTCTGCATGAATCCTGCAGGAACTCGGACAAAGGAGTGGAGATCACCTTCCTGGGAACGCGCACCGGCCTGTCCAGGACCAACCTGTTTGTCCCAGTAGATCAGCTCTCCAATCAGTGAGTGCCGCTGCTCCACGTCTCTCTAATCATTACTTACAGCACCAGGCGAGGCCGTGATTGCGCCTGATGAATCTAATCCGTGGCTCCTCACTTCATCCTCTGTGCGTCCTCAGAGATTTCCTGACAGCGGAGGACAAGGAGGGTGTGTTTAATGCTGATCACTTCCCTCTGTGGTACAAGAGAGCAGCAGAGCAGGTCCCCGGCACGTTCATCTACTCCATCCCCTTCAGCACAGGTACGCAGGACAATGTCGCTCATCACGTGTGAACTGTGCCCCCTCAGATATCATGATACAACCACACGAGACCCAAGTGTATCTGTAGTATCTGCACCTTCCTTCAAACAAGTTCATCTCAATATGCTTGACTCTCCAGAGCAGGAGTATATAAAGCACTTTTTGAAAGCTAAAATTGGTTTCCTTAGCTTTACAGCATTTTCACATCTTTCTCTTTATCCCTGGGTGTGTTGTGGTTTGTGGTTTTTACTGGTTTCCACTGAGAGGACGTGCAGCACAGCTCACCTCCCTCCCGGCTTCTTCTTGCAGTTTATATGTCCCCTGTTCAGGCTGCTTGCAGCAGAGAGGAGAATAAAAAGCCTCACTCTCCAGGACATTTACCACCTTTTCCCTGTTAATGATAACTGCATCCAGTCAGGCTTCACCATCATAACCTGAAGTGTCCCATCACAGCGCTCGTTTCAGAGAGATTGCAGTCATCTGGCTGTGGAAAAGCCTCCGACTGGACTCCATTACTGTACAGTAATGAACTGCTGCTGAGGCTTTCTGAGAGCTGCTGAGTGCAGGGCGCCATCTACTGAGCAGAAAGTGAACCGATGAATGATGGTTATCTGCTCTGTCTCTCCAGCTTTAGAGAATAAGAGCGTGGTTTTGGCCAGCACAGCAATTCAGCTGCTCGATGACAGAAAGTCTCCAATTGTGGCAGGTAACAACATCTGAACTGAATTTCCTATCATAATGAATCCTTAAGTTTTGTGGGGGGGGGGTTTAATTCTAAAACGGCTTTTATCTGTTTGAATCCAGTTTTATTTTTGTGTTTTTTCACTGTTTACTTGTCATACTTTTTTTAGATGTTCTTGTATCTATTATTATTATTATATTATGATTTTCTGTTTACTATGAAGCACTTACTATTTCCCCTAAAACCATTAAAACTAGGGGCCAGTTTTAATATTGTGACATATCTGCCTATATGTATGGCCTGTTTTTAAGAGTTTTTTTTTAATCAATAATTTGATTCAAATTCTAAAAATGAAGCCAAAGATACACTGATGTACCACTGTCTATAACCGGTCATTGTTTATGATGTTGTCGTTGATCGGTGTAAATAAAGTTTGAGTTACTATTATATTGTTCAGTCTCTTATGCTCTTTGTGCTCTGCTCAGCTGTCGGGATTCAGATGAAGCTGGAGTACTTTCAGAGGAAGTTCTGGACGGCCTGCAGACAGGTGACTACACAACAACTAATGTGACAAGTTTTGTTTGTTTTTCTGAGTGAGTGTGAAACAAAACTCTTTATGTTTGTGCTCAGTGTACGGCTCTGGATGGAAAATGTAGCATTAGCTGCGACAATGAGGTAAAAACATTCCCTTAACTCTAAGTTCTTATCCTCTTTTCCCTTTGTTTTGTTGTTTTGTTTATTAAATCTTGATTATTCTCCCACTCACAGGACATTAACTGTTATCTCATCGACAACAACGGATTCATTCTGGTCACGGAGGAGCACTCTCAGGTACTGTGTGTGTGAGAGTGTGTGTGAGTGTGAGTGTGAGTGTGAGTGTGAGTGTGCGTGTGTGTGTGAGTGTGTGTGTGTGTGTGTGTGTGTGTGTGTGTGTGTGTGTGTGTGTGTGTGTGTGTGCGCATGTCTGTGATTACATATTTAGCTCTTCACCAGCTTCACATCATCTTAAAAGATAATATGTGAGTGTTCTTTTTCTGTAAGTGATCAAAAACAGTTACTGCTGGTTTGATTATTTTTATTTCCATTACTTTGTACTCTTCCATCTACAGTGGGATTTGAAGTGTGTGGCTGTGTGCGTTGAAATCACTTCTCTCTCAGACAGGGCTTTTCTTTGGAGAGGTGGAGGGGGCTGTTATGAACAAACTTCTCCAGATGGGTTCCTTCAAAAGGTCTGAGCCACAGTTTAACACTAACCAGCATGTTTTTGTTAATGATTGTATTTGTTGTTGATGTTGTTGGTATTTTCTTTTGACTGTAACCACTTCCTGATTGTGACAGGATCACGCTGTATGACTACCAGGCCCAATGCAGAGAGTACGCTGGGAGCAGCGACAGCGCACGCACTTTATCTGACGTAAGTGACAGATCACCTGCTGGTAGATTTAGAGATAAAGACATGAGAAGCAGTCATTTTATCACCTGTAAAACAACACGTCAACATGTGCACAGCTGAGAGATAAAGCCAAACTCTGTAAACTACTGAGCAACAGCGCCCTCTGCAGCCACACGTGGTCATTAATCCTGAGAAATCTTTGAGTGTGTAGTTTCTACCCTCTCAAGAGAAACACACCGAACAATAGATATTACCCATAATCCCTGGCTTCCTGAACCAGAAGAGCTGCAGCTGTAGTAAAATACACCAAACTCAGTTTAGTAATTTCATATGTTAAAATGTTAAGACTTCTTTTAACTGATCGAAAGTTCATAACTGGGCCTGATTCTGTCAGTTTAAGCTGTGACAACTAGTTACTCCCTCACAGATGTAACATAGAAAAGTTGTTAAAGGTGTTAACTCTTCTACATACGTTTCATAGAGTTTGTGGTGAACAGTGTTTAGACACTAGTCAAATATGAATACAGATTAAACTAACATTAAATCTTTCTCTGTCTCTCTCTATCTCTCTCTTTCTTAGCCTTTCACTGTGGTTAAGTGGCTCCTGACTGAACTTGTCATGTAAGATTTTAGACAAAATTGTTATATTTGTTTAGTACGGGAAGTTAAATTATACATTGTGACATATATCATACATGTACTACTTAGCATTTATACGATAATAAGCACAAAACAATTAAAAAGTTAAATGATGAAAACATAAATGGACGATCATCACACTACAATGAACACTGCTAAGATATAATCAGTTTCATCTTTAACTAATTCAGTTATAATTACATTTACTTTATGAACTACGTATGTAATGAAACCAGTTGATAATAATGTTAACCAATAACAAAACATATTCAAATCATAATTCATATGAATGGATGTCTTAATTAAAGGTGATGTTTGTGTTTCTCTCTTAAGTTTTCTGCTAGAATTTAACTTGTACAGTTGGTGGAACGTGGACCTTTCAGTAAAAGGTAACTACAGCTAATGATTGTTACAGGCCTGTGTGTGTGTGTGTGTGTGTGTGTGTGTGTGTGTGTGTGTGTGTGTGTGTGTGTGTGTGTGTGTGTGTGTGTGTGTGTGTGTGTGTGTGTGTGTGTGTGTGTGTGTGTGTGTGTGTGTGTGTGTGAATTCAGTGTTCTGTTTTTGGAACATAGTTTGTGTAAAGGTATGACTTGTAGGCTGCATACTAACTGTGTTGGAGAGGAAATAGTATCATGTATGGTGAGGGTGTTGCGTCAGTCAGCTGAGTTCTTGGAACAAAGGACAAACACAGTTAAACCAGAGTAGAGTAAAAGGTCACCATAGAAGTCAAGTGATCTCAGAATCAACTTCTGCAAGACATGTATAGACAATGGTCACACATGCTGGACAGTGGGTGCATCATAAGGTTTATACCCTAGAGCTGTACCCTAGATTGAAATGTCTGCTGTAAGCATAAACTAGGAAGTTATTAAGTAAATTTCCATTAGAGGCGTTTGACCTAACCACAGATAAAGAACGTATTTCCCTGTTCTCATACACACACACATACACACACCCATATGCGTGTTTTGGGGTCAGGAGGTACACCACACTTTTCATCTCTATTGTAATCTCTGCTTTGTCTGTGTGATCCATTCTGCAGAGAGCTTTTACAAATACACTTAGAAACACAACTTGTCTCAGAGCCTCGTTCGTTGACCAAATTTCCAACACACTACTGTGGTTCAGTTGAGTTTTCTTTTTCCCACATTCAGCTCAGAGGTCTCGGGGTAAAACCATGATGGTTCCATGTGACACAGAGTACCCTGCTTTTGTCTCTGAACGCACCATCAAAGAAACAACAGGCAACATCGACTGTGAGGGCTGCATCAGGTACTGCTACAGGCCATTTCAGATTATTGACTAGAATATCAGCAATCAATTCCTTGATATCCATCTATATTAAACAATGTGTGTGTGTGTGTCTGTGTTTGTTGCTGCAGGTCTTTTGTCATACAGCAGATTCCCAGCAGCAACCTCTTCATGGTTGTTGTGGACAATAAGTGTGACTGTAGCAGTTCTCCTCCAGTAACCATGGATCCCATCGAGATCATGTATATCCTTTCTAAAGGAAACACTATTATTTGAAAAGTGAAAGCTTTGTATATGTGGTTTGTTTCATAATAGAAAATACTAACTGAGCGGAGCTGCATTTTTTCTTAAGGGTTATTTTTAGAGATGTATGATTTGAGTGTTCAGTTTCACATCAGCCTAAACGAGTCGTACTGCAGGTTAGAGAAGTTTTAAACTTAGCTCTGTTCAGTTTGTCTTTTTTGTCCTTGACACCTTTGAACACAACGAGTCCCTGAAATGTTACAGACTGAAGTTTCAGAAGGACAGAAAGAAACCTGAATCCTGTCATCCGTTCCACCCTGAGGTATGACAACATACCTGTGTACTGTTACCTGTGTGTGCATATATTTGTATGAGTGAGACCACACTGAAATACTCAGATCCATGAAAGGAAAGACACACAGTTTGTACAAATAATCCTTAATCGAATATCTTAGTTTGTTACATCTTATTTTAATAGTTTTGGATTCCCTTTTGTAATGATATGATTGTATTCACCAAACTTGAATTCTGAGTCCTGGGAATGCAGCAACATTTCAATGAAAGTACACGTCAGATAGAGAAAGAGAAATGAGTAATAGGAAAAATTTTCACTCTTGCTCTCTTCCCGTTTCACTCTGGAACAAAGTGGTTCCTATGCAGTGATTTGAGAACTGGTAGTTCTTACGAAGGATTCCTATCCAGTTTTCTGCTTTTGTGCGTCTGCCTTTGTGGGCCTAATCAAAATGGAATTACACTTTACACTCAAACTGCTCAAAAAAAATCTGTAATCACACACAGCATTGTCTTCTGCAGGAAAATGCCATGGAGTGTGGTTCAGCAACACGCCTCTCCGGTGCCCTAACAGCGGCTCTGCTCCCTCTGATAGTAGCGGCCGTCAGCAGGTGACCGTGAGCAGCAGGACTGGACCTGAGGACGACCTCAACTAGAATATGCTTATAAACACATAGAGAATATGGCCAATCAGAGATGAATTTGCTCATTAGCTCTGCAACTGGCAGCGCTCCACTAGGAAACAAAAAAAAACTGTAGCACCGAGACTCGCATCCATTAATGCAGAAATCATGAACGATGTGGCGCAGCAAAAGAAAGCGAAGATTCACGGGAGTGCTGGGTGACTTTGCTCTGAGCATTGCAGTTCACAGTTCGCCATATTGTCCCGAAAGTGCCCTGAAATTAAACATGGGAAAGCAACATGTCTAAAGTCAAAGCAAAGGCATGGGAGAAGAGAAAAGTAATACGTTGTGCAAAGGATGATATAAGACATCAAACATGTTTCTTAAGTTAATGTGAAAGTCTACAGAATGTAAAATGCACTTTCGTCATGTGAGAAGGAGGCAGAGCGCTCTGTATTCCTGGCATTAAAATGCTATACACACACTAATGACAGTGGCGTCATATTTTTTCATACATTCCTCAGATATTTTAAGTTTATTTTTGAACTGAGTTCTTTATGATGTTGATAATAATGTGGGTGATATGAAATAACAGAGAGAAAACAGAGCTCGTGAACTTTGCTCTGTCAGTTTCTCCTCGTTTTAAAGCAGGAGACGGTTCAGACGAACTGAAGATGCATGATGAAGATTCAACAATGTGTGTTTGAAGAATGTCACGTTCATACATCCAGCCATGATTTGTCAAGGTGACCACATCCTCTCAACTGTGCATTTGAGAGAGCTGACGAATAAACACAAAGAAATATTTTACCTCATTTACACTGTGCTTCATTTCTCAAACATTGTGTGTGTGTTTGTGTGTAAGTGTGTATTACTAATGTTGCAAGGACATAATCAGTTTATCTTGTGGGCAGATATAGCATTTCTTCATAACAAAGGGTGAAGACTTGGGCAAAGGTAAAGGTTACGATAAGGGTAAGGTGCAATTATACACTTTATTATTAAACAGGGAACACTTTTATTATTTTATGATCAACTTAGTTCTCACCAGACACATCTGCTAACTCCCATTACTTTGTTTCTTCTTAGAAACAACATAACAGAAACCAGTTGCATGTCTGTATATCAAATCAATCAAATCTTATTTGAATAGCCCATATTCACAATTTCCTTAATGGGGCTTAACAAGGTGCAACATCGTCTGCCCTTAATCCTAAACTATAGAGTAAAAAGAAAAAAATAACTATTTTAACAGGAAAGAAACATAGAAACTTCAGAAAGAGCCACATTTCAGTGATCCCTCCCCCCGAACGGACAGAAGTACAATAGATGGCATGTAGATGATCACATCGACAGAATAACAATACTTACAACTCATGGGAAAAGACAGAGTCTCAATAGATAAAAGTATACATTTGAAATGTTATTATAAAAAAGAAAATGGCTGACAGAGATGAAGGGAGCAGCAATGACAAATTGAATAATGCCAATGCCAATAATATCTAATCCAGGTTTATGATTCCAAATCTGCTTCTAACCCAGAGAGGCTCATCAGCAGCCTAGTGATGTAACAGAGACACAAACAGAAACAGCCTCTCACGTTTGAAGCGATTAGAAACTAATGTTTTTCTCTCGGCCATGACAGACAATGGAAATATAAATGGTCATTTAGATTGGAAAAAGTCGGGTGAACACTTGAAGTAAAGAAGCTATACACAACATCCTTATTATTATATATTACAGTAAATGTCAATAGAGTACATTTCCAAACAATGTATGACTTATAATGTTGTCTATTATATCCATGTTATAGGAAGTGGCTTCTCAATAAACACAGTCTCATTATTAACTACTTCAGGAATCTCAAATCCACTACTTTGATGTGTTGATCACAGCAGGGGCCTGTTCAGGTAGCATTCAGTAATCAATAAGGTTCAGAGTGACAGCCCTCAACCTCGACCTGCTGCTCCCTCTCTGACAAATAAAGAGACAGTCAGCAGAGACTCTGCAGTTTCCTGTCAGTTTGCAGATTAACACCAGACCACGTACATTACCCACATCATTTTTACTCTGTATTAGATCACAAAACACTGTATGATAGACGAGGCTAAAATTACAGATGGTTTAAAGACAGATCTGTGGGCAGTCTCCTGTGTCTTCCTCTAAACCGGCTGCAAGGTGCTGTACACCATGTTGTTTGGGGCGGATGCAGACGGCTCCTCGGAGATGGTTTCGTACACGTGGTAAATGACCGACTAGAAAAGAAAGATACCAACTCTGAGCGCTCTTATGACATCTATAAACCTCTATAGCAACCATATCTAATACTGTGCCTCATGTCTCACTTACTTGTTCATATTTTGGCTCTTGTCTTTTTGGTTTCTCGGTACCTGTGAATTTGTAAAATGACAGAGACATTGAGGTTAGATGTGTCTGATATAGATTTTAAAGACATACATTTTTTCTCTGCATGTGGAGTGTTTTATATCAAAATGTCAGTAACATACTTCAAGTATGTACATGTTTATTAACTGGACATGAACAGTAAATGGACACAGTCCTCACCACTTTTTCTTGTGGAGCAATGAAAGGTCAGTCCCAGTGAGATGAAACCCACAGTGACTCCAACAGCAGCTGTGACTGCCACTGCCCTCAGTGTCCACATCATCCTGTCTGTTTCAGAGGAAACAAGAATCAGTTAAACTCTTGGAAGAAAAGCAGGAAGACTGTGTGTACCTTCAGTTTCTACCAGTGTATGTTACACAGCTAATGAACATCACAACAGTATTTCTCCGCAACTAACATTAAACGAATAAGTAAACTAACCTAAGTGGTGAACATGATGAAATCCTGGAAGAAGCAATAACTGTTTCTTGAAGGCAAAAAATAAAATTAAAGAAATATTAAAGCTATATATTTAAATATTTCCTTAAATCTGTCCCTATTAAATAAAGGTTTTCTGTGTGAATCTTTAAAAAAAGAATTTAAAGAACAAATATAGTGAGTATTTTTGTCATAATAGGTTTGTTATCTTCTGATAGACTTAAGTATTTCTTTCAGTGCAGCAGTGACAAGAAAACATATATTTCTATAGACAAACTAAAGTGACAAAAGTGGTGAACATGATGAATCCTGGAACTGTTTCATGGAGCAAAAATGTACAGAAATTAAAAAATACCTGAAGTTACTTTCACTGGCGTTCGTAGAGTAGAAATAACATTTCCCATCGGGTTCCTTGTACTGACAGTCAGACCTGATGAAGGAAGGAACATACATTTCATTATTAAAGGCCCAATGAGACAAATTGTGATTTGTGAATATGGGCTATACAAATACAATATTATTGATTGATTTATTGATTATAATGGTTGAATACAAAGTAACACAATATTTTTAATTTCATTACCTTTTATAGACGTGACAGGAGTTGAAGTAGGAGGTCCTTTTGAATAAAAACTATTACAACTCTTAACAAAACAAAAATACTGAATATTTTGTTAAATAGATTTCAATGTTAAAACAGGACGCTTTACCTGAGGTCATAGGAGACTGCGTAGTTTGCATCGTGTGTGACTCGATTTCCACAGATTCTACACAATAAACAGTGGATCAGTTTCCTTTGTAGACAAATGTGTGGGACAGCCTATTTGTGCATTACTTTGATCAGGTATCAAAAGATGCAGTGTGTACTTTAAGATGTCCCAATCACATACACACAATAATACTATGAATACTGTAATACATAAAATTCTAAATCAAGAACCTGAGAAAGAACACTTTACGTATCAAAGTGACAAAACATGAGTTATGGGAAAATAAGTTGTTGAATGGTTGTTTCTCACTCACTCACAAACAGTAAAGTAAAGTAACTCACTCTGTATGTTGATGGAGGATATTTCACTCTGTGGAGACGGACGATTTACATCTCCATACCTTACAGTGTAAAAACATCTCACTTTAACCTCAGTGGGGGAACTCTGACGTGTCATCAGCAGCAGCTCTCTCCCTGACAGTGTCTTCTGACATGAGGAGATTTGAGTTGTTCCTCCCACAGTGTAGAAATAACAGTGAACTGCACCAGGTGGACACTGACAGTCCAGTGTGACTGTGTCTGTCTCTTTGATCACCGGTGGACTCACTACCAGTTTAGGTGGAAGAAGAGCTGAGAGGGTAAAGAAAAACATTTAGTTACAATAAGCTCTTAGTAGTTACATAACTGTCATAAACTAAATGAAGTAAAGAAGTTATATTGTACAAGCAAACTGATTAAAAATTGTCAAATTAATAACGGCTCACAATAAACTTTAGATACAGTGAAAACAGAAGAGCGGACACTAATATGGAAACTAATATAAGGAAACACTAATATTTGATAAGTGGAAGCTTTGAATATTTGGTTTGTTTCTTAATGGAAATACTGACTGAGCGGAGCTGCATTTTTTCTTTGGGGTTATTTTTGGAGTTGTATTAAATTAAGTAGATGCAGATGCATTTTATTTATCCCACACACATGCACAGACATGCAAACGCACACTCATGCAGGTAGGGAAATGTAATCTCTGCTTTTGACCCATCTGTGTGCGGGACACACAGAGCAGTGAGCGACTATGTACAGCGCTCGGGGAGCAGATGTTGGAGGAGTAAGGTGCCTTGCTCAGGGGCACTAGACAGGGTCTAGAGAGACTCTTGGATTTTTTGGCAGATCAATCCAGGTTCGTCTTTTTATTGTCTTTCCGTGGAATCGAACCAGAGACGAACCAGAGACCTTCTCTGCCCATAGTCCAAGTTTCTGCCACTAGACCACCGCCTCTCCATTCGAGTGTTCAGTTTCACATCAGCCTAAAGGAGTCGTGATGCAGGTTAGAGAAGTTTTAAACTTAGTTCTGTTCGGTTTGTCTTTTTTTTTATTGACAGCTTTGAACACAACAAGTCCCTGAAATGTGACAGACTGAAGTGATGAAGTGAAGATGATGGATCAGTTTCCTTTGTAGACAAATGTGTGGGACAGCAATTTTTTGCAATATTTTGAGCAGGTATCAAAAGATGCAGTGTGTACTTTGTGATGCACCAATCATATACTCTCAACAAAATTGTGAATAATAAAATACAAAACATTTTAAATTAAGAACCAGACCAAAACGTATTTACTTATGAAACTGACAAAAATGTGGCGACGCTGGCGAGCTAGTTCAGGCAGGCAACTCGAGCAGCGCTGCGCCAATCATGTTACATACATCATGTGACATACCTCAATCTCTACAACCATCTATAATACACACCCACCTTATCAGGTGGTCTATTTAACCAGAGAGACATTTCCCATCAACCCCTCTTGCTTGCGCTGCTGCTGCAGTATTGCTACCTGTTGCTTCAGCCCCTCCACCACCCCAGCATCCACCTGTAAGCTCCAACGGGGGGGTTACAAGTATTTGCTCATCACTCCCATCATTTATGTGTAATCATATGGGGGAGTGATTAAGTTGGAGCCTAGACGCCAAACACTAAATCAGTTGTAATAAATATATTACATGATCGAACGTGAGTTGTCTGACTGAACTTGAGATATGGGAAAAGAAGTTGTTGAATGGTTGTTTCTCATCCCTGACTCATTCACACATAGTAAAAGTAAAAGTAAAATAACTCACTCTGTATGTTGATGGAGGATATTTCACTGTGTGGAGACGGACGATTTACATCTCCATACCTTACAGTGTAAAAACATCTCACTTTAACCTCAGCAGGGGAATTCTGACGTGTCATCAGCAGCAGCTCTCTCCCTGACAGTGTCTTCTGACATGAGGAGATTTGAGTTGTTCCTCCCTCAGTGTAGAAATAACAGTGAAATGCACCAGGTGGACACTGACAGTCCAATGTGACTGTGTCTGTCTCTGTGATCACCGGTGGACTCACTACCAGTTTAGGTGGAAGAAGAGCTGAGAGGGTAAAGAAAAACATTTAGTTATAATAAGCTCTTAGTAGTTACATAACTGTCATAAACTAAATGAAGTAAAGAAGTTATACTGTACAAGCAAACTGATTAAAAATTGTCAAATTAATAACGGCTCACAATAAACTTTAGATACAGTGAAAACAGAAGAGCGGACACTAATATGGAAACTAATATAAGGATACACTAATATTTGATAAGTGGAAGCTTTGAATATGTGGTTTGTTTCATAATGGAAAGACTGACTGAGCGGAGCTGCATTTTTTCTTTGGGGTTATTTTTGGAGTTGTATGATTCGAGTGTTCAGTTTCACATCAGCCTAAAGGAGTCGTGATGCAGGTTAGAGAAGTTTTAAACTTAGTTCTGTTCGGTTTGTCTTTTTTTTATTGACAGCTTTGACCACAACAAGTCCCTGAAATGTGACAGACTGAAGTGATGAAGTGAAGATGATGGATCAGTTTCCTTGGAGACAAATGTGTGGGATAGCAATGTTTTGCAATATTTTGAGCAGGTATCAAAATATGCAGTGTGTATTTTTTGATGCACCGATAATATACACTCAACAAAAGTGTGAATACTGAAATACAAAACATTTTAAATCAAGAACCTGACAAGAACGTATTTACTTATCAAACTGACAAAACTTGAGATATGGGAAAAGAAGTTGTTGAATGGTTCTTTCTCATCCCTCACTCACTCACAAACAGTAAAGTAAAAGTAAAGTAACTCACTCTGTATGTTGATGGAGGATATTTCACTGTGTGGAGACGGACGATTTACATCTCCATACCTTACAGTGTAAAAACATCTCACTTTAACCTCAGTGGGGGAACTCTGACGTGTCATCAGCAGCAGCTCTCTCCCTGACAGTGTCTTCTGACATGAGGACATTAGGGTTGTTCCTCCCTCAGTGTAGAAATAACACTGAAATGCACCAGGTGGACACTGACAGTCCAGTGTGACTGTGTCTGTCTCTGTGATCACCGGTGGACTCACTACCAGTTTAGGTGGAAGAAGAGCTGAGAGGGTAAAAACAAACATTTAGTTACAATAAGCTCTTAGTAGATACATAACTGTCATAAACTAAATGAAGTAAAGAAGTTATATTGTACAAGCAAACTGATTAAAAACGGTCAAATTAATAACGGCTCACAATAAACTTTAGATACAGTGAAAACAGAAGAGCTGACACTAATATGGAAACTAATATAAGGACACACTAATATTTGATAAGTGGAAGCTTTGAATATGTGGTTTGTTTCATAATTGAAATATTTACTGAGCGTAGCTGCATATTTTCTTTGGAGTTATTTTTGGAGTTTTACGATTCAAGTGTTCAGTTTCACATCAGCCTAAAAGAGTCGAGATGCAGGTTAGAGAAGTTTTAAACTTAGTTCTGTTCGGTTTGTCTTTTTTTTATTGACAGCTTTGAACACAACAAGTCCCTGAAATGTGACAGACTGAAGTGATGAAGTGAAGATGATGGATCAGTTTCCTTGTAGACAAATGTGTGGGACAGCACATTTTTGCAATATTTTGAGCAGGTATCAAAAGGTGCAGGGTGTGTTTTTTGATGCACCAATAATATACACTCAAAGAAATTGTGAATACTAAAATACAAAATATTTAAAATCAAGAACCTGACCAAAAACGTATTTACTTATCAAACTGACAAAACTTGAGATATGGGAAAAGAAGTTGTTCAATGGTTGTTTCTCTTCCCTGACTAATTCACACAAAAGGAAAAGTAAAGTAACTCACTCTGTATGTTGATGGAGGATATTTCGCTCTGTGGAGACTGACGATGTCCATTTTCAGACATTACAGTGTAAGCACATCTCACTTTAACCTCAGCGGGGGAATTCTGACCTGTCATCAGCAGCAACTCTCTCCCTGACAGTGTCTTCTGACATGAGGAGATTTGAGTTGTTCCTCCCTCAGTGTAGAAATAACACTGAACTGCACCAGGTGGACACTGACAGTCCAGTGTGACTGTGTCTGTCTCTTTGATCACCGGTGGACTCACTACCAGTTTAGGTGGAAGAAGAGCTGAGAGGGTAAGAAAAACATTTAGTTATATTAAGCTCTTAGTAGTTACATTAATGTCATGAAGTAAAGGAATTATACTGTACAAGCAAACTGATTAAAAACGGTAAAATTAATAACAGCTCACAATAAACTTTACATACAGTGAAAACAGAAGAGCTGAACGTGAAATGTAAAAGATCAGACTCTGACCTTGAATCTCGTGAAAGGAACCTGCTGGAAATAAAATAGATGCAATAATAAGTGATACTGTAGTCTCATAAACAAACAGAAACAAAAACTACAATATAAAAGCCAGCATTGATAATTACAAAATGTCTACCCACTGATGAGAACGACGAACAACACCAGTCCTACCATGACAAGGCTGTCCAGAATGGTTCAGATACTTGTGTGTCTGAATACTGACACTTCACGTACTGAATTTTCATTGATCAGAACGAAGAAACCACAACAACCCTGTCAATTATACACTTCTTTGCTGTGTGACTTATTTAAAGGTTCAGTGTGTAGAATTTAGTGACATCTAGTGGTGAAGTCTCCAGTTGCAGCTAGTTTCCCCTCCCCTCACCCTCCCCTTTCAAAACAAGAGAACCTGGGGAAGCCTTCAGCTGTGATAAAAACTCCAAAGGTGTTTAGATTGTCCAGTGTGGACTACTGTAAAAAAACATGTCAGCCTCGGTAGAGAGGACCTGCTCCCTGTAAATATGAAATAATAAAATATAAAGGGCCCATTGTAGGGAAGAAAACAACAATTCATACAATTTAGATGAGCCGCACTATTGAAAACATCACTAGGGTAATTATTAATCAATATCAGCCAATAGATCCCTTTCAACTAAATCTTACACACTGAACCTTTGAAACCATTCACACGTATACACAGTATTTCCCAAAGTTTCAGTTTTCTTTGTCCCACATTCAGCTCAGTGGTCTCAGGGGTAAAACCATGATGGTTCCATGTGATACAGAGTACCCTGCTTTTGTCTCTGAACGCATCATCATAGAAACAACAGGCAACATCGACTGTGAGGGCTGCATCAGGTACTGCTGCAGGCCATTTCAGATCATTGACTCAAACATCAGCAATCAATGCTTTGATATCCATCTATATTAAACAGTGTGTATGTGTATGTGTTTGTGTGTGTGTGTGTGTGTGTGTATGTGTTTGTGTGTGTGTGTGTGTGTGTGTGTGTGTGTGTGTGTGTGTGTGTGTGTGTGTGTGTGTGTGTGAGTGTGTTGCTGCAGGTCTTTTGTCATACAGAAGATTCCCAGCAGAGACCTCTTCATGGTTGTTGTGGACAATAAGTGTGACTACAGCAGTTCTCCTCCAGTAACCATGGATCCAATCCAGATCATGTATATCCTTTCTAAAGGAAATACTGACATTTGATAAGTGGAAGCTTTGAATATGTGGTTTGTTTCATAATTGAAATACTGACTGAGCGGTGCTGCATTTTTTCTTTGAGGGTTATTTTTGGAGTTGTATGATTCGAGTGTTCAGTTTCACATCAGCCTAAACGAGTCAAGATGCAGGTTAGAGAAGTTTTAAAGTTAGCTCTGTTCGGATTGTCTTTTTATTTATTTGACAGCTTTGAACACAACAAGTCCCTGAAATGTGACAGACTGAAGTGATGAAGTGAAGATGATGGATCAGTTTTCTTTGTAGACAAATGTGTGGGATCAGCAAATTTGTGCAATATTTTGAGCAGGTATCAAAAGATGCAGTGTGTACTTTGTGATGCACCAATCATTTACACACAATAATACTATGAATACTGTTATACAAAACATAAAAAATCTAGATTTGAGAAAGAAAACTTTGACATATCAAAGTGACAAAACTTGAGTTATGCGAAAATAATTAGTTTGAATTGTTGTTTCTCATCCCTCACCTCCTTCACACATACAAAGTAAAAGTAAAGTTACTCACTCTGTATGTGCGATGGAAAGATATTTCACTGTGTGGAGACTCACGATTTACATCTCCATACCTTACTGTGTAAAAACATCTCACTTTAACCTCAGCAGGGGAACTCTGACGTGTCATCAGCAGCAGCTCTCTCCCATGACAGTGTCTTCTGACATGAGGAGATTTGAGTGTGTTCCTCCCTCAGCGTAGAAATAACAGTGAACTGCACCAGGTGGACACTGACAGTCCAGTGTGACTGTGTCTGTCTCTGTGATCACCGATGTACTCACTACCAGTTTAGGTGGAAGAAGAGCTGAGAGGGTAAAGAAAAACATTTAGTTATATTAAGCTCTTAGTTTTTGTATTAATGTTATTAAGTAAATTAAAGAAAATAAATGATTATATACAAGCAAACTGATTAAAAATGGTGAAATTAATAAAGGCTCACAATACATTTTAGATACAGTGAAAATCAGAAGAGCTGAACTTGAAATGTAAAAGATCAGACTCTGACCTTGCATTTGAATCTCATGAAAAGAACCTGCTGGAAATAAAATATATGCAATAATAAGTGATACTGTAATCTCATAAAAAAACATAAACAAAAACTACAATATAATAGCCACAATACAAAATGTCTACCCACTGATGAGAACGACGAACAACACCAGTCCTACCATGACGAAGCTGTCCAGGATGGTTCAGAGATACTTGTGTGTCTGAATACTGACACTTCACTGACTGAATCCTCGTTGAGCAGAACGAGGAAACCACAGCGAGCCTCAGAAGTGAATCTACCACACAAACATTTACATCCTGTTTAAATTAGCTGACCTGGTGCATGTGTTTTAATGAGCTGAAAATAAACTACATAGAGACGACCCTCCTATAAAGATTGAATTTGGTTCTGCATTGTTTTGTTGTTGTGTCCCAGATATACAGATATACAATTTCAGCTCCTTTACACACACACACACACACACACACACACACACACACACACACATACACATATCACATTTGAACAAAACGAGTCCCTGAAATGTGACAGACTGGGGGGGCATAATGTGATTGTACTCACCAAGTTAAACTCACGTTCAAATGTTTATTGCAACAGTAGAACATGTTAGTGTTTGGAGTCTAGAATAGGACTTGATCATTCACCCGGATGTAAATACATAGATTTGATGGGAGTGATGAGCTCCCCATCCCCCCCTGATTGGAGCAGCGCAGCTCGAGTTGGCTGCCTGAACCAGCTCCAAGGCCTCGCTCCATTTAGAGCAGAATTCAATACAATTGAAGTGACTGGTGACCAAAGAAGAGACGTAACAAAACAACAGAAGTGATACAATACAAATACAAAGAAATATTTTTCTTCATTCACACCGAGCTTTATTTTCTCAAACATTTGTGTGTGTGTTATTAATGTTGCAGGGCACATGAACCTGTTAACATGGGCTCAGCAGGGCCATCTCGTGGACAGAGGAAGTATGTCCTCTGAACATAAATCATTCCATGTTGAGGTGAAGACTTAGTCGAAGGTTAAGGTCACAATAAGGTTTGGTGCAATTCTACACTTCATTATTAAACAGTGAACACTGATGTAAACATTAAGGTTTTATTATTTTATGATCAACTTAGTTCTCACCAGCTTTGTCTGGGTTTCTGAGAACTGCCAGTAAAAGCAAGCAGACAACCACAGCTTCTCCACAACCAGCCACAACTTCTCACTCCCATCAACTTGTTGCTTCTTTGACACGACATAAACAAGTGTGTTACATTTGATCAGTCTTCTGCTTGTTGTTACAGACGGTGAAGCAGAACTTAAACCTGACTGCACCTGATAATCACATCCTCTGATCCTGTCACTGTTTACAAAGACAATTCAGCTGTAAAAAAAAAGTGGATGTTGAGTCTAGAGATGTGATAGTTTATTTCTCAGAACAGTTTTATTAAAAATAAAACAAAGCCACCAGAATATGTGATGAGTGAGGTTTTGAGAAACCTGGATGTGCCAGAAACCAGTTGCATGTATTCATCAATCAAATTGTATTGGTATAGCCCATATTCACACCTCACTATTTGCCTTATAGGGATTTACAAGGTGCAAAATCCAGTGCCCTTAATCTAAAGAAGAAGAAAACAACTAAACTGAAATGATATAAGGAATGTCAAATAAAACACTGCATTTTGTTTATGAAGATCACAGCAGGTGCCTGTTCAGGTAGCATTCAGAAATCAATAAGGTTCAGAGTGACAGCCCTCAACCTTGACCTGCTGGTCCCTGATTAACGCCAGACCAAGTACATTACCCAAATCATTTTTTCTCAGTATTAGATCATAAAACACTGTATGATAGACAAGGCTAAAATTACAGATGGTTTAAAAACAGATCTGTGGGCAGTCTCCTGTGTCTTCCTCTAAACCGGCTGCAAGGTGCTGTACACCATGTTGTTTGGGGCGGATGCAGACGGCTCCTCGGAGATGGTGTCGTACACGTGGTAAATGTCCGACTGGAAAAGAAAGATACCAACTCTGAGCGCTCTTATGACATCTATAAACCTCTATAGCAACCATATTCAATACTGTATCTGATTTCTCACTTACTTGTTCCTTTTGAAGCTCTTGTCTGTTAGGTCTCTCGGTACCTGTGAGTGTGTAAGATGAATAAACATACCATAAGTATGTACGTGTTTATTAAGTGGACATAAACAGTAAAAGGACACAGTCCTCACCACTTCTTCTTGTGGGGCAGAGAAAGGTCAGTCCCAGTTTGATGACACACACAGTGATTCCAAAAGCAGATATAACTGCCAGTGCCCCCAGTGTCCACATCCTCATGTCTGTTTCAGAGGAAGCAAGAATCATTCAATCTTATGGCACAAAAGCAAAAGGAAGATAAATTCTGGAATAAACAATAATTGTTACTTGAAGGCTAAAATAAAGAAATATCAAAATGAAATATTTAGATATTTCCTAAAACTTTTTTTCCATCTTTGTCACTGTCTACTATTTTTTTCTTTGTGAGTCTTAAAGAAAAGGGATTTTGTCACCTGGTGTCTGTGGCGCGGGCGAAGAAAAAACAGCATGTTCCCCAGAGTTCCTTGATGTGCTGACAGTCAGACCTGTTAAATGAAGAATAATATATTTAAATGTAATGCTTGGAAAAAAATCCAAATGTGCTTTTATTACAGGAGTTGAATTAGGAGTTCCTGTTGAATAAAGACAAGGATCAGTCTCCTTTAGACAAATGTGTGGGACGGTGAATATGTGCAATATTTTGAGCAGGTATCAAAAGATGCAGCGTGTAGGTTGTGATGCACACATCATATACACACAATAATACTGTGAATACTTTAATACTAAAGATTTAAAATCTATAACCTGAGCAAAAAACTTTACTTATCAAAGTGACGAAACTTGAGTTATTGGAAAAGAAGTTGTGGAATGATTGTTTCTCTTCCCGCTTTCATTCACACACAGTTAAAGTAAAAGTAAAGTAACTCACTGTGTATGGTGATGGAGGATATTTCACTGTGTGGAGACGGATGATGATCATCTCCCAACTTCACATTGTAAAAACATCTCACTTTAACCTCAGCGGGGGAACTCTGACCTGCCAGCAGCAGCAGCTCTCTCCATGACAGTGTCTTCTTACATGAGGACATTAGGGTTGTTCCTCCCACAGTGTTTAAATAACACTGATACTTAACAGTTGGACACTGACAGTCCAGTGTGACTGTGTCTGTCTCTGTGATCACTGATGGACTCACTACCAGTTTAGGTGCAAGAAGAGCTGAGAGGGTAAAGAAAAACATTTAGTTATATTAAGCTCTTGGTAGTTAGATTTATGTCATGAAGTAAATGAAGTAAAGAAATTATACTGTACAAGCAAACAGAAGATTAAAAATGGTCAAATTAATTACAGCTCACAATACACTTTACATACAGTGAAAACAGAAGAGCTGAACATGAAATGTAAAAGATCAGACTCTGACCTTGCATTTGAATCTCATGAAAGGAACCTGCTGGAAATAAAATAGATGCAATAATAAGTGATACTGTAGACTCATAAACAAACATAAACAAAAACTACAATATAATAGCCAACATTGATAATTACAAAATGTCTACCCACTGATGAGAACGACGAACAACACCAGTCCTACCATGACGAAGCTGTCCAGGATGGTTCAGAGATACTTGTGTGTCTGAATACTGACACTTCACTGACTGAATCCTCGTTGAGCAGAACGAGGAAACCACAGCGAGCCTCAGAAGTGAATCTACCACACAAACATTTACATCGTGTTTAAATTAGCCGACCTGGTGCATGTGTTTTAGAAAAATGGAACTTTGTTCTGCATTGTTGTTTTGATGTTCCCAGATATACAGATATACAATTGCAGCTCATATACATACATACATACATACATACATACATACATGTATTTATTCATGGTTGTATGAACCTTATTGATATAATCACTGAAATATTCCAGCCCAGGTTGGACGGGGTGTGACGTCAGCACGGTCCCCTGATGGCTGTAATTGACAACCCCTGATGCAACGCACCTGACGTGATGTGATGCACCTGGTCTCGTTTCACCGGAAGCAGCTGCATAAAGACGGAGTCTGCAGCAACAGGGAGCACGTGTCGCGTACTTTTACACTTTGGGGAGTCTGCACTGTGAGTCCTGTTTTTCTTTTAATATCCTGCTGCTGTTACGATGCCTCCTAAAAAGACAGCAGCGGACTCTGCTGTTGCGCCTGCGCCATCCTCCGGCGACGCGCATGTGGAGGAGGAAGTCGAAGCTAAATCAGGTCTGTGCAGAAACGCTATTGACTAATATTTAGTTTACGCTGCTGCTGTGTGGCCGGTGTTTGAACCATTCCTCTCTCCTATGAATGTATCAACATATCGTTTGTTCTCTAGATTCTGCAGTTGTGCGTAAAGTTGCAACTCATCCATCCACATTCATTATGGTGAAAGAGGCGCTCAACGAGCTGGACTCGCGCAAAGGGGTCTCCTCCCAAGCCATACAGAATTACATTAAACAGAAATACCCCTCCGTGGATTTGGTGAGGTTGAAGCACTTCGTGCGCAGAGCCCTGAAGAAGGGGATCGAGACTGGCACGCTGGTGCGTCCTGCCAACTCCAGTGTCGCCACAGGCGCGATGGGTAAATTCAGGGTAAGCTGTCAGTTCATCACCTTCATTAAAGCGGGTCAAATTGCGTCATTAACTAGGTTTAATTTGTCATGTCTGAAGCTTGCACCAATAGTCAAGAAGTCCAAAACTGAGAATACGGATCCTAATGTGCAGAAGGCTCCAAAACCAGCCAAAGATGCAGCCAAGAAGAAATCCCCCAAAGCAGGTGAAAATAGACTGGTGACATTAACTCAGATGGGTCATTCTTGAAGGTGATTTTTAAATGCCCTGTAAATTCTTACAGGTGCCACAAAAAAGAAAGCTGTTGCCAAGGTACCCGCCAAGTCGCCCGCCAAGTCGCCCGCCAAATCACCTGCCAAGTCGCCCGCAAAGGAACCCGCCAAGTCAAAGGAGGTGAGAGGATCTTTTAATGCTCAATCTGTGGGTTAGAGATGTCAGATTTGCGTCTATAAATTATATTACGTAGGGTTTTATGTACTTCTCTTCTTTTGATTGCTGAAATTATTCCTGGCACTTTATATTTAACTTGATGTGGGTTGCCTGAGCGTAAATGTTCTTTGCTCCTGTTAAGATTAGTAATAATCACTTGGGTAACAAATTAATTTTTCATTTCAGGACACAAAACCTGCCAAAAAGTCAAAGAAGGATGAAGAGGCTGCTACCACCACAAAGCCTGCTCCAGCAAAGAAGCCAAAGGCTAAAAAAGCTGTCGAGAAGGAGGATGTCAAGGAAGACTCTCCTCCAACCAAGACAAAAGCGGTAAAGGCCCCCAAGGAGGCAAAAGCCCCCAAGGAGGAAAAGGCCCCAAAGGAGGCAAAAGCCCCCAAGGAGGAAAAGGCCCCAAAGGAGGTAAAAGCCACCAAGGAGGCAAAGGCAGTAAAGGTGTCTAAGAGCAAGGCGACTAAAACGATCAGCGACGCACCAGCCCCCAGAGTGACCGGGAAACGAGGGAGGAAAGCTGCAGAATAAGTGAAAAGCTCTTAACTGATTGTTTTTATATTGTATTGAAATAAAATCTTAACTTACTTATCACTTGATCTTTTCTTTCAATGGTATTTGGGGCCTTGTCAAGTTTCAACACTTCAATAGAACTGGTTATCTGTTTCAATAGAATTATATTTAAATAAACTTCACATATCTAAATACAATACACTTATCTTTGTTCTCATAGTTAGCTATAAACTGTAAATGTTTAGACAGGAAATGGAAATAAAATCCTGTTTACCTGCAGTAAACCCACTCATGTCTGTCCACAATTATTTCCTCTCAGGCCTGTGTGGGCTCAGACTGAAATTCACTGACCTGATGGATTCTTCTGTGCCTTCCTCTGGTTTTTCACCCTTCTGCTTGTTGCTTGGTTTCTCAGCAGGGCACAAAAATTACTGAGCACATTTCCATGAAACTTGGTAGAAGGAGGGGACCTCTCATATCTCAGGAAATAACTCATTGATCTCGATGAAGAAGCAGTCATATTTAAGGATTTTATGTGTGTGTGTGCAAGGGACTGTTGGGCCTCGGCGGAGGAATGCACTCTACACGCCAATCTAGCTCAAGATGATTTAGCCATTTATGTTTTCCTTAGTGTACTGCCCTCATTAAATGGTGTGGATTAAATAAACATCTGTTAGTATACCACAAAATTCAGCAACACCACAAACTGCACCGTCAAATGATTATCGGTATGTCTCTATAGCACTTAGCTATAGTTGGGCCTAATAGACCTCCAGGTGTTAGTGTAATTTTTTCGCTCGTTTGCGTGGATGTCTAAAATTGTGCTTCTGTCATTTTTTCCTTGTGCTACTCTGACCTTAAGTCTCATTTAAGCTCTATAATATTTATGTTTGCAAGTTTTTTGGAAATGTGAGTGTGTAGGGAAGATTGTAATGCAACAACTCTTAAAAACAACAACCTGCATACATGTGGCTGATACATGTGCCCCTGTTTGTTTGTTTTTACTGTGCCACCTCAAGACATTGCAGACAAACACAAGTTATACTTTCAATATCACCTTTTAAAACAGCAAATTTATTTGTTTGTTAAAAAATAAAAAAATCAACTAAAAAGTATTACTATTTCATTGTCACAAACAGAAACAGTACGGAAGCACTGATTCGTTGAGCACTTAAACCGCTCTTCAAGTATGTAATTCAGTTCATAGATTATTCTTCTGCAGTGGAAACGCCACCAGGAAAGTAGGATCCGGTCGCCCTGGAGGGCGGGGCCGCAACTCCAACAGGTTGATAGTCATTTCCTGGTTGTGGCAGAACCAGTGTTATTGACTTCACACATCCGAGAAGATACAAGTCAAGAAAGCAATTTGATCCAGTGAAGTCTGAGCACCCGAATCTTCAGAGTGAGTTGAGCACGAAGAGGAAGAGTTGGTCACACAAGCTAAAATTTTGACAGACTGAGTAGTAGAGGAAAGAAAGGGCAGAGTAAAAAAAACAGAATGGCAAGATCAGATGAGAGAGAACTTACAAAAAGAAAATGTGGACAACTAACTTAGCAGAACACTGTCATATCATTAGAGTTAAAGAAATTTAAAAAGCCATTGATCAGCTGTATTAAAAATAGCAGTGACTTCAAAACAATACCCATTAAAAGTAATAAAACTCTGAATTACAATTTCTTCTTTGGAGAAACGATGCAGTTTTCCACATGTAAACAAATTCACTGAGAGAGAGAAATCAGGTGTGCAGTCCTCTCAGCCCCTCCTTCAACTCCGACCCATTCATCCTTCCAGTATGCACCAGTGTCACACCTGCACCACAAAGTCAATTCCAAACATCCAACCATTCCTCCCGTTATCCTGTTTTATTCTTCTAAAAAAACTCCTCGAAAAAAGTGACAAAGTGCCGAACCCTCTGATGCGATCCTGCTCGGTGTTTTGAGAATTTTTGCAGAAGAAGAAAAGGTAGGACGATTGAGATTCAACTCCCTGTATGGGTCAGCGTGCACATCAGCCCCAAACCCTCGGTCCCTTCATCATATAAATAAGCCTGTCCCATCCGGTCATCTGGGGTGCAGGAGAAAGCGATGCAGATACTCTGAAATGGCATCCCAGTGCCTCCAGAGGAAGGCGAGGAGGATCATGAGGAGCAGCGTAGAAAGCATGCGGCTTCGAGTTTTCATTAAGGGGACGACACAGTTCGCCACAGTGGACACAAACACCAAAAGGACTGCCATGACCGTCAGCAGCACATTGATTAGTTTCCCCAGGAGATTCTGCGCTGTGCCGTTCTCCAGACCCTCCAGCTGCACCGCCTGCTGCTGCTGCTGCTGCAGCTCCATCTTGGAGATACGCGTCTGACATGCCTCCAGCGCCTCCTGCAGGTCAGAGGCAAAACAGTCAGTGAAATGGCTGTGATGATAAACACTTTGCATTAATTCTGGCGAGGCTTACCTGAATGTCCCTCACTCTTTCATAAGATTGATAAGCAATCTTCTCCTCCATGCTGGCTAGTTCCTGTTTCAAGTTCAGAATTTCATTCTGGTGCAGCTCTGTTAAGTCATTGAGTTGCTCTTCTAAACGTTCACATCTGCAAAGTAGTAAAAACAATAGAAACATCATGAACAGAACATTTTCTTCTACCACACAGACCTACTTTACTACATTAATATGATATGCTACCTGTATCGTTCCTCTTGCAGGGCCTCCATGATCATCGTATTGTCCCGCTGATAGTGGGATTTTAAGTTTTCAAAGGACTCCTCAAGTCGACCTTGATTTTCCCGGAGTTCTTGAATCTCATGGAGAACAGCATCAAAGCCTGAGGCCTGGCCATGTTCGAGGGTATTGCCCTTGGAGCTCGAGGGGCCTCCAGGGGCTCCAGTCGTGCTATTGGCTCCTGCAGAGCCAGACGTAGCGCTCGAACAGTCTTCGTCGCTGCCATACTTCGGACTGGACTGCAACTGTCCAGTACCAAGGATCCTTGTTGCCCCAGGACCAACCCCTTCATCTCCCTGGACTTCATCCAAAGAGTCCTTCAGGCCTGCAATGTTGTCGGCGCTGCCAAACTTGTTACGGATGAGGGAAGCGATTTCTCTTGGCTTGGACACCACAGCTCCGGCTGCAGAATGGGTGGCGTGCGAGAAGCTGGACAAGCCGCCGGTAACCTGTAACCAGCGAGAACAAGTCAAGACTTTACATTACATTTGATTTAACTGCTGTAAATGGGTGAAATAGGAGGAAAATGTCCCAGGGCAATATTTAGGATGAGATGCAAATGTCCCAATAGGCTTCATGTCACTACTCTACTGATCAGGACTATCTGATTGTTAATGTTGAATCAATATTCAGCTGACAGTATTCAGGTCTTACAATGTAACCTTTTGTCAGTAAAATGACATAAATCCTTTTCCAGAATGCTATGAGAGTGGATTATGGCAGCAAAGAATAATGAAAGCGTCAGTATAAAAACAAACCTTGGCGCCAACGCCTTTCAGCCCTTGGTGCATGTCTCGGAAAACATCTTTGGGCTGCCGAGGGATGCCGTTGTGCTCCACCTCTCGGAGCTTCCGGTGATAGTGCTCCAGCTTCCTCTGCAGCTGCTGGATGGTCTGGGCGGACTTTTGGTTCTTCTTCTCAAACACCTGTTTGATGCGGGCACTCTGTTGTTTGTCTGCGTTGTTGGCGAGTTTCAGGTATTCGGCCACGTTGTCATCGCGCGCCGTTTGTTCAATCTTGATTTGTTCTGTGAGCTTGAGGATCTTCTGCTGTAGCTGCGCAATGGCCTGCTTAGTTCGCTGGGGGTCTGGGGTGCTGTCAACTACATCGTAACCGTCTGCGCCATAGGGGAGGGCGTTGGGCGACACAGCGAGGCCCGACCCATCATAGCGATCCAGCTGTTGAAATAAATAAAGAGAACAATAGATCACAAATGTGGAAATGGCTACATGTATTATAAGTTCATAATCATAAAAAAACTTTTAAATTACATTGTTATTTGATGTCATCATGTCATCAATCCCCTCTTATGAAAACTTAATGTCAGTGTTTCACATTAACAACTCCATTGAAACAGTTTTGATACTGTGAGGAAATGGTCTGGTTAAAGACTGTGTTCTCTGTTCATTTTGAATGGTAATTTTCTAGAAATTATCAAATGTCATCTTATTATTACTTGTTTATAACTACACATTCCCAACAGTAGATGGTGCAGGTAAAGCAGAAGTTCCCTATTGATGGTCAGTTCAGCTAGTTAGTTAACTTGGGCTTCGAATGGAGTTATGCCATCGATTAAAATGTTCCCCTCAGGGGGATCTTTCTCACAAAGTCCAGGCCAATCCACTTGATGCCCTGAGGCCCACACTGAGAAGACAGGTAATTATTAAACTTTGGTCATTAACACAAAATGAATTGACCAAATCATAAGAGTTCCATACTGTTTTCTTTGTAATTATTTACAACAGCATCAATGCCACAGTACCTAAAGACATGAAAAATAAGGCCGTCAAGAGGGCTTTGATTTTTCCCCATCCGAGCCCCCGATCAGCACTTTCTTGGCGTTTGTTTTTGCCTTCTGTTAAAGTTATATACACTGTGGGTCCATTTTTCACTGCAATAGAAAGCCCTTCGCCTCAAGAGAAACAGCACAATCATGGCTTGAGGTACAGGGAACTCTAAATTATATTTTTGGGATATTATAGTGATTGAATTTTTTCTACAAAAGTTTGAGGCCCACAGGTTTTTGCAGGTTAGGGGGAAAGGTCAAAAGGTTTTACAAGATTAGCGGGACAGTGTAGTGTTTGAAACTTGCTTACAATTCCTGTTAATCAAACTTAATTCCACACACCGCAGAGAAGTCAGTATTTTTAATGTCTACTTCCTCATGTTTGATCATTCCAGATATTCTCTTGTTATGCAGCTAGTATCTGACCTTTTAAATTTGAATGATAACATTCGAAATATTGTTTAGAGATTCATATAAACAGTCAGACTCAAACAACAACTAAAAACAAAGCAGGACACAAGTTTTAGATCGCTTATCCTTGCGAACCTCATCTGACCTGAAGTACACTCAGACAGCCAAAGCTAAAATTAGAAAGGCTTAGAGCTCATAGTGACAACCACTCAGAGGCAATCTCTGACCTACCACTGCTGACAGTTTACCTCCCCATTCACAGGTTCATCCTGGAACATCAGAACCAAAAACAGCCTTTTAAGCCTTGATACACAAAGTTTCAGTTTTTATTTAATATCTTTGCAGTGAATGTCAACATTCAATATTATAATATTTCCCAATTAACTTGTTTTTGCTCATCCAAATCCTTTTGTATCACTACCCTTCTAATGCACAACATGGTTCAAAATGTACAAGTCTATATTACAATATTTTTAGAATAAATGTATTTGATCATTTAATATTGTAAGTATTCATTAAATATCTTATTTTTGATTACTAAAAATCTTTATTTTCCTTTTTCCTTTCTTACTTTATAAACAAACGTAAATTTTGTAATTCTAAATAACGTGTACATACATGGCAGCTCATTTCACACAGCTGCTTTTGCTCATCTGATGCATGCAAGTCTTATTTTAAAAACCCTTACTATTGAGGAAGATAATCATGTACAATACTAACTAGCTGTTAGCTAACTAGCAAATTTCTCGCTAGTTAACCATAGCTAGATCAACAAAATAAAACTCGAAATATAACATATACTTAATAGACAGATCGATATGTATTTGAGGAAATGCTTTTGATTTTCTTTATCCAGAGTGTTAGTATCGCTGGTTGCAATCAAGACTCATGGTTGACATGTACATAATGATACTGTATGAGGAAATGGATGAGGAAGATGAGGAGGCAATTTTTGGTCTTGATTTAAGTCTGAAATCTCTGATGCTGAGGACCTACACTATGTTCCTCAGGATCAAGCTGGAGTTGTCGGTGTCTTAGAATCCAGCTCTCCTAAATGAAGAAGGCTCCTTTGATGTCATACAAGAGGTCAACCTGTGTTGGGTTATGTTATCTATTTGCACTATTTTCTCATATTTTGTAGCCAACAACATTTTGTGGCCAACACACTTAAATAAAAAAGCCAATCTGCAGATCAGGCCTAAATGAAAAGAGTATTGACTGTTGTTGTAGATCTATTTATAACACTGAAATCACCCGGTGAGTCATTGGCATCAAGAATGGAATTTCTTCCTCTGAAGAACTCACCTTGTCAGGCTCCTCGGTGGAGTGGTAACCAGAAGTCAGCAGCATGTCAGCTAAACTTGGGCTGCTAGGTGTGTCTGTGGTCGAGGAGGAGCGTGGGCGTCCAGCCTGCAGCAGGGCCTCGTGGGTGCTGCGCCTGTGGATCTGGGGGCTCCCTTTCTGGGGAGCATCCCCTACACCCCCAGCTTTGCTGCGGCGGCTCTGCAGGCTGGTGCCTCGCTTCATCATGGGTGGAGCACCTCGGATCTGCAGCAGAACACGGCTCAGAGCTGCAGGAGGGGCGGAAGCGGCAGGGTTGTCAGAATCCACAGGGGGGGCTGAGGAGGCCGGAGCATCCCCTACTTCTGACACTACATCAGTGGGCTCGGAGGGAGGGGCGCCTGCCCAGGGCAAGGCGGAGTCATGTGGGGAAACGGAGGAGCGTCGGCGCTGTGGCTGGAAGAAGTGCTTCAGACCATGGCCCAACGCTCCCATGTTCTCCAGGGCATTATGGGTGATTTTGGACAAGCCGTGCTCTGAGTCCGACGCCCTCCTGCCCACCTCCAGCTCCGCTCGGCCTCCTGTGTCCGGCTCATCTGGACTCTGTTCACTACTACCCTGCTCCATCAGAGACCTCCAGTTTCACAGTGAGGTTCTACTTGGGGGTGCAGGGAATAGCTGCACCCCGATGACACCGCCCACCCCCCCCACCCCTGCTGAGAGGCTGGTTGAAAGCCGGGAAGCAGAGGGGATGGTGCTCAGTTGGGCCTTTTGAGTGGACATGCATCTGTGGCTTGGATCAATGTCATGCTTGTCTACCACAAAAGGAAAATAAAAATGGATTATGACATGCAGCAGTGAGAGATGAAGAAAAAAACAGCAGCAGCAGAATATAAACAAATAGTAAGCAACTTAAACTGGGTTGGCACAGACGTGACCCCTGATTCAGCACAATATGAGATGTTTCTTGATCATATATAATAATTACACTACGTACCCATTTTAGCAGATGGCATGTCTGACAGTGCCAACCCAGTGATGCAAAAAACAAAATATACAAAATATACAAGCTTTTGAGAACAGTTTCTGAAATGTGGAAATTTGAAAACCTTTGGCGTTTTGTGAAATCTCGTTTCATTGTTCTATTCTGAGCTCAGTTGTACAAAAGCTCTAAAGATAGTTGAATAACTACATTTCAGAAAGTATTTATCATGAAGATGAACAGAATAAACATAACTGAGTGCTTACGTGATGCTAACAAAAAGAGTGTGAAAACTGTAAATGAAAATTCTATATGGAAAGTGATTGTTGTGTCATTCTCATCTGATTAAGATCCAGAGCCTTCACCTCTTTGTATTTCATTTCATAACAATGATCACTTCTGTAATTTAAAAAAACATTCAAAGTCTTTACCTCACTAAAGACAGCTACGTTACATAAAACCCTTTTAGTTAACCAATGTGTAATGAGACAGTGAGAAAGAAATAAAGAGAGAAAGAAAGAAAGAGAGAAAGAAAGAAAGAAAGAAAGAAAGAAAGAAAGAAAGAAAGAAAGAAAGAAAGAAAGAAAGAAAGAAAGAAAGAGAAGGAGGTAAAGAGCTTACCATCAGCCCAGCCTTTCCTCTTCTGACTCACAACTCAGGATCGACTAAATGAAGCGGAAACATAAACAAAAAACTATAAATAAAATGCCCCGTACAAAAGAGAAGGAAAACAGGTCAAATACAGGCATCACCCAGACATTTACAGACTTGAACACGCCATCAACTGAGCAATAACCTGTAATAATGGCTATGTAAAAGGATCCTGAATCAAATGACTTAAAAGCTTCTAAACATGCTGACGTTAAGAAACTGGAGCTTTGTTTAAAAACAGGAGAGCCAGCAGTAAGTGGTACATGCCTGGAAACTATAAAAGCACAAATTATGCTTACATGAGATTACACTGTTTGAGTAATGAAATCAGCTGTTCATAGAAAGAGACATGACAAAACATGGCTCAAACTTTGGATCAACGCAACCGTCCATTTTTCATTTATGATGATTTCTCACATGAAAATGTACGTCAGCATAAAACGTGAATGTTTTCCTAACGTGAAAAACCAACATTGAAGACACTTCTGTTATTTTGGCTAAATGTATTATTTTGCATGAATGGATTTTAGGGCCACTTAAAGGAAGAAACATCTGAAATTCAAGGATTTAGTTCCTAATTTTACTACTACAAAGTTATATGATGAAATAAAGTTGTAATTTTAGGCTATATAGCATTATCAGAATGTTTGGTAGTGATGCTATTGTTGGTTACATCTTTGTAATTTTCACAGAGGTTTCATAGTTACTCAAAAGACAGTGAGATTGGTTCGAGATTTTGGATCTTAAAGCATTTTATTATTATTACTTTTATTATTAAATATGACTTTATTCTTGTAATACTTTGACCCTATTTTAAAAATAATCCTCAATATAGCCAAAATACTCAATTTTTAACCCAGTTGCATGGTTATTGATACAATCTTTGTTTAATAAGATATACAACAATGAAACTGCAAGCTTTAAAACCAGTGTTCAAACACAGGGATTTCTCATTCCAGTGACATCTAGAGCTCCAATGGTTCTGCTGTGTCTCTGCAGAACATTATCAATTGTAAAGTTCCTTAAAGCTCTTCATAATGACTAGGATAAACAATTTCTGATTTACTCTCACCTTAATGTCAAAGCACCGACATAGTCTTTTTCCGAGCCCTAAGTTGGACGTGTTACAGGTTTTCCTGGACCCTAGATAAAATATCCAAAGCACAAAGAGATGGACCTGACACAGAGGTAAAAGACTGCACAGGTAAACTTCACTTAACAAGCCGGCAGCAGAGTCTCTCAACACAAACACAATGAACTGCTCCATTAGTGACACATAGTGACTCAGTGCTGGTCCTGCTGTTAGAAAAGCCCTTAGTTAAAGGCTAGATGGTAGAACAGCAGGCCTCCTCTGTGAAGTCGGTGCAGACTAGGCTCTCAGGTCAACTCCACTGTCAGACAAGGAAAGGACAAGTATTTTTTCTTCTCTCGTCGTTTAGAGGAAATCCTCAGTGGTTTTACGACAGCATCATAAGGAGGTATAACACATAACTGGTCAACCTCAGACTTTGTTGTTTTGCTGTTTCTCTGCTCATTAAAAAAAAACATTTGAGCAGAGAATAACTAATTTTAAATAGATTAATTCATGTTTGAATCGATGTTTTAGCATCCACCTGCTACTGTAGCCCGTTCATTCATCAGTATCAATATATGTGTGGACACATTAGCGCAAGCCATGATGTAATTACATAGAAAATATGATTATATCACTAAGCTTCATCTACTGGGCCTCTCATAGAAAATTGCTCCCTCACCAACTTTCCTGATTATGAATCACTGATTATGTCTACACAGTCAACGCAGTGCTTTGTAAGCTCAAGATAAGGCAAAGGAACAAAGGTTGTGCAGAGACATCCAACCAGATCCTTTAACTATATAACGAAGGACAGTGGTGTCTGACTCCTCCAGGCTGAGGGCAAAGGGTTCTCTCGCAAGTGGGTCAGCCAACATTCGCCTAGCACTCTCTGTACATGCAGCGTGTTTCAAGGTCACGCCATCTTCTGAGTGTTGTGCATGTCTAGAGGCATTTAGGCTTTTGCGTGTTTTAAAGACACGTTGCTACAGCACAGGTCTGTTTATATGTCTTAAATCTGTAATCGTACATTGTTCTATAGCAGTCATGAGTTTGTGACTGTCTTGCATATGAAAATGTAAGGGAAAATGTATTTATTATTTATGTGATTTAAATTGATAATTACAATAGTAACCTATATACTGTAACATATACAGAGTAATGTCAATTATATTGTTCAGCATCAATATGATCAAGTAAAATGAAGCAAGCTTTTATTACGATAAAGGGATTCTAAACACAGCAAGAAAACTCTTCAGACAAACATACCTCTGTATGTGGTCATCAGCAGATGAAGTGTGGGTCTATTAACACAGGAAAGGGCTCAGTAATTTAGGAAGTGATTTAGGAAAATCACATGCTGTAAAGAAAAAAAAACAGAAAAAAGATAAATTTGACGGGGCAATGCAGATATTTTCTTCGCATTTGATAATTTTTTCAAACATAAATAATAACAATAGTTTAAGTTTGTGTAGTGGCTTTCAAGGTACCCAAAGCTGCTTAACAGAGTGAAGAAAAAAGAAAATGAGACTATGAAATAATTAAATGAAAATAAAACAAATCCCAGACAGAAGACAGTAAAAATAAGAATAGGAGGGTTGACAATGTATTCTGGATATGGTGATGATTCTGCACCATCTATGTTAGCGCGACCAATGCTGAATGTTAAAGGTACCCTGAGGAGTTTTTACCCACTAGTGACACAGTCAAGCAATGTCTGTGTGGACCCTGGGCAGACGAGCTGTTGCACATGTGACAGCATACGGGGGGGGCGGAATATATGAAAGAAACAAGCGCGTGTTCTGATGAGCAAGACATTATTTGAAAAGAGAAGTCCACTCTCTTCAACCCTCCTTCCAGCAGCAGGAGGTCGCTGACTGCAGCCCCAAACAGCAAACAGACAAACAGAGTGAAGTGAGTTGAAAACAAACCAGTGATATTAGGAGTTAACGCCACAGGGTACAGGGTTTGCTCTCAACTTAAGATTGAATGTGTTCATATATGGTATTAAACATCCCCCCTACATTCAAAGGAAAGAAGTTACAGAGTCTACATGAACAAAGCACATTGATCAAATAGACATTTAGGTTCAATGACAAGGGAAGTTATTCAAAAACAACAAACAAGCTTAGGCAAGTCTGAGGGTTCATAAATTAAATGGAAAAATGAAATGTGCTGCAATTCTGTACAGCACAGGCCCCTGAGGACTGTTAGCTTAATTAATTGTTTAATGTTAATTAATGCTGCCAAATAGCCCCGAGGATATATGCAGGACATAATCTCACACAGCCAAAACTGGAGTAAAATGGTTCAGTGTGATGATGTAACAACAGTTGGTTAACACAATAATATACAGTAGATTAAAGTTTAACACAAAGAGTCAGCATATTCTGCTATTCCTGCATAAGACAGCCACTATCTTAATCAAGAACTACTGCTGTTGATGCAAGTAAGGTTCCTTATTGTTGAGGCAAGTAAGTAAAGGAAATACAAAGAGTCTTCTGTCAACATGCATGTTATATGTTATATGTTATTGAGATCTCTCAGCGTGTGACAGGTGCATCTAGTGTCTCCACACGTGTTGTAACTGTTCAACCACGACAGGCAGACCCTGTGATGAAGTACATTACACATCTTCGTCAGTATTCATGAGTTAAGTTGTGTTACTGCAAACAGTCTGAGCCCGAGCAGCTTAACGTTAGCTAGAGATAAGAGGAGGATGACATTAGCTCGCCGGCTAACTTTTGTAGGCCCGGTCTGTAACAAACACAACAGTAAGACATATTTGCTGAAAGTGTCAATGTAGTTTATCGCTAAATTGCGGGTTGTTGCGAATCGTCGTGTTAAATGAAGTGAGGACGAACCGTGTGTGCTCGGTTTGATGGTTTCTCTGCCCCACCAGCTGCTAGCACTACAGGCTAAGGCGGTGCACCGGAGGGCGTTCGTTTCACCTCGCGGTGCACACCGGTGCTGCTGAGCGGAGCGATGTTACACTGCCGCGTTTTTCTTTATTTTCTATAAGTGCCTCATATTGATTGTACAGACCCACAATGGCCTCCAGTTCCGCCACAGCCGCAGATAGCAGCACCGCTTCGTATTCAAAGTGCGCTGTTTGAATACCCGCCCCCAGGTGAGGGGGGCACACCTGAAGCGAGGAACCGCTGAGCTGGTAAAACCATTACTGTACAATCTAAACACACATTCCCTTAGTGCCACCTTGTTGACTGATCACGATTTTCAAAGAAGGAGACACTAGGCTGATGAATGGCACTCCCTGTTTCACTAATCCACTGTGCTGCCAGGCTGTGGGACAGATCACCTAAACAAATCACCTTAGATTGACTGTAGCTGATGTATCCTACATCCATGATGACCCCTCACCCTCTTGGCATGAAGTTCACTGGCTACTACCAATAGATCGGAACACGTGATCAACCACGTAATGTGATGTACATGTGAAAAGTTATCTCGTATAATCAGGTAAATTAATGCTAAAAAATGAGTCTCTTTGCCTGTTTAAAACAAATATTGATAAGCCTTATTATTTATAGACTTTTTACATACTGTAACTCATTGTTTACTCTATATTTTGCATTTCTCTTTATTGCTATTGTATTGGTCTGTAATGATATATTTCTATATTTTGGCTGAAACGACTAACGGATTTCCCATTTCCCTCCTGGGGATCAATTAAGTATTTGCCAGTTAAATTAAAAAGTAATAGAACAGACTCATGAGAGTAATTACTGGGATTTTGGTTGCTGTACTATTTTTGGTCACCATTACTTCCTGTTACCTTTTTCATCATAAAACTGTGTGCATCGTTATCTGAATTTGAGTCTTATTAACCAAATTTCACGCGCACATTATTGACAGAGCCATGAAATAATGTGGCATCCTTTTGTCGTAACTAGTTCAACAGATATTACATATTAACAACTTCCTTGAAAGCCATCCTGCTGACAACACACTCCTCACAGTGAGCAGCGCTGGGACTAGCTGCCTGATGGTCTGAGAAACGTCCCCTCCATTGCAGCTTTATTTCCTTTACCTCTTTTATTGCGCTTTCTTGAAAATGTGTTGTAAGCTCTGCTTCCTGATTCTAAACTGGTTTCTTTTAAACGTGTCTCCTTATTGTCCCTGTACTGGACTTTTAATCGTCCCCTGTGGATGTACCTTATAGATGGAACTCTCCTCACAGGTCTGATAGGCTCAATGTGTGAGTTTAGATTGGAGATGTGCTGCTGACCGTCTGTCACACCCCACCAGGCTTTAATCACACCTCAGGAGGCTTGTGTTTCAGGGTGGTGTGGTGCTACAGCCCCTCCAGGGTAGGTCTGCACCAGACAACATCTCTCCTCTCTCTATAGGTAACATCATCCTGTGCTTCCTGGCGACAAGCCGCTCACAGTCAGCTGCACCTACTGTAACTCATTTAGCATGTTTGACCGCTGTGGGATAATTCAATATGTACTTGTCAGACCTGGGTGTTGTCTCTGAAGTGGAACGCTAATTATACACAGCAGTGGCAATAAATAAATAAAAAAGGCATCACTCACATGTAAATACACTTAACGTCGCCCACCCAGGCTGTCCAGACGATCAAAACAGGCGCTTACTCGGCATCCGTGCACTCAGACTGTCAGTTAGCATTCCGGCTAGCCTCCCAAGCTAATCAAAAAAAACAAAAAAAATCACATCTCCTCAGCCGCGGTTCGCTCCAGGCGACCGGGGCACCGCGACACAACCGTAAACCCCCGTCCGCAGACCGTGAGCCGCGCGCGGGCCGAGCGACGTGTGCCCCCGGCGATTCATTCAAAGAGCCGCTCGCTGAGGACGATGTGCGAGTGTTTAGCCAGCGTGAACTTACATGGGCGCTGAGAGGATTGTGTTGATGACCGTTCATTTCTCCCGACGGCGGAACACTCCCACGGTGACGTCAAATAGCGTGCTCGACGTCAGAACAGCTGAGCGGCACCCGGACACTTCAGCGGCGGCGCACATGAGCGCGATGGGAGCGCGCAGCCAGGAGCCGGTCCGGTCGGTTGCGGTGTTTGTGAACAGGGTGTTCTTCTTCTGCGGCTGTTTGTTCTGAGGACACTGCGTGGGATCCGGCGGTGGTCCGTGGATCCTGCCGCAGGCTGTAAAAGATCGTGTTCTGGGGGAAACGTGTCCCACGCGAAGAATGTGTCAACAATAAAAGAATGTTTGATAAGTGGATGAGACTTTCATAAAAAAAACAGCAAGTGTTTTAGACGAACGGACGCTTATTGGCTGGGGAAATGTCACGTGAGAGGAGATGCGCGGAAGACGCACGCGCATGATCTCCAGATTCATGTGCATCCTAATAATAACATGAATCTATATCAATTCATGTGACAGAATGTTTACGGTTTGCTACTACTTACGTTGCTGATATCTATTTTCTCTTTTCAACAACTGTCTTTATTTTACCTTTTAAAGTAAAGTGAACCAAACTATTCGAACACAGGTGCACTACACAGATTATTTTACGGCCTACCCCTGTCACTAAAAGAAGGAGCTATGGTTTATTAGGGTGAGATGCTGCTGGGATCATGTTTGCAGTTATTTGAGGGTTAAAGGGAAGTTACAGTCCACAATAAATAACTGTTTTTAATGATTACGTATTTGAAGCATTTTAAGTAGAGAGTTTTTAATGCAACTGAACCGTCCGGAATTTTAGTTGGGCTGAAAACATTTATGCACTAGAGGAGTTAAACAAAAACACATGATTCGCTTATATCGGAATTAAATATTAGATTAACAAAAAACATTTGACCTCCATTGTTGCATTTCAACCCCTGGACTAGGAACCTGCATTTTTTACAAGAGTCCAAATTCAGCTTTTAAGAAATTGGACTAGAAAACTAAAATAAAAAAAAGCTTTCCCTGCATATACATTTGTATTATATTTGCAGTTTGAAGTCACCCTTGGGCTCATGGAAGTTGTAATAGGCTCTTGATGTGGTTTTATGTCAGAGGCCCCAAATTTGGAGATTTGGAGAGTTTGAGTCACAGCCCTGAATGTCTTTAATTACAAATACTTCAGACAAAAAATAAATATACAAACACACATTCAGGCAATGGTTGTGTATCTCAAGTTGTCTTTTATTTCTGCTTGAGAAATACACATTTGGGATCCCTCTTGCTAAATGCATGACAAGATTTTCAAGTTGCTAGCCCTGTAACCATATAGCGATCGATTTCCATCAGATAAGAAAGGATCATTGGAGGGTGTTTGTTTCAGTTTTACCAGCCAAATCTATGAGGTTCCTCAAAATTGAGAGTCAGTGATGCTCCCAGGAATCATCAGCAGACTACTTAGTTTTTGGTGGTCTCTGGTGAGGAGGGAAAAAGTAATATGGAGGCATTGCATAGTGCACAGGCTGCTGTCCTTGCTGATCAAATGGAGCTGGGTTTGTATGAGGCGTGGTTGCAGGATCAAGAAATACAGGTATTGGAGTCTGCTGAGGCACATAATATTGCATATAAGGGTGTGGAGCATAAAAAGGCTTTTGATCAGCAGGCTTTAGGGTGGAGGCTGCATCAGTGGTAGGAGCAGCAGTTGGAGATGGAGTAGTTGGTCTTTGAGGGAGGTACCTTGGTGGAGGATACAACACAGGGACCTGGTAGATCTGAGGATGCAGAGGTTGTGGTTTGGGCCGCTGGATCACAGGTTTGGGATTTGGAAGAGTTTGGCGCTGGCCTTCTTGAGGCTCTGGGAGTTTAGGGTATGGCAGGATGTTATACTGAGGTGGCAGTGGGAACTGAGGCCGCTGGGGATCAGGCTTCCAATCATATTGAGAACGTGGCATCGGAGTTAACTCAGTCTCAGGAGTAGCAGCAGGGTTTTTATTAGGAGTAGACTGTGTTGGTGGTACAGGTCCGGGAAAGAAGTTATACGGAGGCCACTTTGGATACTGTGCAGGACCTGAAGGAAACTGCAGCCACTGGGACGTTGGTGCTACTGTACTCGGGGTAGGAACAGGGGGGTTTGCTGGAGGAGTGGGCCCAGGAAACACTGGGTAGTATGGATACATAGGAAACTGAGGGTACTGAGGAAACTGATGTAAATGAGGGAACTGCATAGCTGGACTACTGTCACTAGGAGGTGAGGTTGTTGATGTGGTTGGTTTAATTTCAGGTAATGAGGGGCATGTGACTAAGAGCTCAACATCCAACAAGAGAAGAGAAAGGAAATAGTCCCCATCCTGCAAGGAAAGACACTTGGTAAATCAAAAGCATGCATAGATCTCGGTGTTTAACCACAATGGCAACCACAATACCTTGTTCTCTATGCACAGGCCTCTGTTGTAGGGTGCAGTGAGTGTCAATCCTCCAGCTAATGAGTTAACAGCAATTCCACAACTGCCACAGACTGAGGACAGATCCACCCATGCACCAGAAACTGCAACAGCATTAATATTGGATTAGAAAGCTGACCTAAGCCATTCTGGAAATCAAGAAAACAGCAATATGTCAACTTGTCAAGTCACATACCTTTTACTTTGAGATAATTTGCTGCAATACCCCCAAACTTCACCACCATTCCAGTTGGGAAGCAGGAAACAGAAGGTGGTGGTAGCACAGCAGGGCAAGACATGGCCATAGGTTTCCCCCATACATGCAGTGGTAGTACATAGTCACCTCCCTATGATATAAAAAAAAAGAAAGAAAAAAAGGTTGAGCATAGAATGTAAGAATTTTACGTCACCTTTCTTAAAACTAAAGTAAACTTGAATGTCACTTTGGCATTTAACTCAGGTAAGGCCCAACAGCCCTCTTTTAAAACCACATTGAAATCTGATGGATGAATCAAGACCCATTAATTATTCAGTGAAATATTTGTGAATATGAGTTAAAGAAAGTGAACAAAATTAAAATTCTGGATCTGCTCCAAAACTCTTTTAGGGAGTCTTTTAGGACCAAAGTCCCATCATTCTACAAAGTTTCATAGAAATTTCTTGTGTAGTTTTTGACCAATACACCAACAAACAAACAAACGTACACGGGTGACAAGATAAAATACTAACAAAAGTTGATTTACTGAGGGGGTGCGCTCAGTGTTCTGATAAAAGTCTAGATATACCTTCAGTTTACTATACAGATGATTACAAATGATTTTAAAAGACCAAATTAGTAACTATGACACAAGAAATGAACGTCACCTGTTGGCTGACATGGCAGCCCTGGTAGGGTGCGGCAAAAGCCACATCCCTGCGGGACCTCTTCACAGAGGAGCCACAGCTGGAGGGCATTCGAGACAGAGGGGTGAGATGTCCCCCACCTGTGTGTGATTAGAACCATGTTTAAACTGAGACAATATCATGTTTTACAGTGTTGGAAAAACAATCGTATTTGAAACTTACCACTATTCACAAGAACGTAAGGAGCTCCTCTCCGTTTGACCTTCAGAGTCATCAAGTTGTCGCTGCATTGTACCGATGGATCCAGACGCTTGAGTTTTGCAGCCATCAAACTGTGCGACGCTGGAAACACAAGCACAAACTCAATCTGTTGATGTACGTTACAGGTCTGTCACTATAAACGACAACATTTAACCAAATGTATTCTTAGACTCTGAACCGATATTGTATCAAGCTTACAAAAGCTACCTGCCACTCATGTTGCTGTAGACCAATGATTTGACACATGTCCTGTATAGGACTGTACACATCAAGTCTCATTAATACTTTTGATCTAACAACAAATGCAGATTTCATAGCAAATTCTGGCTCATGTTATGATCCATACAAAGTTGTATTGGTATCCAGTTTTCATCTGCCCAATCTAAAGCTGTAGGTTGGAGTAGTAGTAACTGACTGTACATTGACCATTCCCAGTAAAAAGTTATACATTCTCAAACGCTCACTTGGACTGTTTTAACCAGAAACTGGAAGATTTCACACAACTATGTATGAGGGATTTTCTCCTTTGAAGTCTTAATCTGAATTCAATACCCATAATATTTAAAGTATGAAAAGATGCACTACAATTTAGAGTCAAATCATTTAATATATAGATGTTGGGATATTAACCATAGGGTTTCTTCAAAAATATTACTTATACATTTCTTAAGCCTGTTGAAATTAAAAATATTTCAGACCTCATTGAAATCAGGAGACATTTTCTCATCAGTCATTAATGAGTTTCACTGAGTCGTATCATTGTGAGACAGATGATCTGTAACCTACCAGGAGCCAACTTTTCATCACCCCCTTTATCAGACATGAAGGTGAGGGATCCGTAGCGAGTTGGGAGTGCAGATCCATGTTGTCCATCATCAGGCACCACACTCCTGAAGTGAAGTCTGCCTTGTAACACAGGCAAAGCTCCTGAATCAACAGCTTGTCCATTCAAACCGTTCAGAGACGCTAGAGCTGCCGTCACTATGAAGAGCAGCATGTCGTTTCTAAAAGGCATCTCACTTCTGATTATGAGCACACTTTACTCATGTGCTGTGTGTAAAACTGTTAAGCTTATCACTGAGGGGGTCGCTGTGTGGATCTGCCTCAAATAAATACTTCTCCCCAAGGCTGCTTAATTGACGAGCCAATCACAGGCAGCCAGGTGTGAGGAGCTGAGGAGGAGCAGGTGACAATCCATCATGGACTCATGACAAAGCAATGAATGTGACTTTGAATGATTCAAAAATTTGCTTTATTTACAACAAAGTGAAAACATCCAATCATAATGCAGTGGCCCCTTAACATATAAATACTAACACAACATTTTACTTAACAAATCTGAAGCAGGCCATGATGTTGACTCAGATATTGGAAAATTTGTTATGTCCCGCATAACATTGGCAAATAGAAACAAACATTACACAACTCGCATTATGAGATGTTCACATTATCTAGTATTTCCTGCCTTTTCCATCCATTTAAAGGTTTTAAGCATTTTACATATAAATTGTATCAGAAGATCAATTGAAGGTCATAGCATGACAAAACATACACATCTTGTTAACTCAAGGGACACATTAGCATACCACTCTAAGCATGTTTGTGCTATATATTTGAAGCATACTTCAGTTCATGACAACATTTTTGCATGCACATGGTCTATTTCTTGCAGAAGCTAATTTCTAGAGTGATTAAGTCTTTTTAGGAAGCTGAGATTATTTAAAATATGAAGGACTGGTGATCCTAAGGGCTTTAAATATCAACCAGGATTAATGGGGGGGGGTCTAATTTTTAGAAAGTTAGTCTAATATTGTTATTTTGTCTATATTTACCTAAGACTAAGAATTGTTGTGTTATGTTACATTCGAATGAGCCCTTTATATCCACATGGGGAGCTGGTCATCTTCCATGGAGTCCGGCATCTTGCACCACCATGTCTCTACAGTAGCTTGGAATGGACAAAAAAAACACTGGCTCGAGGGATAGACATATTTAGGTTACCTGAAGGCCACAGTAGGTTATCCTGGCCTATACCTGGGAGAGGTGAGGGGCGTTCAGTTGGTTGCAATCTGCACCTTCACCACTAGAAGCCGCTTAAATCTAGACACTGAACGTTCAAATTTAGAGGTCTGTGACATCATCAGACGCCTCATACTGATGCATCCCTGCTGACAGCTCTGAATTAAACTCTCCTCCCTTAAAGACAAGGGTTTGGGACCCGATGCTTCCACTATAATCAGCTGGGGCACTGGGTGACCGTATTTGCTCACTGACTTGGAAATGATCAAGTGACGCAGAAATAGACTCTTTATCCAACAACCACCCATAGCGAGCACAAGTTGGAGGGAAAGTTGTTGTGTCTCCATGATTGGCTTCTGTGGCATTCAAGGAGGTCGGTGTTGAGAACAGGTGTCCTGCATGATGTTCATGGTGAAGGGCATTGTGAATGCTGCGCCTGAGGTTGACAGGAGACGGGGGCCGCATGTCAAATTCTATCAGTGAAAGAATACATTGATGTTCTCCTACTTTTTGCCACAGTAGTGCAGGCTGAGAGTCTGAGTTGCTGTTGTGAACTGCATCAGACGGGTATTCTACTGTATGGATAGATCGTTGATCATCATAAGGGCACGGTATATTTTTACTTACATTTGCTCGAGCCAGGTTATATTTTGCCCAGTTATTTGGCATCAATTCTTCCCAGGTTTTCTCAGATTTTCTCAGTGGCCCTTTTTGCACGTTGGCCAGGAACCTACACCACAAGCTTTTCTCCTCCACCCGTTTAAACATCTCAAGTCTGATCGGCCAATAATCAGCCCTTGACTCTCCATTAGAGGGCATCCAGAAGATCCAAGATCCCAGGACAAGCAAAGAGAAACCCCAGGATAACTCAAGAATTCTCGCCCAAAACTGACTAAGCCACCATACCCAGCCAAAGCGCCTCCAGTTCCCCAGTAGCCCATAAATCCAGAGGAGACTATACATCTGAAGGATGCAGCAGAGAACCCCGAAGGAGGCGCACACTGCTGTTACCCGCTTTGCTCGCCTGTCAATCCTGTGTGAAGGAAACCACTGAGGCACAGACGACATGAGGAAGGGATCTCGATAAGAGAGAGACTTGTTGAGGATACCCATGCAGAATGGGAGGCCCCAGCAGAGGGAGAGTGTCTGCAGCAACAGAGGGAGAGCAGGGCATAAAGTTGTGGAGTATAGGTCTGCTACAAGCAATGGAGTGCAATGTGATATAGCAAGCCCTCCAACGACCCATGGGTGTTGCAGCTTTGGGTGAAAAAAGAATAACTTCAACCCCTCCAGTGTCACCAGAGCGAGGGCAACCTGTGCCCACAGGAAAAGCTGGAGAGCGACATTATGGAGTGCTGCTAGAGTAGCCCGAGAGAGAATCTGATGGGTACCATAAGGATCAAGTAGCAGGAGGACACCACGCAAAGTACCACCCATAACTAGGAGACTGTTCTCCAGGGTCAGGGCATGACAGAGTGAATGAGGGAGGATGCATGCACTGGCCATTCCCAAAACTGCCAGGACTGCCATCAGTAGGAAAAGGCTGGCACATCCAAAGACATGTAGTTCCCAGACGAATGCCAGCGTGCGGCTCATGTCGTCCCAGAGCAGATTGGTGCCATTCTGTTTTTTAAGAACAACACAAGGTCTAAGACCGAGCACACAGGGACCTCCAATTCCATGCAAGTTTCGCTTTGTCACGGAGGTAAACAGATTTGTTTGGACCGGGCGTTTAAGGCTGTCAACACCTGAAAGAGAAAGGACAAAAGAAAGGAGAAAAGAATGGATAAAGAATAATGAATCCATCCATTATCAATACCGCTTATCCTTTGAGAATCGCAGGGGGAGCTGGAGCCAATCCCAACTGGAATTGGGTGAGAGGCAGAGTACACTCTGAACAGGTCACAAGTGTATTGCAGGGCCAACATACAGAAATAAACCACAATTCACACTCACATTATACTGAATCATTCAACTTGTAACCGTACAAAGTTTTTGGAAAACACGTGCTCTTTAAGCACAAGGTCAAACATTGAGAATTGTATACTTAATGTAAAGTTTTCATGTTCTTTGGTTAGTTTGTATATTACTGAATCTGTTCAAATATATTGCATTTGAAGTGTTTTTTAAATATATGTGTTGAGGGTTGTATGTATCTGACACTGACTGACCCTATAAGGAGAAGCTGAATAATACTCGGTTTGACTTCTATTGACAATCACATGTTCACTCACCATCCATAGAGTCATCCTTTCCTCTGGATGCTTGAGTGTCTTTCAACTGTTCCTCAGCTGTCATGTGCCTGCCTTCCAAGAAAGCTGACTCTGAGATGACGTGCACACTGGGCTGAGCGGAAGCTGTTATTGAAGTATAAGCTTTGTCAGGTCCTCTGTCCTTGGCCCGTAAGTGGTGTAGTGAAAGTTCTAGTGCTCTAGTTAAAGTGATTCCAGGCCAAGGATGGTTTCCATCGCTGGCTCCCTCGTGCCCCACTGGAATGTGAGTTATATTAAGTTGACGTGATGTTGGACTCTCTGCATTATGTCCGTTGCCTTCCACAGAATCACTGGCCATGATGAAGGCCTTGTTGTTTCTGTCCGGGCCTCGGTTTATTTGGACGGAATCAGTGTTGTCCAGTGAATGTGAAGTTTGAATTAGACTTCCAATTGAAAAGAGACACACAATTAATGTAATGAAGAGCACAGTGGAACCTTCCATTTCTTGGCACCGAAATGTAAATCCAGAAACCTAAAGAAAAACAAAGAAGAGGGAGAGCTGACGTGTGATTCCACATAATATTTTAAGTTACAGGATATTTTAGACAGTTGTTAAAAAGTTGATAGCAGAGAGACTTTGGATGTTAAGTAAAGGTAAAGGAGTCATGCAGAATCCGAGATTACGAATCTGGAGGTTCAAGTCTGTAAAGGACATTAATCCCCTTGAGTAATCCAGTGGGACTTCACACTCTTTCAAAATCTGTGGACGAAACAGCTTGGCAAAAATACAGCATAAGCCATCAGCTCTGTCTGTACACAGTGTGTCACAGACAGCAAGCTGCCACTTCAGTAAACCACAAATGAAAATAGAAAATAAATAGATAACAATAAATAGACGATCATAGAGGAGACGATAGAGCTCAAGTATCATTTAAAATAATCTTTTTTAGCATGATCTATTCTTGCAGGTGACCTGGTTTCGCAAATGCAGCCTGGGCCGAGTTTTGATAATACATGAATGTTGTTTCTGTTTCTGTTTATTTTTACTCTGCTGATAACATAAACCCCACGGCTAACAAATACAGCATGTCCTGACTAACTGTTGAGAAATTCTACAATTTGATTACATTTTTTAAATGGTGGATCAAAACATAACTGCAAATTCATTAAAAAGCTTGTCATGCCGGGCTCTGGTGGATTGTGTAGTTATCACAGTTATTTCACAATATTACCGAAACACGTTGCCAGTACATTTGCTGTAAACTAATCATTATTTCCAGATAATTCAGATATACCTGTGATTCCTCGTGTCCTGCTTCCTTTTAATGCCTCATGCGTTGCACTCCATCTCTTGCTGCAGTAAAAGTGTCAGTAACTGAGGGAGGACAGAATAGAATGGATTTACCCACATGCTCACAGCCATAAAGTCTTCAAGCTGGCGTCTTATTCCTGTTGCAGCACTAGCTGGTGACTTGGTAGTCTGCTATCATGATGTCATCTGTAAACACAAAGAGCGGGGCCCAATTACCAGGGGTCCCTTTCACAAAAAAAGCGTGTGTAAATATCTGCCAGGTTATTGCATTCACATGCAGAGATTTTAAAAGTAAAAAGTAAAGAGTAAATAACAATCCACCGGCTCTTTCAACAGCAGTTGCGTTAAGGTAAATCCCTCTTGAAAAGGATTACATTAAGATTCTTACACTGGCACAATGTCACATGAAGTGATACTGAGGAGCTCAATAGACACATTCTGAAGGGGCTTTTTCATTTGGAAAGTATTTGCAAGGTCTAATGCCAAACATAACATGGCAAATGGACTGAATATGAAACTCATAACATATGATGATATATATATATATATATTAAATATATATATATATATATGCATCATTGGGACGTAAAGGCATGTCGTTATGAAAAATATGAATGTACATATATAACTACCAGCATCATTTCCACCAGAGAGTGTCTCTGCTCTTCTGCAGTGAGTGTGGGAATTAACTCTTTCCCATCCAGTGTGTCAGGGGCACAGCCCATGCTTACAGCGCATCTGTGTGGGTCTACCTTAAGACGGGCGAGAGGCAGTTTGTTGTGGAGCGGGCAGGGGGAGGCCCTCAGTGGCACATGCCTGGCTCTTTAAGGCAGACTGGGGAGGTTAGATTTTGTTAAAGGCACATGCATTCAAATGTGAGCCAGACCCGGTGCACTTCATGCTCAGTTTAAAATGTGTAGTGAATAGTATAGATGCACAATTATAGTGATGTAGCGACACAAAGAGGTCGGACAACAGTGAGACCTATTTGATTTTATTATCAGAACTTTCACCCACTCATAGATAATGTGACCTGTACAATAAAACAAAAGGAGATCAGATTTTGAGAATATCCTGCAGTTGATGCTGTCATTCAGAGTAACTATTCATCCATCTATCTATGTATCTATGTATCTATCTATCTATCTATCTATCTATCTATCTATCTATCTATCTATCTATCTATCTATCTATCTATCTATCTATCTATCTATCATATGTCTGCATCTGTCTGTCTGTCTGTCTGTCTGTCTGTCTGTCTGTCTATCTATATGTCTATATCTATCTATCTATCTATCTATCTATCTATCTATCTATCTATCTATCTATCTATCTATCTATCTATCTATCTATCTATCTATCTATCTATCTATCTATCTATCTATCTATCTATCTATCTATCTATCTGTCTGTCTGCACTGTCTGTATGTTTGTCTGTCTGTCTGTCAAAATATATATGTATATGTCTATCTATCTATCTATCTATCTATCTATCTATCTATCTATCTATCTATCTATCTATCTATCTATCTGTCTCTCTATCTATCTATGTCCATCTACATATGTGTATATATATATATATATTTGTCTATCTACAAATCTATATTTTAGTTAAAATGGCAGGTAATAGATAATAAGTAAATGTGTAGATATTATGGTACTTGTGGTATTTTGGTGATGGCCCGTTCAAACAGAAACATAAAGAAATCTGTTGAGGCTCCTGCAAAAGATGGGTGTTGAATTGTGCACATTGGACAGTGAGTGTGTGTTGTGTTTTCAGTGTTGATATGTCAGTAGCACAGATCCACATGTGTGGGTCTACCAGTGGGGCGGAGGGGGCTGGTGTTAGCAGCACAGGCCGCCGCCTCGCACATCATCAGTCTGAAGAGGAGTCGCGTCGATCTCGGGGCCTTTACTTCCGTCGTTTTATATCCCGCTGGATAAACACCGAGGGCCCGCTGCTGTCCCGTGTGTCTGTGCGGTGCAGCGTGTAGGAACACTACCCGCCATTCCTCCGGACAAATCAATCCGAGCTCTGCTGGGGCTTCGGGAAACTTATTGTGGGTTTTTTTCTACGCACCGCAGCCTGGATCTCAGCTCAGCCCCGAAACAAGCAGACGTCAGAGACCTCGCCTGCCGCCGCCACTGCTGCTTCTTTATTTTATCTAATCGCAGCATTGTTTGTGGGGATTTCCACCGCTGCCACATTCACTATGTGGCGGGGTGAGCGGCACGCTGCCTGGTAGCTGTTCAACGTTTATCGGCTTTTTAGTTTTAAACACCGTGCCTTGGCGGAAAGAAGAGGATTTCGTTTTATTTAAGGTAGCATGACGGGATCCGGGGCCACCGAGCTAGCTAGCTAGCGGTAGCACCGCGGTTAGCTAGCTCGTTAGCCGCGTTCGACTGCAATGAATGGACTGTTTATGTTTGTGTTTGCTAACGTGCACTGTTTTAATTAAACGGTGTATATTTATAAGACGTCACTTTGGTATTTAATGGTGTTAAAATACAGTAATTGAGCAACATATGCGCGCTTGTTGTGACAAACCACTACCTAGCTAAGTGGGAAGCTAGCATGCTAACAACTAGCTACCGTAGACGCTGTTGTTAAACCAGAACCATAAATGTCTGGTGATCGGAGTGTCGGTGCTTCGATCCTGGTTCACCTATATAATGAAAATAGGTATATCATAATATACATGTCCGTGTATGTGGGCTGACTATGTGAGTTATGATTAAATTACTAATAAGTTGAAGCGTAGCAGACATTGTAGGACAAGTTCAAATGCACTTTGTCCCTTGTTATTACAACACACCCTTTTTTAATTAGCAGCTATTGAAATTATACTTTTAAAGTTCATTATGTTGTGCATATATAATTTCAGGTCCTACAGTAAACAACTGCCTCCTCTTCATTACACTGATCTGCATTCAAACTTTCATTTCTGCCCTTTATGAATATGAGATGTTTGGGACTTGAGGCGTTTCAAGTGTTTTTAAGATCCATTCTCTCCTCTCCTCAGGTCAAAGATACAATGAATGAGCAGGACAGTGGGGTGGTGTCCTTCGATGAGTATGTGCGGCAGAAGGCCCGCACTGTTCCCCAGCACAGGATGAAGGAGTTCCTCGAGTGTCTTTCCAAGGGCCCCGAGGTGCTGCAGGAGTTCAACCAGCAGGAAGGTGCAGCCACCACCACAGCCATGGTGTACCAGCAGCAGGACGCCAACTGTATCTACACAGACAGCACAGAGGTGGCCGGGTCGCTCCTAGAGCTGGCTTGCCCGGTAAGAAACCTTTCTTAGAATGGATATTGTCTTCTTGAACAAAGTTATCACAGTTTATCAATCAGCTACACAGCCCATATATACTTATTAGATATGTTATTATTTTATATTGGGTACAGGTGACTTCTGCAGAGAATTCACCTCAGCTGTCTGGGCACCAGGGGTCTGATCAGCAGCTCCAAGTGCAGGTTGGTTTACAGCCAATATCTGTTTCTCATCAACGTTACAAGCCAGATGGGGCAGGGTGGAGGAGTCCTGAAACACAGCCGTTGTTCACTCAACAGTAAAACAGATTAAATAGCAGTGTTGTGTTTGATTGTCTTTTGTTCAAGTTACATTAATTTCAGTTTGAGCTAAGTAGTTTTGTTTTGCCAGCTATGACACCTGAATCCACATGAGACAGCATTCACTTATTCCTTTATTTAGTCACTTCATGGTTAACCATGCCTCTTCCCTACTGTCTGACTAGAGAAATGTATGTGGCTACTCATTGAAATATGAACAATCATTCACCGTTTCTCAACTCCTTTATCTGACTTTCACTGTGTGTATGTAAATGTATAAATATCCCATTAGGTTAAGATTCTCTTTTTTGTTTCTGTGGAAAAGTAATGTTTCTTTGACAACTTACCCTGATACCCTGTCTCAGTGTTAATTGTTTTAGTATCATTGAAGCTTGATATCTTCTTATCAAAAATACCATTATTAATTTAGAGAAACTCATTGAAATTAATGCATGGTCGACTTGGAATTCATCATAATCTGTCTGTGAACTGTGAATTATATTATTTCTAACTCATGTGTCTGTTTATTTTCCATGGTACCCCTCTATGCCAGGTTCAGATCCAGGAACAGCAGGGCCAAACCATCAGCCAGGTTCTTCAGGTGGCCTCGCCCTCCCAGCACGATTTGCAGGGAATCTCCACAGCTCAGTTCATCCAGCACGGAGATCTCACAGAGGAGCAGCAACAGCAGGTGCAGTCACTTCTATCAGGTGTATCCATGTGATGGATTGTTGCTGAGTTTTTTTTTACACAATGCTGTCTGTTACAGATTCAAGCACAGCTGGTTGCAGCTGTAGCCGGAGGACAACAAATCCAGTTACAAGGAACGCAACATATTCAGCTGCCAGGAGGCCAGCAAATTCAGCTTCAGGCTGGTCAACATATTCAGTTACAAGGAGGCCAACAGATTCAACTGCAGGGTGGACAACAGATTCAACAGATTCAACTGCAGGGTGGACAACAGATTCAACTGCAGGGTGGACAACAGATTCAACTGCATGGTGGACAACAGATTCAACTGCAGGGTGGACAACAGATTCAACTGCAGGGTGGACAACAAATTCAACTGCAGGGTGGACAACAAATTCAGCTACACGATGGCCAACAGATCCAGATCCAGACCATAGAGGCCATGTCTCCTACCCATCAACAGGACTCTCCTAGGGAGGTAGAGAGGAGGTCTGGTTCGGGCTCAGCTGTTCTCCAACCTGCCAAGAAACGTAAGGTGGATGTCCCTCTATCTGTTTCCTATGCTGTGCCACAGGGTCAGCAGATGGCTACTGTTCTGGCCATCCCTCAAGGGCAGCAGCAAAGCTATGTGTCGCTACGACCAGATTTGCTCACTGTTGACAGTGCTCAGCTGTTCAGCACCACAGGCACAATCACAGGTCCCACGGGCGAGACCTGGACCATCCCTGTATACTCTGCTCCACAACAGCAGGGTGTAACTCACATTGCCTTGCCACAGGAAACGTACAGCACAGTGCAAGTTACCACCACCAACGGTAAGGATAAAATGTCCCCCAGGTCTGGAGATGTGCAGTTGGCCTCCGCTGGGACACAGGAAGAAATGGTACAGACCCTGTTCCCAGCTCAGTTCATGAACGGGAACATTCACAACCTTGTGGCAGTGCAGGCTGTGGGAGGGAATTACAACACTACACAGTCGGTACACATATGGGACCCAAATCAACAACAGAGTCAAGGAGAAGAGGGGCAAGAACAGCAGCTCCATCTGCAGGTAAGAATCCAATTTTACCAACAATCATCTAGACTTGCAATTGAGTTTGTCCTATGCTTTGTAGTGCGTTTCTCCAAAGCTCAGGGAATGTGGAGGATAAAATGAACCCAAACTTGTGGTTTATATGTGTTCTTGTAGTCCAGAAATCAGGATTTGAGATCTACCAATTGAACACTTCTTTTAGTGTTTGAGACCTTCCTAATACATCTAGCTTTTTCTCCTGATGTTTCCTTTTTTACTATTTGTCTGGGGGGATATTCTGTCCCTTTTCAGACCGATGTCTTTAAAAACCATGCATGAATTATTTCTACATAATTATCTAAAGGTGTGATTTAGCCTTGCGGCCCTCTTTCCCACAGAGCATTCACTTTTTTATTTTGTGCAGGGTCAAGTCCAGACGGAGGGTGAAGCTGAACCCCCGACTGAAATTCTGGTTCCTGTCTGTCTAAAGCCAGAGGAAGGCCTGGAGGTCTGGCGGCTTTGGGCGAAACGGAAAAACATAGAGTTAAGCAAGCAGGAAAAAACCAGTCTTGCGCCAATAGGACGTAAGTCAATTGTTTGATCATACATTCACAGCAACACTGATATATTTCATTATATGTACTAGGACAACCAGAAGCAATACGTTTTCATGAGTCGGTCATGAAGTACTTCCTTTAACTTTCCTTCTTGTAACTGAGAAATTAGTAAGTGAACTTTCTAGCACTAATGAATGAATTCGGCATGTGTTCTTCTCTCTTTGGTTGTGTCCAGGTCGTCAGCCGCTGCGTTTCCAAGAGGACTTGGTGTCCAGTGCTGTAGCCGAGCTAAACCTGGGTCTTGCCCTGATGACACAGGAAGCACGTGGATCAGAAGAAGAAGAATTTTCCCCTGATGTTCTGTATTATGTATTCTTGTGTATACAAAAGGTTAGTATCACCCTGTTTTAACATGAAGATTTTTTAACCATCCAAAAAGCCTATTGTAAGATATTTTTGTATGTTTCACTTTATAGTACATCGCCGACAATGGCCGTGTGGATGATGTTTTCGCTGATCCATATTACACACGTTTCGGTGCGTCCTTACACAACATCCTTGATGGCTGGAAACCAAGTGTCCACCCGTTAGGTGAGAAAGAATCAACATGTACGCTTGTTTGTTCTTTTCAATTTAAAACAATTACTTATTTTTGCATTTAAATCTTAGGTTACATCATTCCAAGTCATGTGACAGAGGAGATGCTGTGGGAGTGTAAACAGCTCGGTGCACATTCTCCAGCCACGCTCCTCACTACCCTTATGTACTTCAATACAAAGTGAGTAACAACCACCTACTGACCCCAATCTGCTCTCTTTAACGATACAGTCATGTATTTCAGATGTAAATACACTTATGTTAAAAATCTTTCTTTGTTTCAGGTATTTTTGCCTGACGACACCTGAACAGCACTTGAAAGTAGCTTTCTCTAAGGTCCTCAGACACACGAGGAAGAACCCCACCAATGCCAAGGACAAAGCAACCAGCATCCGCCTTCTCAAAGGACAAGGTCCACACAGTGCCGTACAGAAAGGTGCTCATGGCCTTTATCCTCAGTTGAAGTCTTTCTTTTGAATTGCTGCGTTTGAGAAGCAGAAACTGCTGACGCTGACTTCTTTTGTGACATCTGTTTCAGGAACTGACGACATGTATGAAGAACAGATTGAAGATCCGGAGAATCCACTTCGCTGTCCCATTAAACTTTATGACTTTTACCTCTTCAAATGGTGAGTGACATTAAATCCCAGAAATCCTGTTTATCTGGATTACTCTTCAATATGAAGACAACAAAATATTAAAAAAATATCCCTTCTTTACCCTTTTTCAGTCCTCAGAGCATCAAAGGACGCAATGATGCGTACTACATGACTCCAGAGCCTGTCGTTGCACCCAACAGCCCAATGTGGTACTCATCGCAGCCACTCACAAATCAGCAAGTGGAACAAATACTGGCTCGCATCATCGTGGTCCGAGAGATCCAGGAGATTATTGGTGTCAGTGCAGAGAACATGGGCTAGACTGAGCTGACTATGCGGACTGATGGGGACTCATTCCACAGTCACTGATTGTTGACTATGCAGTAGCTGTCCTGACGTAAACTTCACTGGCCATCTCAAATAAAATGGATCAACTTCTGAAACAATCACTTTCCTTCTGAGGAGTATACATGAGAATTTCTCTCCTTACTTTTCAGCTTTCAGCTGATTGGGTGGACTTCTCTTTCTCTTGACCACCATTGTAAGCCATCGCCTCTGTAACCTGGCAGTTAAACAAGGTTTTATTCTCACCACTGCGGGAACACTGATCAGTCTCTTGGATGGCTGCTGTCTCAGCTGAGCAGAGGTGTTTCTTTTTTCTGTAAAAGTCAAATCTTCTGAATATATGAAGATATCTCATCCTCCACTTCTTATCCTCACTGTCAGTTAATGTCTTAATTCTCCTCAAGGTTCCACTATGATACAGTACATCTTAAAGGACAATTACACGGGCCACTGCTCAAGGCTCCTTTTTTTTTCTTCTATATACTGATTGCATATTGAATCATGTATTGATATGTTCAAAAATACAAAACTTGTGCCTGTTTTTTCTAAAAACAACAAAAAGACGTGATTTGTGCTTGTGGACAACCCAAGCGGACCCTCAGAAATTCACATGGTCAAGTGCTATACTACAGTCATGTGGGGGGGAAACATTTTTCTCAGGTCGAAGCTATCCATTAAAGAACACCCGTCAAGGATTTCATTTGCCAACTTACTCCTGTATGTCTGTGTGTATAGTTGGTTATTAAACAGGATATGCAGGAGGAAACATCTTTGTCCAGCTCATGCACTGTTAATCCTTGAATGAAGAGTCATGTCATGCAGTTTGATAAACACAAGAATCTGGCACTCACTAGTCTGGACATACTGATGTTTGAAACCAGGATTCGCAATGGGCCTTTTAAAACTGACTTAATATAGCATTCACATGATACCTCCAGGGAAATGACACGTAATTATTGTTTTACTACATTGAAAAATAGTTGTAAATCAATTTTTCTTCATCTGTTTATTACTAAAACAAGTTGTGTAGCACTGTACAGTCATTTACTACAGTCTCTTCTGTTATGACCTCAGCTTTACACTAGCATGACAATGGAACACATACCTCCGCCAAGGCCGATCAATCGCACACATTGTCTGGTTCTTATAGTAGAAATATAAAAGGAAGTTAACATTATTTGTCTGCACCAAAATGTTATAATTTCTTCCAAAGAATCATCCCCGCACCAAGTTTGGAGGAAATAGGTTTTGTAGTTTTTGTATAATCCTGCTAAAAAAAATAAAGAAACATGAAAACATAACCTTCTTGGCATAGGTAATGCATTCATTTCCATTTAATTTAAATGGTTACACACTTTTTCAGGCTGAAATCCTTCACAACTGATGCCCACTATTTTGCAGACATCGTTTGGACTGAACAGAATTTAACACAAAAGCAAGGATGCAGTCACTGATCTTCCTTTTTGTCAGGAAGACTTAAATGCAGTCGTTTCAGTGTTTGTGTGAAGTATTTGGGCAGCGGACAGGACACGTCGACGTCTGCTTGACTAACTTGCGGCAGTGTCAGCTGTCGAGCGTGCAAGTGAAGAGGGAGATGCCGGATCTTGCTCTGTTCCAGGTCAAGCTTTCCCAAAACACGTTCCGGTAATTTCTGTGGACCAAAATGTACAGTTAAGTTATTTAGAAATTGTAAAAAAAATACTTGTAGGAATGTGAGTCGTCCTTTTCCCTTTGTACATGTGTAATCACACTCAATTTCTGAATTTAAATTAACGTGGAATATCTTAACACTTAAAACATGGATGAGCAGATTTAAATAGTCTTGGCTTCCAGGAGGGTTTTCTATCACACATAGTCAACAAGCAATTTGAGGTTCAGTATCTTGTCCAAGGACATATATAAATGCAGGCCCTAGGTGCCAGGGATCAAACAGGCAACCTTTCCGTTAGGGGTTAACCCTCTCTACGTCCTGAGCCACAGCCAAACTAAAAAGGACCATCCACCACTCAAAATACACATTTAACACCGGCTGTGCCAGAGCTAGTCCTTTGTCCTACTTCAAACCAAGCTGCTGGAAGACGCTTTTGAGGCATTTGCTCACTGTTAGCATTAGTCTCTCATGTTCCAGTGGCAGACGCCATCCCCACCTTTATTTACTGATTCTCCGGCATTTTCTGCTTCTAACGATCGAAGTACCATGTGAGACTGAGCTTGAGTCATAATGGAGGACAACCTCTAAGAGAAGACGGCAGCTGTGACTGATAAACACTGAACTATTTTGGTCTCTAAGCAAATTAAACACAAATGGCGTGTACACCATTTATTGCAATTTGCCATTAGTGGAGATTGTGTCTGTCGGTGGAGCACAAGTGTAAAAATTTGACAAACTTCAAATCTGCATTTTCCACTAAAACATGAGTGGCATGATGTTGGCTGTCGATGTTGATGCTGCTGCTGGTTTGTGTACATGTGTCAGTGTCCCCCTGGTCTCTGTTACATTAGAAACACACTGTACCTGGGGGGCCAGTTTATCCAAGTGGGAATATTTATGGTCGCCGAGAATAGGACAAGCCACAGCTAAGGCCATGTGAACTCTCATCTGGTGTTTCGCTCCTGTGGACAAGGAAAATTATGAAATTAAAGTTAAAAAACTCACGACAACACAAAGAGATTGTCAGTAATTTAAGAAGAATCTTCTTACCGGTTAAAGGCTGAAGCTCCACGAGGCTGCAGCCACTGCTGCTGTCCAGGACTCTGTACCTGGTCACGGCAGGATGAGCTTGTCTATGAGCTCGCACTTTGGTTACACCGTCACCTGCATCATTCATTCTGAAAAGAGGGCTTAACGCCATCTGAAATTAAAAGAGAATTGTGAGAATGAAGAAACCACAGACCTTACATTGAGCAGTTCTGAAATTAAATAGAGTTTTAATCGATGACTAAACAGACATTTAGTTGTAATAACTGCAAACTAACAATATGGATTAATAACTGATAATCCCCACAATGAAAAAAGCTTTTCAGTTGAAAGCATGAGACAAAGGAAAGAATTCAGCTCTGCACTTTGTGAAGTTGACAACAGAAATAAGTAGTAATTTCATATAATGACAAACACTTGCTAAAGCATGTAAAGTACAGAAGAGGCACCTTGTAGTGTGGCCGAGGGCCTGGGACTCCTCGCTCTATGATGGGAATATCAATCACTCCTTCAGACGGCACAGGAACACCCACTGTGATGACCCTGAGGGAGATCAGTGAACAGGAGAATGTGGACTGAGACGTATGGCAAGTGACACCTTGAATCTAGTAAGCCGTTCTCAGACATGAACTCCAGAGAATGTCCACACGATTAGGCCCTGCACTTTCTCCAGAGTTTACTTTTCCAATAAGAAGAACACGGCAGGAGATTTTTCAGGCTCAGACGTGTTCACAACAACATAGAATTCTCCAGAGCATTCAGACGATGGAGTGGCACAGCAGGGTTAGGGTTAACACCAGTGTCGGCCATTATCACTAAAAACTCTCAACATCATTGTTTGGGTCTTGTTCGTGTTTGGCTCCTGTGACAGGGAATGTCCAGAACCTCTCTTTTGAATAATTACGTTCTCACATAGAGCCCCTTCGGAGAATGTCAGGAGATTATCCGGAGTTAAGTGCGTGTCTATTGTAATGCAAGTGTATTATATTCATATTTTACCAGTATTTTCTTGTCACTTGGTTGTTTCGATGCAGGTCGAGTATGTGCTGTGCTGCCTCTTCATTCCTGGCCAGTAGGATAACTCCTGTCGTCTCCTTCTCCAGACCCAAACAGGGGATCAGCTGAGAGTCCGACTTCACCTTCATCCCCTCCATCATTTTGGAGAGAACAGGAAGCACAGATGAAATGGACGTGACCCTGGAGTCGTCTGAGAGACAGCAAGAACAACACATGTTTTAAATCAATATATCCAACCACTGAAACAGTCATTATATACATCTTCAATACTGCAACAGGACTAAGGCATGATCAATACTATCATGCAGCTCATGTTATCAACTAATACTGACTTATCTCCTATATGGGAACAAACAGATTCCTGGCGATGTGCAAATTATAATAATCAAACAAAATGCTGAGGTAATGCAATCAAACTTGTATGCCAAATATTTACTAATACCAGTGTATCGAATGTGTTTTCAGCTTCTTGGTGAGTTGTACATTTACATTTATTGATTATCTTTAATGTTTTGCACTTCTGGTTAGAGCAAGACAAGGTTTTCAAAGATGACAGCTTTCATCTCAGATATTTTCAGATCAATAATTGATTATCTGAACAAATATCCAACAGATTGATAAACAATGAGGTGAATTCTCAGTTGCAGCCCTAAATCGGAGGCAAACTTGATTTTGTCCTTGAAGTAATCAGTTAATGACCTTTTTGCACTTGCAATATTTTCTCTCACCTGATCCCCACAAACAAACCTAATCGAGCCTATTCAATACAGCAGTGTAGATGAGTACTATTGACTGGGACGGGCTGCTGGTTCCTTTACCTCTGAAAGGAACTCCATGTGGTTTATTGATGACCACCACATCTTTTTCCTGGTACAGCACGCTTCTGAGCAGGTGTTTGGCCAGCACGTTGGGATGAACGTTTTGAAGCTGCAGACTGAATCGCTTCAGCTCCTCCACCCTCTTCTGCTGAGCGGACACCGGAGCCTCGGCGGCCGGCGGCGTCTTCCTCTCCTGCTGGACCTTCCGGGCCAGGTCAGCGGCAGTCAGGCGAGGTTTCTCCCCAGCGGCGGTGGCCTGGCCCCGGCTGAGGGAGGACGCTGGTCCCGGGTCCCGGCGGCAGTTTGTCCGCGATCTGAACCGGGTCAAGAGGGTATTCACTCCGGAGCTCCAGTCACCGGTCCGGGCTAACCTTCTACAGCTGTTCATGGTGGATGAGAGCTAGTTTGACATTAACCTCGGAGAAGCTCACACACACAAACAGGAAGCACGTGCTGCTCGGCATTAAATTACTTCCGACTGTAGCCTTTCAAAATAAAAGCATGGGGTTTGTAAGAAGTATATTTTTCAAAATATAAGAACACATTACGATATTGTTATTTTGAGCTTTGAATAAAGCCACACTAATGAACTGTAGAACAAATATTTAGTTACACAAGCAAATAATTGATTTGATAATGTATTTCACTCACTATTGAAGTTGACAGAAACATATATATACTGTGTATATATATATATATATATATGTAAACCTTTACACAAACGTTAACTCTACGTATACTAAACTTTACAGATTTTACATGAGGTCTATGTGTGGGATGGGTCATTTAATAATGTTCTAGTTAATGCAGGGCCGGCCCTGGCAATGTTGGCGACCTAGGCGAGATTTCAAATTGCTCACTGCTCTGTGTGTCCTGCACCAGATGGGTTAAAAGCAGAGTCTAAATTTCCTAAAACTGCATGAGTCTGTGCATGTGTTTGGGATAAATAAATGGATCTTAATCTTAATTAATGGTTTATCTACACTCTTCTAATAGACCTGTAGTTTATCTACTTGACGGTTACTGAGAGTCATCCACAGGAGATCATGTGCTTGTGTGTGTGTGTGTGTGTGTGTGTGTGTGTGTGTGTGTGTCTGTGTGTGTGTGTGTGTGTGTGTGTGTGTGTGTGTGTGTGTGTGTGTGTGTGTGTGTGTGTGTGTGTGTGTGTGTGTGTGTGTGTGTGTGTGTGGCCGCGGCGCTTCCCGGTGCTGCGGTGCGTCCCGGGGTTAGAGGATGATTGTGTGACGTTACTGTATTGTTTTACATTGCACGTGTCACATCATGATAAATCATTCTCTTGTGCCGCCCTCTCGGTAATTTGCGCCCTAGGCAGCCGCCTATGTCACCTGTACCAGGAGCCGCCCCTGAGTTAATGCTTAATTGATTTAGCAAAATATAAACTGAGGGCATAATCTGTAGTAATAATTATCTACCGGTGGGAGGCAGCAATGCACTAAATGGTGTCTAGTCTGCCGGAAAGAAGAAGAAGAAGAAGTCCGGGTTGGGACAACATGGCCGATTGTTGTTTACACATGAAATATGACAAACATGAGCACTGACCTCGCGTCGTGGCCCCGGGAGGACAGTAGCAGACAAACAGCAGAGATGACTCCCAGGCTCCAGTAGATCAGAACAGAGGGCCCCGTGGGGGTCGTGCTTTACGGGCCGTGTTGATGTTCCTGAGCCGCAGTAGACATGAAGATCACGGACGGTGTGTTGCGGAGCTTCCGAGTGGCCCGGACCTACAGTGAGAACTCCCAGAAAGTCAACTGTGTGGACTTCAGCCCGAACGGACAACATGCGATATCCAGCAGCGACGACGACTGCATCGTGTTGTATGACATCCAGGAGGGAAAGTTAGTATACAAAGTCAATACCCCCATTGTTTTTTAAGCTATTTATTTTACACATTTCCATCAATTTTAATTGTATCGTTTTGCCACTTCAACTTGTTTGTAAACAGATCTGTCCATTTGATGTTATTCTATCTATTTTAATCGATCTACCCCTTATTTTGCTCTTAAATTGTTTTGAAGCAGGCTTTTCAGATTTAAATTTGTTTTTATTCAGTTCGGTGTGTGTAATCAACTAATTTTTTTTTGTTTTCTTTACCTTAGAATGGGGCTTTTATACCTAAATACTCAAATGAATATGAACAGGGGTGTGCAGGATGTTCCCTGTGCTCTCATGTGATCATAACACTGACTGATTTAACCATTGTATTCTCTCTTTTTCAGACCCAAACGTACTCTGTTCAGCAAGAAGTATGGAGTGGACCTCATCCGCTACACACATGGGGATGCACATACAGTGGTCTACAGCTCCAACAAACTAGATGGTAACTAGAATGACACTCGGTGGAGTTAAGACCTCTGCCAACCTCTCCTAACAGTCCCTTTATGAAACTCTTAAATCCACTTGATCCGAAAATGTCTACACTACATGGTGCATACTCACAAATATCAGTCCCCTAAACATGTCAGAATTTCTTTTCCATCAAGATCCAAGATGTATTCTTTGAGAAATCAACCAGAATGCGGAAAAGCACCCCATCTCGCAATGTTTATACCCAGACCAAAATTCAATGGGTTCTTCCTTGGATCAAGCCCCACACCCCTACACAAACTTTTATGGAAATTGAAATCCAGCTGACAAACAATCAAGTGGACAGGGATGAAATCATAACTTCCTTGGGACTCACGATAGCCAACTGTTGGTACACAAACACCAAATACCAAGAAGAGAAATATACTTAAAGTACATGTGTTGGTGAATGAAGATGTTTTGTGCCGTGCAGATACCATTCGATACCTGTCTCTGAGTGACAACAAGTACATCCGCTATTTCCCCGGACACACTGCAAGGTGAGTGTATGTGACCACCTGGACCACCACTTAAAGAGAGGCTACATAAGCATAAAGTATGCATGACCCTTGTCATGTGATGGGCAGACAAATACCAACAGAAGACCAGCAAACATTTTGGTTCTCCTGCATAGTGTAAACTGGAAAGTATTTAAGGTCCTAACCAGGTCAAACCAAGAAGCCAAATATTATATTTTATTATTGTTTAATACTGTTATACATTTATGAGTAAAGTACATATTCTAATCTATCAACCCTCCATATCTTGTCCTACCATGCTGACAAGTATATCTTCACAATAACACATGGATACATAGTCATAAGAGCAGTCGTTATGGTTTACTATAATCCTGATCAGTGTGAACATGTTTCCCTCTGACATAGCAACTAGCTACCAGTTCTCCAAAGGTGCCATTAACTATCCCTTCATGCCATCTGTTCTCTTCCTTGTTGCACCGCATCCAAAATGATTGTTTACCACATATTGGTTTCAGGGTTATTGCCCTCTCCATGTCTCCCGTGGATGATACGTTTATCTCGGGCTCACTGGATAAAACGATCCGGATCTGGGACCTGCGCTCTCAAAACTGTCAGGTGATTATTCTGTGAACCGGTTGGAAAATGACCCTTCCTCTGTTCTCTGTGGGTATTGACTTCAATGTGTTCACCTACTGCTTTAGCTCTTAGTGCTTTAAAGCAGAACTTCCAAAATTACTCTACATCAGGCTGCTTTATGTCAACAGCAGGCAAAACCCTCTTGATACTAATAAGCATTTGTCCTGCGTCCACTGGGTGTCCCCAGAACTCCTGTAGGAATATGGACCCGCCCTCTCAGATGGAAAACTGTACCAAATTACAGCATCTAAAGCACAATATATAGTAAATTAAATTATATATGTATAAGTGTAGGGCACAAACACAAGTCAAAAATTAATTTGGCTGAAATATGGTGGTATTATTTATATATTTTCTGTCTTAACTTTTCACCTTTTCTCTGAATTACCTCTGGCACAGAGCGTATGCTTCCACCCCAGGCAGTGTGTTTGTTGATTGTTTGGTTTTTCTTTGAAACTTGGTGATAGAATGGGCCAAGAAAGAATCCATGGAAATTGAAGGCAGATTCAAGGAGGCAGATCCAGCAGATTCACTTTCTTATACGTTGCAAGAGAGGACATTTTTCAACATTTTACCATTTATCAAAGGAAACGTTCATTGGTCTCGATCAGGCACATTTATGGAACTGATATGTATGAGTGTGTATTACTTGGTGTAAGATTAAGTTTAAAAGGGGACTGTGGGGCCTTGGCAGAAGTATGCACTTTACTGAGTACCTTTCGTTATTTGTGTGTCTGTCTTTCAGGGTTTGACTAATCCACTGGGGAAACCTGTTTGTTCCTTCGACCCTGATGGGCTGATATTTGCTGCAGGGGTGGAATCTCAGGCAATTAAACTTTACGACCTTCGTGCTTTCGACAAGGTAAAATGCAAATTCATCGTGTTCACGTTTTGTGTCTTTGAGTGTGGGAGCCCTTTGTACTGCTGCTGTATTATGTCATGTCTATAACACCTTATATCTCCCTGTTGAAAGGGTCCATTCGCCTCCTTCGAGTCGAGGTTTAATCGCGTCTGTGACTGGACGGGACTCAAGTTCAGTAACGATGGGAAACAGATTCTCATCTCGACAAACGGAGGGATGATTCGTGTTGTCAATGCATTCAATGGATCTGTGCTGCACAATTTTTCTGTAAGAGACACACACAGTCATTTAATCACTCAGCCACAAATCTATCGAATCGCACCTGTTTACAGTTACTTGCATGTGGTTGAGGGTTTCTCTGTCTCTGCTCATTTGAAGGGCTACAACAACAGTAGGGGCATCTCCCTGGAGGCTTGCTTCACTCCAGACTCACAGTTTGTTATGATCGGTGAGCTAACATTCCGACGGGTTATATTTGATCGACCCTCCTGTGAGATCTCTTCCCTGATCTTGTTTAACCACGTCTTGCTGTGTAGGCTCAGAAGACGGGAGAGTCCACGTTTGGAGCACTGAGAGCGGGATGAAGGTGGCCGTGCTGGATGGGAAACATCCAGGACCCATCAACACGCTGCAGTTTAACCCAAGATACATGACGTTTGCCAGTGCCTGCACGAGCATGGTGAGATGATCCAATGCACTAAATCAGCCACTGCTGAACAAACAGCGATGAACAGAGTGATCATTTATATTTTCTCGTCTTGTTCTTTCTACAGAACTTTTGGCTGCCGTGCATTGACGACTTGTAGAGGGAGTGGATCCTCGTACGGTGCAACACATGGCCATCATGAAGTGATGCAGGAATACCTCATGTGTATTTTGTCACAATAAGAACACTGGTGTTGTAGTTTTGGAGACATACTAAACATTTTTTAAATATCTTAATGTTTTACATAAGTATTTTACAGTATTTAAACAAATTATGCTACTGCAACTGAAAAACATGTTTTATGTAATTTGTATTGTTTTTTATAGAATCCACTTTTACATTTTGTCATGATGTGTCTTGCATAATGTATGTGAAACATTTTCGGTGTTTTTATCATTAAACGTTTTGATATTGATGATGACTTGTTTTCGATTCAAAAAATGTGTTATTAATATGTGAAATCTGGATCCGCAGTTATATAGCTCCAGTTAACAATTACTTTTATTATCAGTAATCTGACAATAACTGTTTATTTTGGAATAAATAGTTTGGTCTATAAAATGTAATATAATATAACGCAGTATAAAAGCAATGTACTATTTCCATAAAGATAAACATTTTCATCCAGAGCATTTAAGAAACACGGGAGACCTGATTTATTTCTGTGTGACATGGGGGGGGACATAAACACTGTACACAAAGACATTAAATTTACAATTTACAAAAGAGAAAATGCAGACGAAAGCTTTTATTAGAAGAGAAGGATCTGCTTCCTGTTCACTATAGTTACTGGAGATGATGTGAAATATTCACAAGATCAGAGAGCGCTCTCCTCCTTTTGAAAGCCATTAAGTTTCAGCTTCTGAAATTTAACTACGGATCCCATTATATATATCTGTCTATGTCTCTTTAATCAAGATAGCTGCTCATTCATTTCTGTTGACTAGTGTATTGCTGCTTCCACAACAACAACCCATCGCTCATGTAATCTCACTCAACTAACTCAGTTGGTAAACCTGTGAACACACCTGCAAGTGTGAGAGAGAAACACACGCATCGTTTAATGGGTGTTTTATTTGAACACATAAAGTGTATCCTCCTGCAGCAGAGGAGCTCTGCTGAATAATGTATAGATGCTTGGGTTGTTTGCTCACCACAGAGTGAATAATGGATGATCCCATCACATGTAACCTCACAGGTGCACACTTATCTTTCTCTCACCAATCTGTGTGTGGGTGTGTGTGCGTGTGTATGGGAGGGGGGGGGGCATCTGATAGGTTAAGCACTTTAAGATTGTTGATTACTTTTTAACTTTTCACACTCATTCAGTCGTGTGTACCATTTGCTGTGTAAACACTGACCTTGTGTCAGTGACCAGGACCAGTGGACCTAAGGCCTCGGTTAGGCTGTCCACAATGAATGGAAGTCAATGCAAAGGCCTAATAAGAAAATCATCACAAACCCGTGTGTGGATCTCAGTGACTTTGCTAGTGTGTCAGTGATGGATTTATTTAAACTGACATTTAGGAGCCATCTCGTCCTGTTGACACACCTGCAGCTCGTCTCCTACAATGGGAAGAATGTACATTCTCACATTTTAACAGTGCACGTTTGGCTTGAGCTGTCCTGCCTCACTCCCTCCTCTTCATCACTTGTAAATATTAACACGTTCTATCCGTTTGCGCAACATGTCCTGAGCTTCGACACCCGCTCTTGTTCCCTGGTAACAATGTTGAATTTAGTGGCCAGATTCTGCCTTGGTGTCACATTTCCGCGGCTGGAATTTGAGATCATGCAGTTGTATCTGCTGCGGCCTCCGTGATAAAATGTCATTCCGTGTGTCCCTCTGGCAGCATCTGAAAACCCTGCCCTGATGTCACGAGCAGTGGATTCGTCCACAGCTCGGCGGGCCCCTCGCACAACAGAACAGGACAGTGTGTGACCTGGGAGAGGCACCCCCACCGAGACGTTTCAAAGTTGCGGTCATCGATACGCAAAGAGTTTTAGATCAGCGGTTAGGGTGGCATATCCACTGACAGGCAGGTTATTACTCATCAGCCACGGTTCCGCAGATTGTATTTCAAGTGTTAGGAATCTCCCGAGTCACCCTCCAACCAGGCGTTAATGTCACTGGTGTGCGTGGGTCCGTCTGTCTGCCATCAGTGGAGAGGCAGCCTACCTGCCGAGCAGACACCAGGAGAGAGGACACACAGACCTGGACCTGGTCCTTGTTGCACGGGAGCAGTGTGTAGAGGTGACTGAGCCAAGATGTCCCACCAAACTGGAATTAACGGTAGGAAAAACATATTTAAAGGGAAAGTATTATTATTATTATATAATTAGGTTGTCCCTTAATTGGTTTTAAACTCAGTCTAATTGCTTTTTTAAAATGTATTTTTATCTATTTAGCCTCATTCATGATATTCTTCAATTTTTTTGTGATTTAAACGTCAACTTACTTTGTCTTTTTCAATTAAATGCTGTTAATATGATTAATCGTGTGCTGTAAAATTCGCACATCTCTGACATCGCAAGTCTGGTTCTCCGTTAATGTGTCTATGATCTGTGTTGTGATGCCAGAAATTGTGACATTTATCACTTACAGGCATTTATGGATATTTAAAGAGCAACGTATACAAGGGTGTGTGCTATTGCATTTGGTAATTGGAGCGTAGGGGGACAGGTTGGCGGAAGCATATATCTCTCTCTCGCTCAGTCCTCACCCGTTCTTACATCATTTATGAGACAGTTGTGTTTGGTAACCATGGTGAAAGAGGAGGGGGGTGGGGGGTGGGGCTCAACAAATGGTTAAATCTAGTTTACAGCATCAAACTTCCCTGTCACAGTCTGAAACCAGGGGATAATGAGGATGTGTCATCAGTCAAACTCACATTTCTCTGGTCATTTTGTACATTTGTGGGTCCACCTGAGTCACTTGAGGTGATAGCGTGAGTCCCTGGCAGTGGATCAAATGTTCTCCCTGAGGTGGAGTCTCAGGTTCTTACTTACCTAACTCTGACTCACTTGCTTCAACCCCCCCATCCTCAGTTTTGACTTGTCTGCCTTATATCTGGTTACTCAAGCAACATCTGAGCTGAGACAGTTTCTGGCCGGGGCGAAGGGAGGGGCCATCAGAATCATGAAGATTGTCATCAAAAATGGTAAACATGAGATATTTATTTATACTAAAATAAATGTACTTATTTTTTCACCTTTCTCATTCTAAATCCTGAGGTGAGTTTAGTGATGCACATGTGTTCTGTCTGCAGAGGAGTTGGTGTTAGATTCATTCAGAGAGCCTGCATCCAGCTGGGACAGAGACTACGACCAGTGCCTGCTGCCTCTCCTCCAGCCTCGGGAGCCCTGCTACATCCTCTATCGTCTGGACTCCCAGAATGCACAGGGATACCAGTGGGTTTTCATTGCCTGGTCACCTGACCAATCAGCAGTAAGTTAAGGATATGCTGGTCCACATGTCATGGTTGATTAGTTAGTTTTTTAATGTAGTCATTCAAAACAATGGAAAGTTACTGTACCTGGAATAAGATTAAATCTAGGTTTTTTAAAAACACTTTAACGAACTCAAATAAGATCATCCATCCATCCTTCCATCCTTCTATCCTCACACCATAAAAAACATGTCTGGACTTCATTCTTTCCTCCTGTCTGCTGACGCATCCTCCAGGTGAGGCAGAAGATGATGTATGCAGCGACCCGTGCCACACTGAAGATGGAGTTTGGAGGCGGTCACATCAAAGATGAAATGTTTGGCACAGTCGAGGTCAGTGAAACTGTTCAGGTTTGACAACTCATCCATGCATCTTCTCCGAAAGACACTGTACCTCAGCCCCCTGTTGTCCTGGGGTCTGTCTGTGTTTGCAGGAGGACGTGTGCTTCCAGGGATACCTGCGTCACATGTCTTCCTGCTCCTCCCCAGCTCCTCTCACAGCTGCCGAGCAGGAACTGCAACAAATTAAATTCACAGAGGTAGAGTTAAGACAATATCAGATGTCTGAATATGGATAATTAGTATGTTATTCATGCAGAATCTTCTGTCTTCATCCTGATTGCTTCAACTTTTTTTTCTTGTAGGACAAAGTTGTATGGGTATGTAGATTTTCCTCCTGATACAAATTCAAGTGTGTGCATGAAGAAGAAAGCGGTGGACGGTTTTAAAACTGTCTCTTCTGTCCACAGGATGAACGTAGACGAACCGGGAATCCAACCCCACGAGCCAAGGTGCGTCTTGTCCTGTACATGTACATACATACTCTGTTGAAGCAGTCATGTTATTTTATTTCCATTTGTTTTATTGTGCAGGTTACAATGGAGTTTGGCTTAGACAAAAGGGCACAGGCTCTTCAGGGCCTCGCATTCCCGTTACAAGAAGAGGCCAAACGAGCTCTGCAGCAACTCAAGAAGAAACGCATCAACTACATACAACTGGTGAACTCACACTAACAAATATTTAATTACTATTAAAGTAAACAGCATGCAACATGTAAGACACCCCCCTTATTCCAGTATTCTCAGCAAAATCAACGGGGCATTACTTGACCCCAGAGCTTTGTTGTGCCCCTTGTGTCTCAGAGGCTGGATGTAGAGCGAGAGACCATCGAGCTGGTTCACACCAAACCCACAGAGACCCAAGATCTTCCCTACAGGATCCCCACAGATTCACCCAGATACCACTTCTTCATCTTCAAACATTCCCACCAGGGTCAGATGCAGGAGGCGCTGGGTCAGTACACACTCTCGCCCAGATTTGACAAGTCACAGTAACTTTGCTTATCTTCCTCTCATTTCTATTGATATTTTAAGGAGTTCATTTTTTAAGTTAAGTGCCACCGCACCAGGTTCTTTTGTCTTTGTCCAAGAAGCTTGAACAGCAGACACTATTATAACTGATCCAGTGAAGCAACAAATATCAACTAACCACTTCATGCACTCCTCCAGTGTTCATATATTCGATGCCTGGCTACACCTGCAGTATCAAGGAGAGGATGTTGTACTCCAGCTGTAAGAACAGGCTACTGGATGAAGTGGAGAGAGACTACCAGCTGGAGGTCACCAAAAAGGTACAACATCACCCACTTATTGTTTAACGACCAAAGCTTCCATCTGCTGAAGATTCTAACTTATGTGTGTGTGTGTGTGTGTGTGTGTGTGTAGATGGAGATAGACAGTGGCGATGGTCTGACAGAAGACTTCCTATACGAGGAGGTGCACCCGATGGAGCACACCCTAAAGCAGGCCTTTGCCAAGCCGCGTGGACCAGGAGGCAAGAGGGGCAACAAACGCATCATCAAGGGTGCCGGGGAGAACGGCGAAGAAAGTTAGATGCTGTACACACACATATATAAACAAGTACACAAGAAGAAAACCGATACCCGATATGTATGAATTGACTTGTTATTTGACCGTTTAACTTCTAGCCATTCCTTCTTTATTTTTACCCATGGACACACGCACACAAAGATAGATCCACCATGAAGCAGAAATGTGAAAATGTGAATATTTTTGTGAAATTAAAGCCAAGATACTAAATTCAAGGAGCTGCTTTGTGAAAACTGAATGAGAGGTCAACTTTCAGGGTGATTATCAGCTATTGGATTTTAGTTTGAATACCAGATTATAGTGGGAGAGTCCTGATGAAGTAATGACACTTGAAGGAAGGTGCAGCGGCTTTCAGATAAAAATCTACAGTCATGTTAATCTTCTTATATCTGGTGAATTAGTGGGTTTGTCAGCCACGTAAAACTCCTGCTGTGAGGCCAAATCTTTTTGAAATCCATCTATCAATCATATATACAACTTAACGATTGAGAGTTTTGGGGGACCTGGAACCAATCACAGCTTCTCGCACAATATAGCGAGAAGCTGGGAACACCATGGACAACTTACCTTTACCTTGATATTACTTTATCGTTTGGAATTTGTCTTAGCAAGCAAATCTGGGCCCTTACAAAGAATGGAATTATAAATCCTAAAACCAATGTTCAAATAAATAAAACCTCAATGTAAAAGATTTATAGATAAGACACTGGCTATCTCTTAGGAAAAGGGAGAAAATTAAAAAGCTTGCTATCTGGGTGGGAGAGGTCTTAAACCTTTCCTTTGTAATCTGGGATTGTAGTTTTCCTCTAGCGCACTTTGCATAACCATGTTCAATCGTCTATCCTCTGCTGACACATTCCCAACCCAGACTCATATAAAAAAAGGTAAGGGGGCTCTCTCCACTGCCGCACGATATATAAATGCAATAATCGTCTGAAAAAGAAAAGTCTCTGGTGAGCTTCCTTCACTTGTGGTGGTGTAGGTCGCCAGTGATTCACAGGGCTGACATACAGAGACAAACAACTTAAGAGTCCTCATTTACCCTAACCCCAACCTGACCTATGACCTCTGTGGTTGGAAGCCGAAGTACCAGGAGGAAACCCACACAGATACTGGGAAAACATGCAAACTCAAAGAACCAGTAATAATGGTGAGAACCGTCTTGCTGTTTGGCGATGGACAGTGTTCACTACTTAATTCAAGATCCACATTTTTATTAAGATACATAAATATGTCACAATCTTAGGGAAATGTTTATATACGGAAGCAAACAGCATCTAGAACATGTTCACTTGAATGTGTCCATAAAAACATCTTATATGAGTTTAAGATTGGAATATAACATGCTGTAAACATAAATCTAACTTCAATAAAGAACTTGAACAACCTAATACACAATATATATATTATGATGATGAATAGCAGCGAGTTCGACTCTGTCTAAAGGGGAAGAAAAAGCTCTTGGAATTCTCCCAGATGAATCAGCACAGCTACTGAAATGTAAGAAACACAAGTGGTTTTAGCCGAGCGTTGTGCGTCAGTCTTTTTCATGGAATGGAGCAGTGATTTGCTCGAGTCTTATCAGGCCTTTGGTAGAGATTTCAGAGGACAACTTGAAGGAATAAAATGCTTTTTATTTCCTGAATTTATTAACATTTGCCAATTTGTCTCAAAGCTGACGGCGTCCCCGTCTGCTCTTCTTCTTTGCTTGATCTCTAGTATTTATACAGTTTCTAAAGATCACAGGGAACGGCTATAAAATGTCTGTTTTAAACTGGGTTGTCCGTTACATTTTATTGGTGCAGAGATTCACTCTTCACATCATGGAAATTCATCCAGATCACATATTTTACAGTGGCCTGAAGTCACACAGTCAAGATTTAACTACATTCAGGTGACGGCTGTTGTTTTACATGGAGCCACAATAAAATATTTTCTTTATTCCCTCGTGTTTGTGACCTTGTTACCCTCTCACTGTGCATGTGTCAGTGTACATGTGTGTTGTTCTATTGTCCCATGTATTCTAAGTAGGCCTGCAGCAGCATCAGGGATCACTGCTCAGTAGTATAGGTCAATTTGCTGTGTGTGTTTTCCAGGAAGCCTCTCTACCCAGAAGCATTCAGCTGTGCATTCTGCTGCTCTCACTGCTCACGGGAAAGACTCTTGATGTGAACTTTTTTTTTCCTGGAAACGCGGCACAGTACTGAAAGGCAGTTTTCATGTGGTCATTATCTCTGTACATGGGAGCTATGGCGTGGGCAGGACGGCGTAGCCTTGACTTTTTGAAGACATACCGGTTTCTGACATGGCACAGTTGAGTGGAATTCCTGGAAAACAAAAAGAGAAGAAAAATAGGGAGAAAAAATCCGCCATTTGCTTCACAAATCTCCACAGGCTGAGAGGTTTGTGGTAAGAACAAACTGTGGATCCTGGAGGGAAGGAATGGATGAATGGATGGAGTGTGTGTGATATAGAGCAAAGTTGTGTCTGCTTAAAAAAAAGACACAAAGCCAGAGAGTCAGAAAGTCAGAGATACTGTGGTTATCATTTTGAAACTGTATAAGTGACATTATATAATACATATATACAGTGTATGGTTGTAAAACTGTATTTCCACTCCACTGAACGTGGATCCAGCATTACACAAGTTGCTGCCTGCAGCTGCATCAAGGCAACGGCACTAGAAGTACCGGAAGTTTTGCTCTACTCTTTCAGCATAAAATACTAAAAACCGTCAGTAAAAAGAACAACCGGTGATGGAGGTGACAATTAAAGCGGTAAAGCAGCTTTATAGAGGCTTTGGTGCGATTTTTACAGAGACCCAAAATCCTCTGCATGCACATGTTTATACATAGAAGGAATTTGACTCCAGTCTCTTGTAGCTCAGTTTGCAAACATTAGTAGGTGAAGTAAATAGATTAATTTTACAAATCAACAACAAACAATGATATATGGCTTTGACGTTACTGCTTCTGTAAAATATAAAATATAAATATAAGTGGATCCTTCCACTTGTTTACATTTCACATGGAGGTGATAGTGCACACCTATTGAATTAATATTTTTGTATACAGAAGGTAAGTATTAATATATTATGAAATGAATAATACAAATTGTCATAATATAGGCTATAACACAATCGTGTATATATTTCATAATCTAAAACGCTTATGATGTGCCATGCTGACAGAAACGGTTATTGCAGGTCGAATTTCTGTAACTCCAGTATCACTTCAAAATGATCCTTTCATTTCACTATGAAATTACCTCAGACTCCATTTTAGTTCATCATCCTGCATTTCAACACAATGTTGTGAATCGTGAACACATTACATTGGCAAATTTCAATAACTAGAAGATTTCCGAGACTTCAGATTAGGTTATAAGTGGAGCTGCAAAAGGGCTTTACTTAAAATAGGAAATTCTTTCCCAGCCAAGACCCTACAAATCACAGGTCTACAGTGTTTTGAGATGAGGTGCAGGAAGTTTTGTTTTGAAGGGCGTACAGGAAGTGGTGTGTGCACACAGTGTGTGAAGTGACGGGGCTCAGTCAGAGTGTCACTGCGGGCGCTGTCACACAAAACCTTTCTCGGAATCAGATTCCTGGAAGCTGAGTGAGTTCAGACTGAGCCGAGCTGTTTTCTGTCCTGCAGTTCACTGAATACAGAGCACACACACACACACGTACACACACTTTGAGTTACAGCTCACACACTCTCAGACGATATATTCTCTACAGTAATGTTCACTGTCGCCTCCATCAGAGTCAGTCGCTGATATCTGATTATTGACATTTTGATGGATTATTCTCTGGACTGTTTATAAATCTGCTCAGATTCCATATGGTTGTGTTTGATTTAAGGTAAGAGGATTTCAAACATAATGGAGCTCTCATTGCAATGTGTGGGATGTGGTATTTCTCGTTATTGTTGTTGTTATTATTATTATTATTTATGACCTGTTTTATATGCAAGTACATGTATTGTGCATGTGCATGTACATGCGCATATATATGTAATATTACTTTCAATAAGGGCTTGACTACAGAGTAGCTGACACAGTCAGATAAATATGCAAACAAACAAATTGCATTAATATCTATTTATCCGTGGTGGTTGTAAATAAGATTTATTCAAACAATTTCTATATACTATACTAATATGAATATGATCGAAACCAACCATGTACCTGACTAAACGTCAAGTAATATGTTTTGAAATGTATCTATACAAACCTAATAATTTAGATATTAATTTCGTTATATCACTGTATTTACTATAACTAGTAGTAGTATTTTAATGTATTTTACCTATGTTTCGTTTTTTGTTTGATTTGTTTGTTGTTGATGAACATTATCTTGACGTCTCTGCATGCTAACAGTCAGAAATGGTTGCCCGGGCAGTGACCATTTCTCAACATGAGGAGCAAGAAGCCTCATGCTGTTCACGTCCCTCTCCTCTGTACTGGGACCCAGCAGAGGACCACCGCTGCATCGCCTCCACCTTCCAGTATCTACAGACCTCAGGTACTTTACTGCTTTTCACTTCAAATTTCATTTATTTATTATTTATACTACAACCAGCCATTTGCTTTCACAAATTATTTCCTGTACAGCCCTAACAGCTGCAAACTGGTATGTTTCTTATTCTAATGTTATTTACATTGGGTTTTTTTACGCTGTGTGTGTACTCCACACATAGCGATTACAAATCTCATTACCTTGTGATGGCCAACAAGATTATTGGGGTTAATATGATCATGTATTTAAGAGCTTTGCCAGGTGCTGATTACTTAACGGGAATCGCTGGAGTGTTTACTATTTGAAGCTACTCGATTTGTAATTGAGATGCTAAAGAAGCCGAAAGATCTCTTTTGTGATTAAAAGAGATTTCATTGCGAGTGAATAATAAGAGTGTGATCCTCCTCTGTCGTCATTGGGGGTTATGTGTAGAAATAATTGGTGGGAGTCTCCTATCCTTAACTAGAACACTTTAAATGACCATGTTCTCCAAAGCAAATAAAAGATCCAAATTCTCTTGTTTTCCAGGCTGGTACTGGGGTTCCCTCTCAGCAAGTGATGCTCGAGAAGCTCTCCTGACAAAGTCTGAGGGTACGTTCCTGGTGCGGGACAGCAGCCACCCGCAGTATGTGCTGGCACTGTCAGTGAAGACGCGCTGTGGACCTACTAGTGTACGGATAGAGTACAGTAGGGGCTGTTTCTGGCTGGACTCCATCTCCCCTGGTCTGCCTCACCTGCAGTCCTTCCCGAACGTCCTTACCCTCATACAGCACTACAAGAGCTCGGGCCACGCGCCACAGGACCAGGCATCCAATGACTTTACCCCCAAAGCAAAGCCTGACCCTGCCAGTGGAGTCCCCTTAAACCTGATGCAACCTTTACACAAACCAGAGGCCTTCCCCTCTCTGCAGCACCTGGCACGCCTCACCATCAACAGACACACAAACTGTCCGGAACACCTGCCACTCCCGACGCCTCTGCTGCGCTACCTGCAGGACTACCCCTTTCACATATGAGGGTCTTCGACACAGAGACTAAAACGCGGATCAGGGTCACACTCCACGACCACGCACTGTGACTCTGGGACAGTGCGACACCCCAGGGAACAGAGGCTGGTCCAGAGGGAGAACACTGTGAGCATTTAACGTTAAATTTGCGAAGAGGAATGTTTATTTACTGTTCATGAACTGAGTGAACCCGACAGCTAAGCAAACTCTCCTGTAACACGTTCAAAAAGCTTTTAAACGTGTCCTACATCCCAGTTGTTTTCCTGTTATGGACATCATGATACAACAGGTATTCTAATCATGGTTTACACAAAATGAGAGTTTGGAGCGGAGGGGTCCGTTCCCTGCTGGGTCACCTGAATAACCCTCTTCCATTCAAAATGTAGAAGAATGGAGATATCTGAGGCTACACTGATTACCTGTGTTGTATCTAATATTGCATGTTGATAAACTAAGGTCAGGCTGACACTACTTGACATGCGGTCAGAGTCGACTGAAACAGTCATTGTAAAAGATCAAATAAAAAAGATAGGGTACAGTGTGTGTTTTGCGTTTCTTTCATGTCCTGTATCTTTTCTAAAATCAGATATCTTCCATCACTAGAAGTAAAAACACACAAGGTTTAAAAAAAATCATAACCAGAATGAAGATCAGAGGATGATGAGTATTAAGTGACATCTGGTTACCAAGCTGGTTCTTCTTGGAAGAGGATCAAACAGGCCTGTGGATTTCAGAGAATCAATTTCAGAAATGTTTCCTCTTGTTATCCAGAGTGTTTTTACTGCTGGTATGAATGGGTGGCTTGAACATGCTGTTGGGGTTTCTATCATACTCCCTCTGCCCACTAGATGGCCCTGTATATAGTTCCTGTGTCCTGACCCACCTGTTCACCTGTCGTCCATAATGTCCTCTGGAACTTCTACCTCTTCTGCCATCATCTGCTCCCTGGTATTTATCCAAGCCTGTTATCCCTGTACAAAATCATATGTCATGTGTGTGTTCCTCCTCCTGCTACCTGTGTGTTACCTGTAGTCTGTCCCTTCCTACCTGTCTGCTTCCTCATCACCTTGTCTATTAGAGTTCCTGTATTGCACCAGCCTTCCTGTGTGTCTGCGCTCCCTGTGCTCCCTCCACCCGCCATGACCTCAATCTGACCTAAGATCGACCCGGCAGACAAGCCCCTCCTCAGCCTGCAGAGGAGACCTGGGAGGATTTTAGATTGGATTCTTAATGCAAATCCAGATTTCTTTGAGCGACTACTTAACTTTAGCGATGTTAAGTCGGGCATCCTTACAGACAACCAGCTCGCTTCCATCCTCTTCTGTCCATCATGCTCCGCGGCCTATTTTCTGAGCTACTGCAGGAACGTGAAGCTACCTTGCTGATGGTCCTGTTGCCAGCCAAAGTTCCCACATTGCACCAAGCTGCTTGTGTGCGCACACTTGCATCCCCCCTGCCTGTGCGCCCACCAGCAACCATGACAGAGATCCTCCATTAGTGGAAAACATACTTCCTTTCAATATCATTACCAAGATGAAGATCAAAAGGCGGTTCACGCTTATTGTTTTCATTAGAACAGCTAGTCAGAGTTGAAACCTGATGCTGTTTTCCTGGTCTCTCTCTCCCCCTCTACCTATCTCTCTCTCTATTTTCTCTACCCTCTTTTCCAGCCCTCTCTCCTCTCCTCACCATTTTTATCTGCTCAACCCAAACGGTCAAGGCAGATGGCCGCCAACATCTCGTTTGGTTCTGCTGGAGGTTTCTTCCAGTTATTAAGGGAGGTTTTTCTGTCCATATCGCCAAACTGCTCAGTGTGGGGACTGTTGGGTTTCTCTGTTATTCTTAAGGTCTATGTAAAGTGCCTTGAGATAATGTCTACTATAATTTGGCGCTATACAGATCAAATTGAATTGAAATTGAATTGTTCGTGGAAAACTGTTGTTAGGTAGGAGTGGACATCTGTCAACACACTGGTGTTATTCTCAGAGGAGGATCATACATGCCTGTGGATTTCAGAGAAGCAAACCTTCCTCCCCGAGTGTTTTTTGTTCTCATCGTTGACCGGCCACTCAAACGTGCAGATGATTAGAAAGTTTCAATCTGACTGTTTTCATGGAAACATGCCTGAGTTGGTTTCCACGAGGTGGAAGTGAGCAATGCTGAGAAAGCCTCTTATCTGGATTAGAGAGAGAGCTGTAGTTATTAATACACTGCTGCACCGACTGAGAATAGACTCAGTCTCCCCGACTGTCTCTGCCTCAGCCCATCAGGAGTGTTTAAATCATTTCTCAGTATGCGTTTATTTAATCAGCAGCATCATCTGAACCCTTTTCTCATTACAATCTCCATCTGGAATGAAAAAGACTAAATGTGGACTAAAAGTATCCCTCTGAAAGGAAGTGTAGTACTACAATATATAGAGGAAGAATACAATTTAGGTCTATTCATGCAAAAGTGTCTCACATGGAAAAATAAGAAACCAGTCAACTACCCTGCTACACTGAATGTTATTAATGCTAATCTTATGCTCATTAGCTGCACTAAAGTAAAATATCAACCATGGCTTGTCCTATTTAACATGTTTTCCTGATGTTCAGTATCAGCTGACATGATGAGGGGGCTCCTTTGTTAATAAGGCTTTTTTTTTACATAGGATAGTTTGACATGTCACAGCAGGAGGGGAATAGGCATAAATAACGAGATTAATGTCGGCTGAGTTCCATTTAACTGCCTCAGCTTCATTTTCCTGGTATTGTGCCTGCTGGTTCACTGTCATGTCTCATTGGGGCACTTGAGCAGAACAGAGCCGCTGTTAATGTTGTTAGTGACACTGCTGGTTTTTCTTCTATGAAAAGCAAAAATATGTTTTGCAAACAAAGGACAGTTGTGCTTACATGGTACATATTATTATTATTATCTGATGGCCGAGTCATCAAATTACCAATCAAAGAGCAAACAGAAGGTCGCAGCCCATGTATCACTCTTGAAATAATGCAGAGCACAAAGAATGCGAGGAACAGGGCCAAGCTGCTCTTTTAGGTTAATTTATCCATCGCCCCAAAAAGTGAAGCCAAACTGTCTCAATCACCAACTGGTGGCTGGCTGCATCACATGTCATAAATCCCACTACTCCATGTTAGTTGATGGGACATGGACCAAACTAAACATTTTAGTTAGTTCTTACCATACCGATATTTGTTCATGAATCTAGTAACTTTCTCTCAATTGGTTCTCCCATTATTCGACAGCCTTATACTTACATTAGCCTTGGTTATATTTTGGATTTTTTAAGACTAATCTTTCTCAGTTGTGATAGGAATATGTATCTCCATGTCTGAAGGCTGCACACCAGATATTGTCTGGCCAGTTCAGATCATATTTTGTGTGAAGCATTTGCACATGAAGGTACTGTGCCAATTTTCTGTTGCCTGATATAAAATAACAGATTGATTACTCTTTATATGAAACATCATAGTTTGTTTATTCCTGGCTAAAGGACATCATTTGGTGACATTCTGTTCGGCTGGTTTTGAGAAACATATGTAACATTTATGGTGCCCCTATATGGGTCTGACTCAAAATGGCCTATTCCCAGAAGACAATTACCAACACATACTTTATGAAGAGTGGAAAAATGGTTTCTGAGTTAAGCTCAACAATTGCCTTTCTGAGGATATTTAGGTTTACGATAATATTATTGGATTGACCTTGCTCAAAAGAAATTAGTTTCATAAGCCCTCAAATATTAACCCAAATTGTGTGTTCGGTGTTGAAGTCAAATTCCCCAAAAGATTGATTTGTTTTACTGATTTCCGCATTAGACAAATTCAAATAATAATAGTAAATGAATAATACAATGAAATAAATAATAAAACTGTATATCTTTTGCATTAATCTGTAAAGCTATAATAGAACCAAAACAACTCAAAACAAACATTTATGATGCTTTCGCAAACTTTTTGAAGAGCTGGACTTTTTTGCAAGGGTGTGGGATAATAATAATAATAACAACAATAATAATAACAACAATATCAATAATCTCAATAATAATAGCGATTATTATTATAATTGTAATCATTATAATTAGTAGTAGCAGTAGTATTGTTGTTGTTGTTATTATTCTGTGCTGTGGTACTGTTTGTACAGCGGGGCACTGTTTTCCTCTCCCCGCCCCTGATTCACTTCCTCCAGCAGCCGCGGCGAGGAGGCCAACAAAGCACCACTTGGAGACCGTTTGGATTCATTTTAAAACCATCAGCAGGTGAGAGTTGAACATTAACACGGAGAGTGGAGCTTAACGTGGTCACCAAATAGTTTAATAAGCAGCACCATTGTAAAATGTATTCAATACACTTATATGTTCTTCCGATATTGGGTAGCTAAGCTAACTAACCGATAAAGTCGCATTGACTTCCGTTATGCTAGCTAAGTCTAGCTAGCTAGCCGCACCGGTTTGTGGGTGAAAGGAAAAAAAGCGAGGCTTTTGCCGAGTGGTCACACGCGAGCCACGAACCCTGCTGTGTTGTCATATGCATCTTACTGTAAGTGTCTCAGATCCAGGATGTCACATTCAAAGAAATTCACCAAAACGTAAACTTAGCGCGGTAGCCGCGTTTCCAGCTAATGGTAGCTGTTAGCTAGCAGCTAGCACCAAGTCTTTTGTAAACAGAGGATGTTCGTGCTCGTTAAAATCTGGGTCAGTCGGCACAGCAGTGAATCTCAGTTGTATATCAGTACCCGCACTCAGTGTGTTAACCCCAGTGTTAGTGTAGTTGGTGAACTAATGGTGGTGAATGACAAATGTTTCGAGGGGAAATTAGTCGAGCTTGATTGTGGGGTGGGTCAGAAACACTGGAGCGGAAATGTATCGTCGTAGAAGAAGGTTCCTACTCCCACTTAACATCTCAAATCAACTGAAGCCATGAGCTCTGGGCCTTTTCATGACGTCCACGTGTCCCCCCTGTATATAACACACTATACAGCTGACTGGTGGAGTGTAAACAGTCCTGACGCTGAATGCTAAATAGCTAACCCCGGGTGTTGGTTTCAGACGACTCCGGCGTTGTGTCAACACAGCTGAAGGTTACTGCTGCTCATCGGTTCTCACCGGGGCTGTGGCGGTGGTTGCATAATGTCCGAATGCAATAAAACATGACCCTCCCTGTTGTTAAAGATAAAGAGTTCTCTTGTCGTAACCCTTGTTGGTTTCTGTGTCTTGTCTGCAGCGATGGCAGCGATCAGGAAAAAGCTGGTCATAGTGGGAGATGGAGCCTGTGGGAAGACCTGTCTGCTGATCGTGTTCAGCAAGGACCAGTTTCCAGAGGTGTACGTGCCCACGGTGTTTGAGAACTACGTTGCTGACATCGAAGTTGACAGCAAACAGGTAAGAATTGTTTTCTCACATTTCAGACCAGAATCGGTGTTGTGTAACCGAGCACCTGAGTATGATTACAGCAACAGATGAGATTTTTTAACTCATGTGTTTTAATCATGAGTTATCACTGGAACATAAACTGCTTTCAGACGTGCAATGAACTCTGCTCAGTTGATCTGAACACTATCCAGAACTTTTCCTGCCAGCCCTCCAGTAAAACTTCCAGGAAACTGTAGTGAGCCCGTGAGAGAAAGCAGTAGGAAAATGTCAGCCAAGTTCACAGCGCGCTACGTTGATAACATTTCTAACACACAACAGATGCAAAACGTAATTTGAAAAACCAACAAAAAGGATAAAAATATCTGGAATGAAAAAGAGCTGCCGTAAGACACAGACAAAGACGTCAACTTGCAAAGACAATCAATTTACAAGGCTTCTGGTGGAAATGATAAAATATAGATTTGATAATTTCCATAGCAGAATGTTTTCACTATGTCCTGCGGAGTAACTCCGGAGAACTGCAAAGCGCAGCAGGATTCTCTCTGCTCGTTCACAACAGCAACAAATTGTCTGCAGGATTGGTGAGGGGTGGTTCAGCAGGCAGAGGCAGGATGTAACCTGTTATTTCCACTGCAGAGATCACATGCTTTTGTTTACAGCTCATCTGCAACAGCCTTAGCTCTTATCAGCACAAACTTTCTTGATGCCTTCGTTGGTGTCGTCCACGTGTTTAGCTCTAGTTTTTAATCCGGAGAAACATTTACTTCTTTTTACTTTTCACGTCTGGCGAGTGGTAGAAGTGTCATTAACAACCCCACTCGCTCACCTGGATCGGGGGGGGGTCTCCTGCTGTGATCCTACATTGGATTCTCTGAGCTTTATACTAATGGGCCTGGCAGAGTGTCAGAGAAATTTCCGTTCACAAATGCAGTGTATGCAGAGTATTTCGGGAGTTAGGCGCATGTCTGAAAGCAGCTCATGTTGTGTACTGCCTCCTGCGTGGTCTACTCAGGTGCTAACATTTCTGCACTGGATAGATCTTTTATAGATATGCATTTTATGTGTCATACTACACACTACTCATCTGTGATGACACAAACTATCGAAGGCTTTAAAGTTACATTTTACTGCTACAAACTACAGTGGTTGTTAAACAGTGAGAAGTCAAGGGATGGACTTTTCTCAATGATACTATTAATACTTAATATAAGCCATAACAACATAGATTTATAATTTTGCAAGTTTTAGCCTTATCTATATTTATTTCAGTTATGAAACCTCTTCCAGATCCTGATGTCCTAAATAACAAGGTTACACAGGCACTGACAGACCATATTACTAAGGGAGTGATATGGTCTGTAGTTACTTCAGGCAAAGTAATTACAGCTGAAAACCCCCTGTGAGTTTCTGAATACCAGTTAGTAGTGTAGATAATTATGGCTGTTCAATGTCAAACCTGTTGATCAATAACTTCCTGATCAAAAGCTTTGGTTTTGTATGTTTGATTTATTGTTGTGTTTTGTGACAGGTGGAATTAGCACTCTGGGATACAGCAGGTCAAGAAGACTACGACAGACTGCGTCCGCTCTCCTATCCAGACACTGATGTTATTCTCATGTGCTTCTCCATCGATAGTCCGGACAGTCTTGGTAAGTAATAATAAAGACCTCCATAGTGTGATTAATGTTTATGATACATTATGCCCTTCTTGTGAATTAAATTAAATTCTGAAAAAACTAATTAGGAAGCATTGCCATGCTTTGAAAATTGATTCGTTTAACTGGAATCTCATTAAATAATTAGTAGAGAACCAAGACAACAGGTGAGACCAGTTAGAGATGTGACGAGGATCCATTGATTTCATGTTAAGATGACATTTCATGTTTAACCTTGACAGACATGTTGTAAGGTGGAGAATTAGAGTGGGACCCTCCTCCTCTAGTGATTGTGTCAAATCATGTAGCTCCCTTCACAACTGTATTCGGTTGTCATGACATTTATCACATAACTGATGAGTAAACTGCATCCTGCTCTATTGTGAACCAATGTCTCCATCTAGTGACAGGATTTTTTTTGCTCAGGGTAAAAAAAGGTCTACACCGGCAGTTATTCTGCAGTGTACGGTTGCATATATTTGATATAGATTTGATAATATCAGGCTCTCAACTGTAAGAGTTTTCTGCATTATGTTGCGTACTCCTTAGATTTTGTATTGTTGGTCAGAAAAAGCCACACTTTGATTATATCACTTTAGGCTGTAGGAAATTATGATGGGTGTTTTAAACCATTTTTAGTGTTTCATAAGCCAAACAGATTGATTTAGATAACAAAATATTCCAAGTTTATTGAAAATAATCATTGGTGGAGTCTCTGACTGGTGTTGTCTTTTGTCCCATCATTCAGAGAACATCCCTGAGAAGTGGACCCCTGAGGTGAAACACTTCTGCCCTAACGTTCCCATTATACTGGTGGGAAACAAAAAGGACCTGCGTAACGATGAACACACCCGGAGGGAGCTCGCCAAAATGAAGCAGGTAAAAGTGTAGAACTCAAAGACACACTAACACTCTCCTACTAATGAATGCATGTGTCCTAAACCTGCTCTTGACCTTTTCTGTAGGAGCCTGTGAAATCCGAGGATGGTCGGGACATGGCCAACAGGATTAGTGCCTTCGGATACATGGAGTGTTCGGCAAAAACAAAGGATGGCGTGAGGGAAGTCTTTGAGATGGCCACCAGGGCTGCGCTACAGGCCAGGCGGGGAAAGAAGAGCACTAAATGTGTCCTACTGTAAACGAGGCCATGAGGACTGCTTTCTACTGGGGGAAAGAAGGAGCATTAGGTCAAGCCTACCCCCCACCCCCCAAACACACCCACACAAAAGACTGTTCTCCCCAGTTTTTACTAAAGGTGTAACGCTTTTACTTTTTTTTGTCTTAAGCAAATGTAGTCAGGTTCTGTCAGTATTCAATTTTGAGGTAATGGAAAACTACTTTTTTGTACTTAAAAATGAGTAAATTTGCCATAACCGACACCTCCTTTATCGACATGTAATCAAAGAGGTCAGCCAAGGGACCTGCTGTGTCATATCTGCCAACTACAGTTAAGTGCTTAAGCCCCGCCTGCTGATCTGAGGAATGTTTCCACAGCCAACTAGGGTGAAGTACCTGTACACTGTGACCCTTAGTCCTTTTAATTAATCCAACAAACGGATGCACACATGAAGTTGAAAATTCTGTGCGCTTCATATACGAATCCTTTGTGCAGTATGATCACATGCACAATATGAGACTGGAAACTCATTTTGTGAAAAACGCAAATGGAAACTTAGTGTTTTGTGTAATAAATTTCTTTGTAAGAATCTTGATTATTTGCATTACTTGTTTGTTTAATCACCGACACATAAGCACCTGATGAATTATGGTCCAGCTCAGAAATAGAATGGAAACTGGTGCAGGCAAGATGGTACAACCATGCACATGTAATTGGAGACTGTCTGTATGTATTTCGGAGTTTGCCTCAGTCCTGTGTAAACTGCATCGACAGCAAAGGAGACTTGTGGAAATTTTGGATTAATACATTACATGTCGTTTTGCTGATGCTTTTATCCAAAGCGACTTCCAATTAGTGCCTGATGTGATTAGTATTAATATTTCTGTAATATGCTTGTATTGTTCAGGTTTTAAAAGTAGCTTTCTCCACAGATCATTCGTGCAGAGTTACATTAAAAAAACTGACATTTAGAAAAAAACCATAGAAAACAGGACTCAGAAGTCATTTATTTAACACATGCTTAATACAAACTAGAAAACAAAATTGCAGATCCCAACTTTGGTGCCGAAATTAGATCCGACAGTGACATTCATCACAAATGAAAAATATGTAAATTGTGTTCACAATTTACCTTTAGTCCTTTGTTTTTCAACTGCAGAACAAATCCCTGACAATGCAAAAAGTATAATATAATGGACATGAAGGATAACATATTGCATTAGGAAACAAGTGAAGCACTTTATTAGGTACACCAAGCTAAAACAAATTCAATCCAACACCAACAGCCCAAAAGCATGTTCTACCTTCCTGAAATGTGGCATTCTGTATCGGACTGCATTGGGACTACAGTTCAACTCAATGTACCTAGACTGGGTCTTTAAAGTCAAAATGACACTGCAGTGATTTTATGTTGTAGAAGATCACGCTGAGGAACTTTATGAGTGGATGAACTACTGAAAGGCAACAACTGATAACAGAACTAAAAGGCAACGACCAACAGCTTGTGTCTGACAGGAAGTGTTCAAGGTGATCTCTTTAATATCAGGGTGAGACAATGGGGGACTGACATTTTCTAATAATTTTAAACACTAGATACATTTTTGGTTTGTTTAACCCAAGATATCAATCCTATGCAGTTTGCCACAGTACCGTCACGTTTCAAGGGATCAGGAAGTGCTGTGATAATCATCACCTCGAGAGTCAGTTGTTCTTCTTGGTTAGGAGTCCTGAGCGGGCAAGAAACACTGGGACCAGAGCCAGCGCTCCCAAAGCCACTGACACTAATGGTCGGTAAAAAAACCAACCTACTCCGATGGTGAGAAGAGACAAAGAGCAGGAGACACACAAGGCAAAGATCTTCAGCCCCACGGACACCAGCTCTCTGAGAACAGGAACCCAGTCCACTGCAGGCACAAGACACACAGGAACATGAAGGACAGACACAGACGTGAATTCAATGATCATTGACAGTGCTGCAGTATTGGTTTACCCAGTGTGTAGATGATGCGCATGGTCAACTGAATGCTGAGGAACATCAGGGCCCATCCTGCAGCCCTGAGACCCCAAGTCTTCAAACTGTTGTGCTGGTGCTCTTTCGAAAAAATTTCCTGGAGACAACGAAAGAACTGCATCAAGACCACGTGTTGGAGAACCACACACTTAACCAACATGTGACATTCATTTCCAGAACAAAAGCAGTGAAGAAGGGAGCTACAGTCCACAGAGACCTCTGCAGAGAGATCCTCCAGGTACAGGATCTCCAGCGTGTCTCCTGACTTGGTTTTAAAAGGCATCAGCTGCTCCCCTCGCTGCATGGCCACGATGCTGACCTGACAAAAAAAAAGATTGTTGTTACTTAATTTTCTTTTGACCAACTATTCCACTAATAGAACTATTGTCTCAGCACTGGTTTACTTCATTTGTCTGTGATGGATTTGATGCATCTTATGAAGGAATTCAACATAGCAGTTTTGATTGTTTCAAATACCAACAGACAGATATTATATGGGTCAGCACACAGAAACTGCTTAAAGACCATTATTTACTGACATGTCAGATAATGATGACTATTAACCAGGTATTCTGCATCACTCACAGTTTGAGCCGGGCCCAGCGGGGACGTCTCACCACTCAGTCCAGCGTACGAGAATCTCACACGCACGTCTCCGACCTCATGAATAAATCCAAACAAACAACAATAACTCATTAAATGTGCCAGTAAGGAACACATCATGACTGAAGGGGCCAGCACGGGCTGCAGCAGGGAGAGGTTCACCTCATGATACTCACCTCCGGCCTGCGCGGGTTTTGATTGTGATAGAAATAATCATCATAGACGGTGAGAAAACTGTCCAAGCTCAAGGCAGAAAATTTGGTCAAACTCAGGGTCTGGAAGTTCTGGATCTGCTCCACCAGGCCTGAGGATGAATGAGGATGAATGAGTGACAGTCTGACAAACGTAACAGCTGAATAATGTCTGTGTTTACATCAGGGTGTGAGATGGTGGAGATACCTTTAGACAGAACGAGAGGCCCGACTCGGACTTCAGGAGCCACCACTGTCACACTCTCAACCGCCATGGCACTGGAGGAAAGATTAAGTTAAAGATGAAGTAACAGAAATGGTTTTGGATTCCACAGATGACAAAATAATCGAATAAACAGATCCAGACCAATTTACTCGGCTATGATATTATTGGCCAATATGAGCCTTTCATCGATATAATGTTATCTGTGTCTATGTTTGCAGATGTGAAAACTTTAAACAAATTAGAAAAGATTTGTAATTACGTTTACATTTTACGTGAACAAATGATGTACTTTTTCTCAATTCAAATTCTAAACATTTGGTTCAATTCTTTTTATTTTTATTCATAGTTATTTATGATTAAGTTGATGGTTAAAGAGTCAAATATCAAGCCCGAATTACATTTCTTTGTAAGTTTGATAACACATTTTAAAACCCAAATTATTTTCTAGGACATTATCGGCCGAAATATCTGTATTGGAAATGTCTTCACTCCCTAGTGTTGGTATCGGCTCCAACAATCCAAATCAGTCGGGTTCTACTAAGAAGCGTCAGGTTACCTTGGGTTCTGGTGACCAATTTCTTTGTCAAAGTGGCGACTGCTGACCAGCTCTGATTTCCACTCAGTGTCTGAAGAGAGAGGAGCCACAGTGTGTCACATCATGTCACAAAATGTTCACAAAGACAAAAAGGTACAACATTTAAATAAACCCACTGTAGCTGTACGTCGTCTCAGTTTTGGTTTCTCCGTCCTCTTGGTAATCCCTGAAATCAGTCACCTCTTCAGTCAGAGAATATTCTGTATTCAAGCCAACATTTTTACACCTGACCTCACCCGAGTGTTGACACGCAGACAACAGACTCACCTGCTCTCCCGGTTCTCCACCCACTGATACATCTCCACCTGCCTCTGCAGCTTCACCGCCTGCACCGCCACTCTGTAGTTTGGGTCATGAAGGGGCTACACAAACACAAGGACATTGTGTAACTTTACTTGAAATAAATGTTTGTGCATCGCTTAATTTTTTCACTGGAGGTTTCATTTAATGGGCGGACAGTCTTATTGAATAGCAACACTCCCCCAGGCAGAAAGAATATAAGTTAAATACAAAACTTTTCTTTGACTAATTAAGTACAACCTACCTCTGCAGTGTGCAGCTGAGTAGACAGGTGAACTAGACGGTTGTTGTTCTGCAGCTCCAGGCTGAAGTACGGCCCCAGAGACACGACCTGAGACAGACCTTCATCCAGAGAGGACGCTGTTTGCAGAGTTCGTCCCTGAAGAGAGAGGCAGTTACAGAGAACATGCACCATGTTAGTCAGGTGTGACTCTAACCTGTGTAACCGCCTGGCTCTTGATATGATGCATTGAATGCAGCTTCTTACGCTGAGTCAGTGGTTCTTACCTCATTGGTAAAGAGAATATAAATTGAGAGAAAAAACAATCCAATGCCAAAAACGGTTCCTCCTGCAGTTTCACTCAGTCGCTCTAAGAATCCAGGATTGGATTTAACGGATACACGCTTGTGCTGGTTTGGCTCTGTATCTGAAAACTGACACAAATACACAACAACAAATAAAGATGAATATCGGCAAAGATCTGAAACAACACTTGGCCACTTGAGGACCGTAGATCTATTGTTTACAAATCCACAAAAAGTGAGATTATTCGGGATTAAGGATTCAGATTTGACTCCACAAAAGGAACAAGTGAAACATTTCTCGGCAGCCAACCACAGTGTGTCACAATACATTTAAATAACTTATCATACGATTGATAACATGTCACAATTCATGATCTGAGACTGACGCAATGAGACAGTTTCTGGTTCAGTCAAATAACTTTAACACAACACAAACCGTCAGGAGCTTCTTTACCTCATGGTGGATATGCATATTGAAACTAAACTTACTTTAACTTTTGGTTCTCTCTGATATTTCATCTATTTACGTCATTTATCCCACAAACAATTGTAATAACCCTCAGATGGTTTCAAACAGATCAGGAACTCTGCAGTGAGCCATGAGTGAGGTCCATTGTGCATTAGACACATTTCCTCTGACTACACACACCAGGACCAGTGACAGCAGCGTGTCACTGTAGAGTTAGCTAGCTATCTTTACAGGCGTGGACACATGACACGCCTCTTCTGTTCCAGAGCTAACTTTACTTCCTCCCTTCATCTACTGTTTTCAACGAATAAAACAAACTTGCTGTGACGTGACCCTTTCAGCATGACGACATTCAGGAGTCAGGAGAACTAGTTAACGAGGTTAGCAGCCACACGTTACTGTGCAAAGTGAAGGTGAAGGTAGTTGAGGTGCTAACTGTTAACTAGGTGACAGAACTCCGCTGTTAGGGCTGGGTGAGTCCAGGTTAGGTCAAACTAACCCGGTGTGTCTGAGTCACTTACTGTCTGTGATGAAGACATGTCTGTGATCTCTTCTGCTGCTCAATCAAACTGTGAACTTTGAGGAAACGAAGATGCGACTACAGACTACACACTGGGACTCAGGGTGCGCTTCATCTCCGCACATCGTGTCCCGGAAGCGGCTCGGGGCAGGCGGAGAAAGAGGCGCATGGCACGAATATTGAATTCCACCCACTGAGATACTCTGGTGACAATAACAAGCGCTACATATTCCTCTCATGTTATCATGGGTAATGTAGTTTTTGTAGCAAGTCAGTCAGGAAAGTTACTAATGAAATATCAGTGAAACGAATGATACTTAATTTAAAAACGTTGAATTTATGTTCATTTACACTTTTAGTTCAAGAGCATTTCACATTTAACTTTCCACTACAAAAAATATTTACAAATTAGTTTTCAGTAAAGGATATAATACATAAAATCTACATTGTTCAATAAATGTAACATAACATTGTAAATATACCACTGGTTTGATATATTTTACTACTTTTTTGTAATACCTCAAATATGTTCGCACACTCACTCTCACTCTCACTCTCTCTCTCTCTCTCTCTCTCTCTCTCTCTCTCTCTCTCTCTCTCTAGATATGTTCATCTTAAGAGGATTATTGCAAAGGGGAAGACAAAGCACCTATCAAACTCATACTTATGTCTCTCTGTGCACTTACACACAATGCACATATCCACATACACACACAAATACACGCGTACACACTAATACAGAGAACATTCACTTGGACTCAGTGAGTGTTAAGATGCAGGAATATGATGTAATAGTGCTTGGAACTGGTCTCAAGGTAAGAAAACTTGCATTATAATTTTAATATATACGTATCTGAGTCAATTGAGGTAAACAATAAGTGTGTAAGTTATTGGGGTTGATCTGCTCAGACATCCCCTTTAAAGCTAAATATCTGACAGTAATTCAGTTAATTATAAAGTGTCTTTTGGTGTCTTGATTTGATTGTGCTGTGAAGAGTGTGTAGGGTTATTCTATCATAACTATCAAAGATATCTAGAGACGTATTTACATCGGTGCTGAAAATATACTGATTCATCAGTTTCTCTTGATAGTCAGTTACTCTTGAAAGTATAAGTAACAGTTAATTTTTTTCTATTTGTAAAATTCTTCCCCTCTACCACTGTTTCTTTGTTTGTTTGTGAGCAAAATTACACAAAAACAAAATTGAACACCACAAAACTTGTTGAATAAAAAAAGAACCAATTAAATTTGATTGCAGGTCGGGATCGGGGGACCGATCCGGGAGTATTTTTTTTTCGCTTTCTTTAACATTGTGATAATTGGAGCGTTTTTCGATTTACAGATCCCAGGACGTGTGAGATCTAGAACAGCTTAATTTAATTAAAGGGGACTGTTGGGGCTTGTTGGAGGTATGAGTGTGATTCTAGTTCTGACAGTGTTTGACCCACTAACTAACAGCTTCCCTCTCTGTCCTAGGAATGTGTCATCTCTGGTTTGATGTCTCAAAGTGGGAAAAAAGTTCTTCACATTGACAGAAACCCCTACTATGGAGGAGAGAGCGCCTCCATTTGTCCCCTTGAAGAGGTGTGATCACACAAAACAGCAACACATGCATACGCACACACACTGCTCTCAGATCTGTGGTGTTCATTATCCAGTGTGTTTCTACGGTTACAGCTGTACAGGAAGTTCAAGCTTCCAGGTCCTACGGCCATGGGCCTTGGGAAAGAGTGGAACATTGACCTCATCCCCAAATTCTTTCTGGGCAATGGTGAGAGCTCAGTATTATCCATCTGAAGTTGGAATTGTGCGGAACATTTTGTTTGCGTTGTTTTGGTGTAAACAAGTGTGCTGTCTGTTTGCATTGCAGGTCAGCTGGTGAAAATCCTGGTGCACACTGAGGTCACTCGCTATGTGGACTTCAAGGTTGTTGAAGGCAGCTTTATATACAAAGCAGGAAAAGTGCACAAAGTCCCCGCCAATGAGGAAGACGCCCAATCTTCAGGTATTTCATTGCCCCGTTTTTGTATTTTTTTCCGAGCCCATTTATTATTCTATTGGATAATGTCAATAATTAACACAATGTTTCAGACCTGATGGGCATGTTCGACAAGAGAAGGTTCAGGAAGCTGCTGCTCTTCGCCCTCAACTTTGACGAGAGAAAACCTCGCACCTACCAAGATATGAACCCAAACAAAATGACCACACGGGACCTTTTCAGCCGCTTCGACCTGGGATTAGATGTAATGGAGTTCACGGGTCATGCCATTGCCTTACAAAGCAGTGACAGGTCAGTCCCAGGGACCTCCTTGTATATTCACCAGATGCTGACAGATGATCCTCAAAGTCAAAACCTGCCTGATCCCATTCTACCCTCACCTGGTGTCCCTGTAGTTACCTGGACCAGCCCTGTGTGGAGACCATCAGACGGATCCGGTTGTACTCTGAGTCTCTGTCTCGTCACAAAATCAGTCCATACCTCTACCCAGTGTACGGACTGGGGGAGCTGCCTCAGGGATTCGCCAGGTTATACTCACACTCTACTTAGGAGCAATATATTGAATTTTTATTCAGAAAAAGCTTCCCAGCTATTAGCAATCTGACAGTGACATTGGTTTTAAGAGGCATGCCCTTTGGTAAATGGGATTTACACCGGCATCTAAAAACAGGGCCATTATTTTTCCTTGACCTTTCCCATCCTGTCTGTGTGTTTCAGACTGAGCGCAGAGTACGGAGGAACTTTCCTGTTGAACAGACCAGTGGATGAGATTGTGATGGACAACGGCAAAGTAAAAGCTGTGAAATCGGAGGGGAAGGTAAGGTAGATAGTAGACAATACACAGGGAAAAAGTATCCATGTGGCATGATTGTCTATTTATTGAAATGTGTCTCTCTTTCTCTGCGTAACAGCTGTTCCACTGTAAACAGCTGATCTGTGATCCCAGCTATGTTCCCACCCGGGTGAGGAAAGTGGGACGTGTCATACGTGTCATCTGTTTACTAAATCATCCAGTTAAAAACACCCAAGAGGCCAAATCATGTCAAATCATCATCCCGCAAGCTCAACTCAACAGGAAATCAGGTATCATGTTTCTTTTGTTTTTTATTTGAATAAGAATTAAAAATGTTATATTCTGTATACAGCCCTTTTCACCGCATATAATGCAGTTCAAAGTGTTTGACCTGAAAACAGACATGACATTTTAAGACAGTAAAAAGTGTTAAAAGAATTAATGTATATGAAAAAAAGAGTTATGAATAAAGAAAAGATATAATTGAATCAAATTGAAACCAAGATCATAAAAATTGGATTTGAGCAGTTTTTTAAATGTCTCATCTATTCTGGGAGTTTGTTTCAAATCTTTGGTGCAAACAACATGAAGCTGCTTCACCATATGTTCCTGTCATTCGTCTGTCAGCCAGCCAAAATATTATTCCTGTTTATTCTTAAGAAATGACTTATTCTAAATCAAATTTTCTTAATATATGATCACACTAATGCATGAACTACTCCTCTGATTTCCCATGCAGATGTTTACATATCTGTGGTGTCCTTCACCCACAATGTGGCTTCAGATGGGATGTACATCGCCACAGTGAGCACCACTTCAGAGACCAGCAACCCGGAGGAGGAGGTGCAGCCCGGCCTGGATCTTCTCGAGCCCATCTTGCAAAAGTTAGTGACAAATTGTTTGAATATTCTCTATACACTTGCATGTAAATTGACATTTTAATCATTATTTGATTAACGGTATTTTCTGTCCAAAATTTGAATCTAGATTTGTGTCAATCCGAAACCTGCTAGTTCCCCTCGAAGATGGAAAGAAAAGTCAGGTGATGACAGGGAAAACAAATGATAAATAAGAATGTGGTGGACCCATGTGTTTGTAACAGATCCTCTCTCTCTCTCTCTACTCACTAGATATTTGTGTCCCGCTCACATGATGCAACAAACCACTTTGAGACTGAGAGTGAAGACATCGCAGATCTGTACCGACGCATCACAGGAGCAGAGCTCTGCATCGGAGGATCACAGAGACACCAGTCACAAACCTCTGACGACATGGACTGACAGACACAGAGCAGAGGGCAGAGGGTTTTCAGTAGCATGTAGACTGGGTCGTTAGTGGGATTCAAATGTTGTGTATTTTTTCACCTATTTGCTTGGTGTAAAATCTACCTTTTGTCAAAATTTCTAAAATAACACAATGTTGACAAAAAGTTTGGAATTTTGTATTTGTCTATTATTTTGAGGTTACATCCTCGGCATTTGAGTTTTGTTGCCATACGACTGTATGTAACCATCACTACAATTTTTTGCCACATAGTATTTATTATTTAAAGCACTAAATTATGAGCACAGTGGACAGTCTTTCCGATATTCTCATTAAACCAACACATAATTTCTTATCATGCTTGGTCCAGGCATCAGTTTGACTGTAAATAGCTTTTAGAGGAAAGCACTGTCACCTCAATGTGAGAAGGTTCTTTGTTTGAATCCTGGTTCAGCTGAACCAAGGTGTGGAATTTATCTTGGTTTTGTTTCCAAAGACATGCAGAGGAATAAGGTCACATGGATGAGTTCAAGTCCAAGAGGACTCTCCCTACCCCACTGTCTAAGTGCCCCTGAGCAAGGCACCTTACTCCCCTAACATCTGCTCCCCGGGCTCCGTCCAAAGCTGCCTATAGCTCTGTGTGTACACTGTGTGTGTTGTGTCCTGCTGTGTTCACACGGATAGATTAAAAGCAGAGGACACATTTCCCCCATGTAGTGTGTCTGTGCATGTGTGTGTGGGACCAATAAAGGAATCTTTGAATCTTGAATCTTATTTGAAGACTCTAAATTGTCTGTGTGTGTGAATGTTAGTAAGTCTCTGTTTGTTAACCCTGTGGTCGGCTGCCGACCAACCCGACGTCTCTCTCACCTCTCGCCCAAACTCAGCTGGGATTGCCCCCCTTGTGACCCCTAAAGGATAAGCAGTCTAGATAATGGATGGATGGGTCTTTTAAGCTTCAATCAATCCAGCAGCAGCAGCAGCAGCAGGTAAACGTAATCAAGCAGCGCCCTGCATGTGATCGACAGGGATTTAAACATTGGCAGATGAAAGAGATGAATCACATCGATGTTAGAGGATTTGTGGATTCTCATATCGAGGGAGCTTATGTGAGAGAAGGACAAAGACAGTGAATGATGTCACTTGCTTGCACACAGGCAGCTTGTGTGCACTGCAGGAGACAGAGGACACAGATTTAAGAGGCTTAACCAAATGAAGGACAGTCGCCTCCAACACCTCGTTCACACGACTGGAACATATACACAGACAAGAAGATTTTACTGTACAGATTCTCTTTATCTGCTGCACTACTCTTCATTGCGACTATTTAAAATGAAAAAAGTACAGCACACTGTATAAGTTCTTATACATTTATGCATGAAAATACATTAAATACATGATATTTGAGTTATGGCTAAATGTGACACTTCAAATATATCATTTATACAAATAATATTTTCGCCATAGGAACGCAGGTGAATTGTATTCAGGTCTAATTCTGCGGCATTTGTGTCCTCGATTATATACACATGTAGACACAGGGGGCTGCTCTTAACATATGAATCTGTACAATAATTGTTCTAACCAAACATCAGAGGTGGAGATGGCAGTTTGTCTCCTTTTGGAGCTTTGTGCAGAGGAACAACCATCTCACAGGCTGCACCATCTGATACTGAAGTACATCACAGGACTTACTCCTGTGTTAATTCCAGGGCAGTGCTGACAGGTGGAGGGATCAGTCCAGCAGCAGCCACTCTCCGCTCACTGGTCAGGAAGTTGAAGGTTGCACATGCGTTTGGCTGAGTAACACAAAAAAAATGGACAATTAGGTCAACTTCGATGTCTTTGGACTTGTTCACACCTCCTCCTCACATCCGTCCAGACACAAGTTTGTTCGTTCACAAAGACCAAACAATACACACACAGACAAACACACGAGCACGCAGATGATTTACATTTCTATTTGCATGTGGCAAAGTTAGATCTATTCATAATGTGACTTCACATGAGACACATATGAAGATGGTGGGACGTGACGTACTCAGAGCTGACCCTTTTGACCTTGTCTCTGAGGGCAGAAGTTAGTTCCTGGTCCTAAAAGGCCTTTGTTCCTCTTTATTATTGTTAGTCTCTCCTCCTTTATGCTTGCTCTACTTTACCGTATCTTGCACCTCCACAGCGATGCCCTTCCTCTTGAGTAGAGCGAGGACTGAGGGGTTGATTCGTTCAAGCCGTGCGCCGGTTCCCAGCACAAGAATCTCTGAATAGACGGCAGGAAGAAATTAAGTCAACTGAAATACATCCGGAAAGTAAATATAAATGATATGAAACTAGATGAGTGATGAAATCAAGGAACTTTTCAAATAACTGCATGTAGAGAACTTTCATACAGAGCACAAGGGTTTGCTTAATGTTTTGATAATATGAACATTATGTAAATAATATTGTGAGACTCCTCCAATCACCACAGTTACACACAGTTACACATTTATAGGAGATTTTCTACCCAAGATTTAGAATATTGATGTCCACCATAATCATCAGAACACTTACTTCATAAGAATGTTTCCAAATTTCTGTAATGTCAAAAGTCATTGAAGTGTACCAGTAAGACAGATTAATTTCTCCATATGTTGGCCTGCTTTTATTTATTTATTTACCTATTCTTGGTTCAAGCATGTGGAAGAGCGAGACACTTTCCTCTGTGATGTCTTTATGACTGCCAACCTGCAGAAAGAAAGATTTAAGCTCATAAGAAGCACAGAACGTTGTTTAAAATGACCCACAGAGCAGCACATGAGGCTGTAAAGTATCATGTGAGGCTGGATTGGATGTTTCTCTCACGTTCCACTGCAGGATTGCAGGAGGCAGCACAGCACAGGGTCCAAACACTCGATTACCATCGATGTTGAACCCTCCGGAGCTGTAGCTTTGGATCATGACCCCACTGCCCGGCTCCTTCTGCATGACGGACACTGTGGTGCGTTGGTACATCTCATCATCACTGGGCCCCAGTCTATGAGCACGACACAGAAATGGGCTGGAAGGAAAGAAAGGGAAACTCCGTTAGAACTGATACGAGTGCAGAAGTCTGATCATTTTCTGTTATTCATTGTTATTATTTTTATCATCGTTACAAAGAGGTTTGTAGGTAAACTATTGTAATAAAACGCTCTATGTAGTTATGTGCCTATTGCCCTTTTCTTATCTCTGTATTCTCCATCTCTTTGCATTTCACAGAAACAGGCTGCACTGCCGAGCTGCTGCCATATGGCCCAGTTGAAAGCCACAGATCTGATGCCAACCTACTGAGAAGGCTGACGGCCAAATGCTTCAGGCCCGCTACTGCAGAACAGACGACTGAGGAGGAGCCACGACGGACATGAGGCAAACTTTCCTGCTTGTCTGAAGAGCTGCAGCAGATTTCAGCAATGAGGCGACCTGGCCTGAAGAAAGTGTGGATGTCGTGCTTAACTCCACAAGATGGAGCCAGAGAGGTTGAGTGACAGAGTTTGTTCCAAATGGAAATCCTGGGAGTTATTATGAAACAGTAGGCCAGTTTAAACTATTTAAATAATAGAACTATAACAGAAATGTCTTAAGATAACCGGTGTGTGTGTGTGTGTGTGTGTGTGTGTGTGTGTGTCTGTGTGTGTGTGTGTGTGTGTGTGTGTGTGTGTATATATATGTGTGTGTGTGTGTGTGTGTGTGTGTAAATTTGCTACTTTTGTGAACTGCAGGTAAAATAGCTGCTGCAATTTGTTTTAAGTGGAAAACAAAACGATAATCAGTCAGACAGAATCCTTAAGAGGAAATAACTAAATTAATGATGTTGAATTATTACATTTTCTATCGTATTATATGTTTTTAGCAGGTTGTTTTGTTTTTCAGTTGTTTACATATTTTCCACCAAAGTAAACCGATAAATTCACTATTTCTGAAGATGCCCGGATCTCAGCCTCACAGTTCTCTGTCATTTTTACACCTAATGATTAGTCAGGAATAAAAAAAATGATATATTAAATGATGGCGTGATTGATTGACAGTGAAAATGATGGTTAAAGCTCTTGTCTTCATTCAGTTATATATCGCAACAGGACTGTGACTTGAATCAGTTAGAATGAGCAGAGCTACTGTCTCTTTAAGTACAACATTAGCTCAGCTGAATATAACTGACCCAACATTTGGTAACATGACTTTTTAATGTGTTCGTCTCACAGTCTGAGAGACGTCAGATTATTTTACTTCTTAAACCAAACACTTAGTTCTCTTCCTCCTGAATGAATGATGAACTCTGAACGTAAAACCCCATCATACCTGGAGGAGGCGGGCACAGCCCTGGAGGAGAAGACGAACCCATGTGTGGCTCTCTGAAGGACTCTGGAACAGAGCACAGCGGTCGACATCTTGGCGGAATCAATCTGCGCTGTCCCACACACAGGGGGGCAGAGTTCAGTGTGACACCAGTCGCTCGTTTCCGGTGTTGTATAACAAATAATCGAGCTCCACGTCCAGAGGATTAAAGAAGAAGAAAGCAATTCAAATGTGTCAAAAACTTATCTACTGAATATACAGGATTCTGAAACTTTGCATTTGTATAAAGTTATCTTGATTTTTTTTGTTAATTTTATTTAATTTAGTATTTTTGTTTTTTTATACACTTTTTCTTGTCAATAGTTTAGCATTATTTAAGATAAATACTGTTATTATACATACTGTAAAGTTGTTGATTAAAAAAATTCTCGGCTATTTTTAACTTATTTCACCGTGATATATTATAGATGAAATGTATTAGCTACAGACTAAAATAAGAGGAACACTTTGTCCCATGACCATAAATATAATGAGTTGTACCCAGTTTACAAAACAGTACGAATTTAAATGTATGTCAATTTTCACCACTTTCAAATTTTCTGCAAATTTTTGTAAGAATTTGACCATGTCCAAGCCCTCAAAAAGCCAATTCATTTGCCTTTAAAAAAATAAAATAATAATCCTTACAATTTCAATAGGGCCTCAGTGTCTGTCAGTGCTAGGGCCCTAATGCGAGTTGAGTGAAAAGTCACACCAACTAGAGTGTAAAGAGTCAGATTAACGATTCTACATCATTTAAACGCATTTTAAGAAGATGGATTCCTTCATATAATAAAACAGTACGATGCTTCCTTTCGCTCTGTGCTTGATTAAAATGCCTGAGGGGCGTGTCCTGGGTGTGATAGCGCCCCCCTGCGGTGCTGACTGGCAGCAGTCCCGGGTCAGATGATCGAGCTGGATTGTAAATAGACAGCAGCAGCCAGAGATCCTGCGGTGCCATGCCTCCACAGCCGCTCTAACCCGCCTCCGACACCGCGCACACTCCACTCGGACACCGCCGCGCTCCGGACACCGCCCCGGCTCTTCTCAGCTCGTTCCCGGTGTTGTTCTAAAGCATGTACCGCTCCCTGTTCGCCTTCCGATCTGCGGAGCCCAACTCGCTGCACTTCGCGGCCGGGGAGAGCTTCCTAATCCTGGAGAGGAGCAACAATCACTGGTGGCTGGGGTCCCGCTGCAGCTCCGGGGAAACCGGCTACATCCCCGCCTCGTACATCGAGAAGATCAAGGTGAGAACCGCCTGATTCTAACTGTTTGTCTCTGGGAATTCAACTGCGACTGAGGAGAAACGCAGATCAGGGGTTGATGGGATCGAGAGAGACGGCTCCTGCGTGTGTGTGTTTGCGTGCGCGAGTGTGTGTACAGCTGCAGCAGTGCAGGCCCCTGCTGCTGGAGCTGACTGCTGATTTCTGCATGTTTGCTGAGGAACACATGAATTATTGGTAGGAAGGGAAGACGCATTATTGTAGAGACTTGGCCTCCTGCACAGCAGCACTGCAGCTGCTGACTGCAGTGAGAGAGAGGGAGAGAGAGAGAGAGGAGGTGCAGGACAGGAGGTGCAGGACAGGAGGAGGAGAGAGGACAGGATGGAGGGATACAGACCAGAGAATGAGAGAGAGGACGGCTCCAAAAACAGAAAAAAATGAGTTCTACAGACCCTCAACTAACCTCATATTGTTTAAGAAGAAGTTCCCTTCTTCCACGTAGCTTTGGAGTTTCTCTGCATCACACCCAGTTTGTTCGTTATTTTATCAACGCAAACAGAAAAAGCCCTTGGGTCCAAACGTAAAACAGGATCTCTTGTTCAAAACAAACCCATTTGTAGAAGAACAAATATATAGTAATTTCTAGAAAGCTCACTGGCTGAGCAGACCTGAATCATGTAAAAGTACACGTGGTCTTCAATGAGCTTCTATAGAGTGGATGGACAGATATGTATCCAGGTTGACGGCTTGGTAGTTCCTGTATCTTGTTCCTTTCTTAGATATGAATTACTCAACTATCTCTCTACAGTCACTTTCAGTGTGATTTTGTTCTTCATTTCTCTCAGATATAGATGTGAGTCCGTGACTTGTTCACTTCGTGTGTTCTCCAGAGATGAGACTCCCACTGAACTAGTCCCAGCTTGTATTCTGTAAAATCATGGGCTCAGACAGGAATGCTGCCTCCTGTTGGTAATGACACTGGCCCAGGAGGTTTAATGAGGCCGAATGTGAGGCCTCGCTGAAACACTCGGGTGGAAAAGGCTGTTTTTTGTTAGATAACTGCCCCAGTTTGTTTCTGCCTGCAGTCATACACAAGCACAAATGTCCCCGATCCACTATTCTCTCCTGTTTACTTGGATGGTGGCTGCCATGATAATACATATTTGATTAGTCCATCTCCCTCCCTTCGTGTTCTCCTTCTCTGAATCTGCCAGGCTCCAGAGCAGGATGAGGTGTTGCAGTCCATCGACCGAGCAATCGAAGGCATCCACAACGTGGCCTTAAAGAACGGAGGCAAATACAACCTGGAGCAGCGAGACGTTCTGCAGTGAGTTCAACATGCTTGTGTCCAATGTGTCCCGTTTAACACTAAGACGTCGTCCAATCACTGTCCTCCACTCATTAATTTTCCTCCTCTGTCACAGGAAGTTGATCCATCACAGGAAAGAGACCCTGGCACGACGAAGTTCTTCCTCCTCCTCCTCCCTTCAGAAACAAGGCCTCCCTACTTCCAGCAGTGAAATATCTCTCAGTAACACTCCTCCTCCACCCAACGGCCTTAACCGAGACTATGGACGACACAGCAGCGTGCCGTTATCAGGAAGCATGGACAATATGCAAGGAGAGCAGGGCTTATATCAGGTAACACACAGTGTTTACTCAAAGTGCTCTTAGTGTCTTTTATTTACTATTTGTAACTCATGCAATCACAGCAAAAGTATTCTATTGATAAATAAAACATCTGTCTTAATTAGTTTGAGGTAGTTTTGATCTAACACATATGAATAACTCATGTATCATGTTTCCATAAAACAAATCATGACCGTTAAAACTGTCAAAAGCTGTGATAAGACAATGAATGCGTTATTTGATTATCAGAAAAAAGTTGAGAGCTCTTTTGGATATGATTTAACCATGTTGGAAATTTCCTGTGTAAAAATGACAAATGTTCACTGGTTCCATCTTCCTCAGTCTCAGGATTGTCACCTTTGGCTTTTTTATATAAATGTCATTTTAGATTGTTGTTGATTACACAGACTGTATTTTCTGTCATTTTATATACAATTAACAATTTATAAACGATCTGAATAACTTGTGGGTGGAACAGTGGTCAGAGCTGTCGCCTTACAGCCAAAAGGTTCCCGGATTGGATACCGGTACTTTCTGTGTGGAGTTGACATGTTCTCCCCTCGTCCGTGTGGGTTTACTCCAAAGTCCACATGTAGATTGGGTTCTGGTTACTAACAACTATCTTATTACTCTTACTAATAACTATTAGTTGAAGCCCTATACAATAATAACGCCGGACTAGTTTTAGTTAATTAAAAACATTTTTTGGTGCAAATTCGGTTACAAATTTGCATTGAGTCGAGCCCCCAAAAGTTTGTGTGCTGCCCCGAGTTGCCTGCTTTGCCCTGTGGGTAATCCAGCCTTGTCTGTGCGCCCCCCCCCCTCCTGCAGGTGCCCCCTCAGCCTCGACGAGCGGCTCCGACCACCCCTCCTCCCCCCGAGAAGCAGAGAAACAATCGACCTGCAGGTTAGTGGACAGCAGATGAACATGGGGTCTAATTCTCCGGCTCATTCCCAACATATCTCAGTGTTACAAGACGTTACAGTTACAGGGTGTTTGTTTTCCTGCTCCTTTTAGCTGATGCTACCTGCTTCAGCTCTTTACTACATAAACAGACTCTATTCTTAGTCTTAGCTCACTGTGTCCTCTCTGTAACTGGAGCTCTCTCTCTCTCTCTCTCTCTCTCCCTCTCTCTCCGTCAGCAGAGCCGGATGTCCCCTCCAGAGTGTCCTCTCTCTCCCCGTCCCCTGCTCCCTCCCTCTCAATCAGCACCACCTCTTTGGAGTCGGGCTCCTGCCCCTCCCTGGTCTCCTCTGATGTCAGTTTGCCAAGCGTCTCCAGCACCCCCCCTCCTCCCGTGCCATCTCGTGTGAAGCCCACTGCGCTGCCTTTAGAAATGTTGCCCTCCGACTCCCCTCCTCAGGCTGCTCCTGTGAAGAAGAGCCCGGCGCCGCAGCCTCCCCAACCCGCTGCGGAGAACCAGCCCGAAAGCGAATGGCCAGTTGCCCCCCCGTCTGTTGCTGAGAGCCGCCCTGGCAGCCCCACTATCTCTGAGCCGGTGCCCATGACCATCGGGGCTGAGCTGATTGAGCTGGTGCGGAAGAACACAAGCTTGAGTTACGAGCTGTCGCGGGTCGCTGTGGGCGTGGTGGTCGGCCATCTGCAGACCACTTTGCCTCAAGCCTCCTCCGCCCTGGAGCAGGTTCTCCTCACGCTGGTGGAGAGCAAGGTCAGATTTGTTTTCATGTGGATTCAGCATCATCAAGCCTAAATCAGTGTGGTTTGAAGTATCAGCTGCATTTAGCTTAGACATTTCTCAGAGTCATTGTTTCTGTCTGAAATCATTCACTCCTGCATACTGAGTGTAAAGAGAGTTTCAAGAAGAGGACAATACAATTGGAAAAAAACACCTTCCGACAATACTACAGGTTAAAAAACACCATATCAGCATTGTTTGGTTCATATCATTACCACCATAAAGGAGGTTATGTTGGCTCCAAGATGTCTTAAGCATTGTGAGATAGGGTGTCAAAAATCTGTAATGTTATGGGGGCTGAGTGTGAGCAATTTGGTGCAGAAGTTTTCTGATGGGACTGTTGGAGCTCCATTTTAGTACCGAGCATTTTTTCCCATATGAATGAATGGAAATAGTTGGTGTCAATGCTTTTTCTGGCTGTTTTTGCATAGTGAGCCACAAGTTTATTTTTAACACAGTTTTGCTTTCACATCTCCTCTCTTTGCCATTTTTCGTAATTCTACACGAGCACAATGCATGATGGTAGATATTTCTTAGTTAACGTAAGCATCATGACACTTCCTTTCACATAACATCTAGACAGCACTACAAATTCACTATAGAGTGAGTGGTGGGTGATTTGGGACATTTTAAAATGCAAGGGACAGAATTTCCCTCATTTCCTGTTTTTAAATTCACTCTCTGCAGCTTCAAACCAAGCATGACAGAACTGCTGATTATTTCCTGGCAGACGTTTCTGTTTCTTCCTCCCCGTTTAACAGCAATCGGTGAAAGCTTTTCCTGCTGGCTTGTATTCACCTCCTCTTACAAGTGTTATGCCTGAAAATGCTCTGTGATCTAATCTCCTCAGTGAGCATTTAGAGATAAAACCATCAATGAATTACTGATGAGGCAAAGATTTGAAAAGTTTTTCCTTTGATTTATATCTTGTTTATCATGCATTTTAAAATTAATTACAGTAAACAGCTTCGTCTGTAGCTATGAAAGTAAGTGAAGATATGAAAACACTGGTTTAGAGTGACTTTAAAGTTACTATAATTAGTATATTTACATTTTAAATAGGTGATGTTATTTGACAGAAAACTACACTACACTACAATGTAAAGATTACATTACAATGCTCTTTAATTCAATGCCCCAAATAGAATATGTTTTTACTTGAGCAGTTAACTACCTTTGTATTTCAGAGAAGGGATCATCGAAGTTAATCTTACTGGTATATCACGTTATAATGAATATGGGTGTGTCTCTGTGTCTCTGTGTCTCTGTAGGACGCGAGTCCCGCTCTGCCGCAGGGTCAGGTGTGTCATGACGAGCAGCGGCTGGAAGTAATCTTCAGTGACCTCGCCCGTCACCGTGACGACTCCCAGCAGCGTAGCTGGGCGCTTCACGAAGACCACGCGCTGATCGCCTGCTACCTCGAGGAGCTGCTGAAGATTCTGGTAGGACACAGTGATTTGTGGACGTCTCTCATCTAAGAGCTCATGCTTCTAACAGGCTTCTGGTGAAGTGGGAGAAGGTTTTGTCACATCCTGATCGAAGATGGATATGACACATATCTAAGAAAGATACATTTTTCATTCATTCAACCTTTATTTTAACTCGGAAATAGATTTAAATTATTGCCAAGTACACAGAATAACCAAATAAATTCCAAGTCACCAAGTAAACCCCAATAAGAAACAGTCAAATCTGAAAAATATCAAAAACAAGAGTAAAAGTTAAAGTCGTAGAAATAGATACAGGAAATTGTATTTAATTCAAATCGAATGAATTAACTACAACTAGAACAGCTGGGGGTATAGATTGCCTTAAGAATAAAATCAGTTGCGCTGAAGATGATAGTATTTATTTATTGTATTATTCCTTGTTACAGATGCATGATGAGAAAAACTGAATTTACCGAGCAGAGTTAAAACAGTTGGCATCTGCAGAATAATCCAATCATTTGAGGATCTGCGATGAGAGCCCACAGGAAGCTACAGCAGTGACGTGATTTATTTGTCACTTTTCATATCAGAAGTTGCAAAGAACGTCACAACAAAATCAATAATTTCATCGAGTTGTTAAGGATTAATATGCACTGTAATGTCACATATGTTAAACTGCTTTGAAAAAGGAAATCAAAGAAGTTTCATCAATAGAAAGTTTTTCTCTCTGGAGGAATCTGTGATGTGGCCACAGGACCCGTCCAGATGTCATGTAGTAAATACCAGACATGTTTGATAGGATCACAGCGGCTCAGACGACTTTACAAATCCAACAGTGTGTTTACAGACAAATCTGTGAACCCGCCGGCTGCCAAATATTTTTTTTGTTGGCAGTTCGTCGCGACCAAAACTCAGATCAGGGTTGGGATGTTCGGATGAGTTCTTAATGAGCTCCGTAATCCTCTGGAGTGTGCCGGGACTGTCTGCGGATTATGAAGTTACAGAGTTGTGGTGATATTAGTATATCGTTGCCGTTAAAGCTAAAAGCTCTAACTTGTTTCCCCTCAGACTGATGCAGATCCAGAGGTGTGTAAGAGGATGTGCAAGGCCGACCACTTCGAGAGCATCATCTCTCTGGTTTCATATTACCAGATGGTAAGAAAAAATAACATTTCATTATTTTTTAGCAGGAGAAGACAACAGATTATTTGAAAAAAAACAAAAACATTGCTAGCTGTGGGCCTGACTCTGTCTAGAACAGGTTTTCCCTAGATTGGATAAGAGTGATAAAAACATATACAGTTTAAAAAGAAACAATCATGGGACCTAAACAAGGAAACAAAATACAGAAACATAAGAGAGGAGAGGATGAAAGAGACAGATGTGACAACATAGTAGTGATTGCAGGTTTGACCTTCCACTAAGTTGTTTATATGTGTATTTGCAGTGTGTAACAGAGCTTTTTGCTCAAATGTATGAGGCAATATAGGGGATCTAATTTCAGATTATTGTGTATATATGAAAAAAAACATTGTAGGATGGGACTGAAGGAAGTGCAAGTGTGGTTGATCTAGTGTTAGATTCTTATATTGTGTTGAGTCTCAGGAGTAAAGCGTTAAGTGCTGGGGAGGTGGTGGAGGTGGTGGAGTTGTTATTTTTGTAGGATCTGGAAAAAGCATTTGGAGGCTACGTTGTTTGTGTAGCTGTGTAGATTCAGTGCGTTGGAGTGGGAATGTGTGGTGCAGTGCAGATACTAGGAGGGATGGGTGTGTTTAATCTTATGAACTCTATTGCTCTGACTTGCTACAGGTTTCATGATTTCTGTCATAGTATCGACCGGATAGGAAGATAGTAAAGAAATCGTTGATATGACATAAGTACTGTACGTGTCTGAAAAAGGAATTGGGATCTATAATCCCGATTTTGGTCTGTAAGTACAGTTTCTGGTTGAAAGTCTTCGTTAGATTATGGATTACTAGGGATGTGGTTACAGTAGGTGAGATGTGAATCGAGGATCGATATTTACAAGTCACTAAAATGTGATCCATACAGGAAAAAAGCTACAGTGTTTGTGGTCATGGTTTTTAATTACGTTTACTTAAGAACCTGTTCAACATTAATATTCAATTATCATTTACTGCTGATTACACATTCTGCTCAATGAGTCCTTCAAGCCTCTGTGCAGTCCCCTGAGTGCACTGGTTTTCAGCCCCAGTAGTCTGTGTTATTACTGTGTCAGTGTTGATGTTTGGCTCATCGCTGCCACCGTGTGTCCGGGCAGGAGCTGCGTGTGTCACTGCGGCTGCTGCTGCTCAAAGTGTTCGGGGCGATGTGCAGCCTGGACGCCACCTTCATCTCCACGCTGCTCAACTCCATCCTGCCCATGGAGCTGGCCAGAGACCTGCAGAATGACACACAAGGTGAAACCCCCGGACATGTCTCTGCCTCCACTCGTTGTTCACACACTTACTCAGATGCTTTCATGGTTATTGTGTGTTTGTCTCTCCTCAGAGCATCAGAAGATGTGTTACACAGCTTTGGTGCTGACTATGATCTTCTCAATGGGCGAGCAGGTGCCATATCATCACTATGGTATGGAGAGGCTTTATATATGTATTACATGTTATACAGTTAAAAACATAGTGTCAAAGAAAGTTGATTCTTCTCAAAAATTAAATTGCACTTTAATATAGAACGTGCATGGAAGTCATACAGTGTGCAGTAACAGAGACCCTCCCTCCTTTCAGAACACCTGAATGCAGACTTTGTTCAGTTCCTGCTGGATGTGGTGGAGGAGGGGCTTCCCTCCGACCCCACCGAGCAGCTACCCGACACCTTCCTCAACCTCCTGCTGGCCTTCAACCTGCACCACACAAGTGAGACCCTTCTGACCGCCGACATGTTAAAGTGTTAAAGTGACAGCGTCACCTCTTATCTCTTTTGAATGAGTTTTGATCAACTTTCATTGTTTTACGATTTATGCTTGTTTGTGTTTGTGTCGTCCAGCTCCCAGCAACAATGTGATCATGGAGGAGGTGAAGAAGAAAAATCTCAAGATCCTGTCAGAGAAAGTTCTTCTGCTTCTGAACAGAGGCGGTAAATAAAAAACTAAAGCATTGCTTGTCATATTTTCAATTTTTTTAATAGCTATTTTCAAAGCCTCCTCATTTTTATCTTCTTAAAATCAGTCTTCATCTATTGTCCTCTCGTCTCCAGATGACCCTGTGTGTATGTTCAAACACACCCCGCCTGCTCCGCACTCTGTGCTCAAGTTCCTGCAGGATGTTTTTGCCAACAGAGAGACGGCTGACATCTTCTACCGCACTGACATGATGGTGATGATTGACATCGCCGTCCGGCAAATATCTGACCTTTCACCTGGAGACAAGGTGAGACACACACACACACACACACACACACAACAATACTATTTCTGTTACATGAACAGCTCATCATTATAACCTGCTCTCTTTCCCTCCCGGTGAAGGTGAGGATGGAGTACCTTTCCCTGATGCACTCCATAATGCGCTCGACGGACTACCTGGAGCACCAGCACCGTCTGTCTGACCTGCAGGGGGCACTGCAGAGGATTCTCAGGGAGGAGGAAGATCCCGGAGAGGAGGAAGGGAGCGCTACAGCGAAACAGATGGATAAGCTCATTGTGCAGCAGATCTACAAGGAGTTCCCACAGATCAGTGAGAACCAGGTCTAACCATATCAGTATCACGCTCACACACTGTAGTCCGCTCCCATCAACTGCAGGGAGGTGCAATAAAGCTTGAAAGAAAAAGAACTGGTGTTTGATGGGACGCCATGTGATCTGTGCCAGACTGTGCTGGGAGAAGAAAACCAGTATCGCCAATGTTTTCATGGACTCGTCGTCCAGCATCCATGTGATGAGGAATTAATGAAGATGTATTTGGTCAAGAAGGGAAATGTCTATGGTTTGCGTCAAGAAGGGGAAAATAAGACAAATGCATTGAGGAAACTGTGAGGTTTAGTCATACAGAGATTAAAAATAGCCAAATCTAGGCCAAGCTTAGACGCTTCACTCACAGTGAATTCTTACCAATCATAACAATTAAAATTATACGTTAACCAACTGTACTCAAAGTATTTTGAAATTAAACTAATTGAAGCAACAGTAACTATGACTAAACCGTATTCTTACGAAAACAAACTGATTTTAGAGCACGTTGAAGGTTTTGAGATGAAATGGCAGATTTGAAATTCTAATCAAATATTCAATCGATAGTTGTGAGAATACTTTGAGCCTTTATGTGCTTCCCTAACAGTGGGACCAAACTACTGTGTGTTACTGAGAGCAACCTTTTCTTTACAGAGTACAGAGCTTCCTCTTTCATCCACTTCCTCATTCAGTGTATTTAAAATCAAAATCAACTTGGGCAAGCGTGCATGTCATGTTGAGGAAAAGCTCAAACTCTGACTCGTGAGATATCATTACTAAGCTTTTAGCTGAGTAACCTGCTGCTACACACTGAGTCTCTCCTGTGGCTCAGTCTGGTACGTTTGTCGATGGCTCTGAACTGACACACGCTGAACTCCTCCAGCGTCACAGGTCATTGACTGTTTACAGATCTGGGGTTGTCGCGATGCTGCATCCACACTCATCCTAACTGTGCTGCAATAAGGCTTCTAACAACGCGCTGCAAAATACCAAGTATTGACTAATGTGTGTGGGAAAACGTGTTTTGCAGATATTATCAAAAAATAATTAACCAGTCAGTGTTATTGGTTTCTGGTTATAATCTCATAGTCCCACTGAAAATGAAGACATGGCAATACAGGGCATTTTGTTTATCTCCTCGTAATCTTATTCTTAAACAGCAACACAACCCTTTCCTTGTTTCCTCCCTGTGATGTAGTGATTGATGTCGTTCTCCCATCTTACACTTTAGCGTCTCTGTTACTGTCCCTGGCATGGCTCCTTGAAACATGTGTCTGACAACACAATCCAGAAGGGACATCAGATTTATGTCCAAGTGCTCATTCATTCACTGTTGGTTTCTGTTTCAGGTGCGTTAGTGAGAGAGATGGACGTTTCCTTTGCATATTTAACATTGTCTGCACATCTGCTCTGACTGTGTTATAATGAATCTAATAAAGCTATATTTTAACAGTGGAAGTGGTCGGATTGGATCATTGTTTTCACGTTGCCATCTTGACTTCTACCTTAAAAATTATGTATGTAAATGAAATGCTTCATATACAATCGTGTGAGGAAAAATTAAGATGTATGAATACGCAGTGACAGAGGTGCCTAAGTTGAGGATTTACGGTAAATACTAATCATGGTAATTTTATTCGAATTTCTTGTTTAAGTTTGTGCAATTTAATTATATAGATACGTCAGAAACAACAAATGTATCTATACTTATTTACATGTAGTTTAAATATACAGTGAATGCGCTCCCTCGGCCACAGGGATGAGCCAGCCCCACGCCACTACGCTGCCATGGGTGGAACCAGGACACCAGTGGACACAGGAGCTGGGTCCGAACTCATGGGTGAGGATGATTTTTATTAGGGCGAAACAACTGTTGCACAAGTTGTGTCCCTAACATTTCAAAAGAGAGATCGCCATCTCGACTGTATTCAGGTGACAAGTCTTTAACCTCAGATCATCAGCTTTGTTTTTTGGGATATACACTCTCTCACTCACGGTAATTCTCTGCAGCATTCATGAGATCTAAATCTAAAAACAATTAAATTAAATTAAATAATTTAAAAAAAAATGCGCAGAAACCCATTGCGCACATTCTGCGCAGAAGCCCATTGCGCAGGACTTGCGCGCGCAGCTTTTTATTTTTTTGACTTAATTTAAATTTACATAGTGTAAGACATTTTGCAATTAATAAGAGATTGAAATCAGTGTCAATTTTGAGAATTCAGTATATTGCCAAAATCAGAATGAAGATGGGAGAGAGAGTGGGGGTCAAACCCAGGACCTTCCTGTTTGAGATCGCCCGCTCTACCAACTAGGCCACACGGCCTGCTAATTCCAGAGAGGAACTAAGCACATAAAGAAGATGGACAAATTATCGTGTGTTTGTGTGTGTCCGTGTCATTCTGTGCTGCAAAGCTTCAGAAAAAATATTTTCCACTTTTCTACATATGTTTGACAGCCTTACTTAAAAGTTACTTTTATATTTTTGGATTTTAGATACTGGATGATTTAACATGCTTTAAAAACCTATTGTTAGAGAATAACCCAGTAGTTGCCAGCCTTGTCTTCTGACGCCTTTCAAGAATCACAGCCTGCTGCTGCTTGTTTCCATGTGATGTCCTGAGGCTGCCCCCTGCTGGCTGCTGGGTTCCTCTGCACTCTAGCTGTTGTCCTGAATGAGCTTTGCTAATGAAAGAATACTGCATAGTCACATGCAGTATGCGTTGAGAGCACAGCATCCTGGTTTAAATGTTACTAACAACACATCTCCTTTGGTACTCTGTGTGCAACAAGCATACTGTGTCAGGGTGAACATTTTAATTAATTCCACTGCATACAGTACAAGCAAGCGACACAAAAGTTTTGTACTAACAGGAGAAATCTTCCTTCAAAGTCGTACACAACACAATATGGATGATGGGTACACAGTTGTAGCGATGGTAGATACTTGTGTATTCAAAACAAATGAGCTCTTAAAAGACCTACCTCTCAGTAACCGTCACATAGATAAACTACAGGTCTGTTAGAAGAATGTAGATAAACCATTAATATTAGAAGAAGAGAATTTCCTTCTCAAACAGAGAAACTGTCTCTGTTTACACCTTAATCCTAATATAGCTTAAAAACCCAAAGCAAAGAATTAAATCATTTCAACATGCATCAGTAGAAATTCAATTATCTGAAATAGTTTTAATAAAACATGCACTTGTTTTCTTTTTATATTTTGAATTATTGTTTTTTATTGTTTTTTATAGCTTATAGTTTTGTCTGCCTCTGTGTGCATCTGTATACAGTCCAAAACTTATTTGGGATGCATGACAGTTTGCGTTTGTATAGTGGGGGGGACGCCAATTTGTAATCTTGCCTAGGGCGCCAACATTGCCATGGCCGGCCCTGACATAGGCACAGTTATCAAACGGTGTCATTTAAATAATTTCACATTTAAAAATTACAAGTTTAAGCCATTTCCACACGGACACCATAGCGGTGACGTACCAGAGCAGAGCGGTTGTTGCAGTCAAACAGGTCCGGGTGGATAAGTGGGTGAAAGGTGCAGCAGGTTAGAGTGACAGCGGCTCAGTAACGCGTCACACACACTAACACCCCCACACACTAGGAGCAGGTGAGCTGGTGTTTGTTCTTTCATTGTTTGTTCGTCGTCAGTTTCCTCTCGGGGTCGTTTTCATTGTGTTGTTGTTTTGTCTTCAGCAGAGCGGAAACCAAAAATGTCTAAACAGCCGCAGCCGATCAGCCCGTTGAAGAACTTCTTCGCGGGGGGGTTCGGAGGAGTCTGCCTGGTGTTCGCCGGACATCCACTGGACACCATTAAAGTAAAGACACTGTGTTCCCTGCATGAAGCACGGGGCAGACACACACATGTTTCCGGTCAGAGTCAGCTGTGTGGATGTGATCTGCTCCTTCTGCTGTATTAGATATTAGTGTGGGTGTCTGTGTGTGTGTGTGTGTGTGTGTGTGTGTGTGTGTGTGTGTGCGTGTGTGTGTGTGATCGTGAGCTCAGGCTGCTGCAGCCCTTTGACCCACATACACTTTATTACTCAGCTCAGCTCACAGATCTAATCTGAACACCTCACTGCATCAACACCTACAGTAACAAGATCAATGCTCCTGATCAGAGTCACTCATCAATCAGCTGACACATCTGCAGATATTACATGATTCCAGATAATCCACTACGATATCAATGATTGTTTCAATACAACCTTCATCTATAGCAATATAACAAATGTCTAATATACATGTATATCAATATGTTGCTTATATATTGTGCAAGCACAGTGAGGAGGTTTAACACATGATGGATTTCACTCAGATTTACAAAATGTTTAGTTGTATATCGAGAGATTAAAACCGCGAACCTTCACTCAGGAGCAAATAATACTCTTATAAATTCAAAGAAATTACAATGTAACATCCCAACTATCGTCCATAGAATCTTTTCTTTGTGTTTTGGTCATATCATCCAACCTTATGTTCTGCAAAACATGAAACCATTTTTAGCAAAAACAAAATCAAGTAAATATTCTTTGAAGCTTCGAAGCTGCACCAGTTTTTGTAAGTTGCTCCTTGAAGGTTCACCCGTCTCCACTCAGAGGCTCCGTAGCTCAGCACTAACCCCCTTCTGCTTTCAAGACCCTTGATTGCTCAGTTTGGATGAGCAGCTCCATGAAGAGTCCGTCTTGTTCCAAATCTGAACATCTACGTGGCTCTTTGGAACCTTCACTGCAGCAGAAATGTTTCAGGTTTATTTTATTCTTTATCTATGGAAAAAAGCTTATTTCTTTCTTTCTCAGGTGCGTTTACAAACTCAGGCCAAACCCAAACCTGGAGAGAAACTCATATACGGTGGAACTATCGACTGTTTCAAGAAGACCTTGGCCAAAGAGGTGAGGGTGGATGCAGCTAAACCCAAGATAAAATGACATCCTCCAAATCTTCCTTCCTCATACCGCTCTTCTCCTTCTCTCCTCACAGGGTGTGAAAGGGCTCTATAAAGGCATGGCAGCCCCGCTAATTGGAGTGGCACCCATGTTTGCTGTGTGTTTCTTTGGATTCGGACTTGGCAAGAAACTCCAACAAAGAACTCCTGATGAAATCCTAACGTAGGTGATTGATCTGTCGCTGTGGCTGAATTCCTCAGTTCACTGTTTTTCTGATGAGTTTCTTCCTCTCTGCAGGTATCAACAGCTGTTTGCTGCAGGGATGATGTCTGGCGTGTTCACCACGGCCATCATGGCTCCCGGAGAGCGAATCAAATGCCTCCTACAGGTCAGAAATCCCTGTTTGGGTTTGTAGAGATAAACAGGATCCAATCAGGGACCCTGAATCTTATTTCAACACTGTGTGTGTGCGTGTGTGTGTGCATGTTACAGATCCAGGCAGCAACTGGTGAGGTGAAGTATGCTGGACCCATGGACTGCGTCAAACAGCTGTACAGAGAGTTTGGGATCAGAGGAGTCTACAAAGGCACAGCTCTGACTCTCATGAGAGGTGCGTCCTTTCTCCAACAGATCCTGAGTCTGTGCAAACGTCGCATCTTGTATTTAAGTTTGTCGATTAACGTTTGTCTGGTTTTGTTCATGCTTTGCTGATTATTTATAGTGGGTGGATAGAAGAATGATACATTACACCTCATAGAACTTAAGCACGTTAAAAGATAACTGTATATTAACAAAATTCCCACTTACTTGGATACTGCTCATTAAAACACACTCGATTTGAAGCCAATCTTTAAAGTATTTTTAAATAATCACCATCTTCACTATAACATTGTTCTGCTGATTTACAATCACGTTTATATCTGTGGAATAGTGGGAAACAATCAGGAATGTGGCTCATGGCGCTTGTGAACTTGTGTTAGTACAAAAAGAAACATTACTTATTTATTTATGCAATTTCTATCCCAAAAATGTTGCAAAGTTCTTTACAAGGAAGAAATGACCCCAGACAAGTCAATAAAATTATAATATAACAATGTAACTGTGACGGGAGATTTTATATTTAGAGATGTTTAATGGTAGAATGACAAGTATATATGAATGTTGTATTAGATATGTTTCTGCAGGTTTGACTCTGAGATAATCTGTGACTTTCCTTTGCCAAAATGTGTATTTGTTGGAGACATCTCCCTGTTGTTATAACAAAGGTTTAACAGCAGGGGCCAATCGAACAGATGTTGCAGAGTGGCTATAGGTGTTATGACCAGAGACGGGGGTCTCTGGGAAACAGGTTTTAGACTCAAGAAGCAGTTCTTCTAGTCTGGTCAGAATCAACATTCATTGTGTGATGGTACTTCAAAGAGGATCTACTTCTGCTGGGGCAGACCACGGGATTGGTCATCTTGGTCATGACAATGAAGAGAGCTGATTGGACAACATTCTACCTCCGTGTGAGGAGGGTCTGAAACTGTATAAATGTATTGTGAGTTCATTGTTCATAGCTCTTGCTTCGAATCTGTCAGTGGTTCGGCATTAGCCCCCGGCCGCAGCTGGGTAACGAATTAAAGCTACCAGAATTGGTAACTGTTTGTGCTGTCCTGTAATGTAATTAAAAACAGCCATTACAGTAACGTGAGCAGAGAAAATTTGATAATGAAATGGATCAAGTCATTAATCATATCAATAAACTACAATGGCACTCAGACGTGCTGATGCCTCGGTGAAGGACCAACAGTCCCCTTTCAATTCAATCAAAATGTCCCCTTCTAATAGATATCACCTCACTAAATGTGATAGATTTATTTCATCAAGATTAATAACTGTGAAAATGTCCAACTAATTATCATCAAACAGTGTAAGTTTTCTGATTAAATGTTTCTGCTTCAACTTACAAAACACAATAACACATTGAGGAAAAGTAGTGCTTGTTTATTCACATACTGTGTATTCACGTTTATGTAAAATGGGTTGTGTATTATCAAGGTAATGTTGGAGTGTTTTGCATCTGAAACTTCTCCTTTTGTATCCCAGACGTTCCAGCGAGCGGGATGTACTTCATGTCCTACGAGTGGCTGAAGAATCTCCTCACACCAGCAGGAAAAAGGTCAATATTTATTTCCTCAGAGAATTTATAAATCTGTTTAAAAAAAAGTAGCAGATCAGTCAAATCTCTGGTGATTTCCCTGCAGCCACAACGAGCTCAGCATTCCCAGTGTGCTGTTCGCCGGAGGAATGGCCGGGATCTTTAACTGGGCCGTCGCAATTCCGGCCGACGTCCTCAAGTCTCGTTTCCAGACAGGTTTGTTTTCAAATTAGATTAAATATTTGTTTAAGTGTGAATATCTTACGTTTAGATTCTGAGTTTTGTTGACTTTTTACTTCTGGTGCATTTACATATGTAGATTTTGTTCATGTTCTGAATGTTTTACAGTCAGACTTTGTTCTAATGTGTCTGTGGCTGATTTTCATAACCTGTCTTCTCCTCAGCTCCTGAGGGAAAATATCCCAACGGTGTCCGGGACGTCCTGCGGGAGCTGATAAGAGAGGAGGGCGTGCGCTCGCTGTATAAAGGCTTCAATGCCGTCATGCTTCGAGCTTTCCCCGCAAACGCAGTGAGTGACTTCACTTGTTGTTTGTGTCTGGCTGATGTATGGTTCTTTAGGACGTTTAGCATAGTCAGAACTTAATACCAAGTTAGAGATCTTCTGTTACTTAAAAAGCTTTGGTTCATCATGAAACCTGCAGGACAAATTAGAAGATTTTAATGGCGAACACTGAATGTATGCAGTATTTTATATTATATTCCATATTTGTTGAATCACTATTTTACACCAACTAAGTTTTTCTTTCTGTCTCTTATTTTCAGGCTTGTTTCTTAGGATTTGAAATGGCAATGAAGTTCTTGAACTGGTTAGCACCAAACCACTGATGAAGGATCAGCGTCAACTCATCTGTGAATCCCGGGAAACAGAACTGTGTAACACAAAGACAGAATTGTTACCAGTACACACACACACACACACACACACACAAAGAATCAAACGAAACAAAGAGATTGTTAACACGTTTCCAATGATTTACTTGATTATCTTTAAAATCACGTGGTACTGTCGAGCACGCGGAGCGCTCAGACCTGCTCATGGTGCAGAGATGTTGTCATGACTCTGCAACACCAGTGCACTTAACACACGCAGACAGACGAATGTTTTCACTTCTTTTTGTTTTACTTGTTTTAGAGTTTCTAATTCTGTTGTCTTTTTTTCATAAGAGAAAATATGTAAACTGAACACGTTGTGCCTTACCTTCTGTTATCTGCGAGCAGGTGTACATATCAGGGAAAAGGTGCACTTAGTTTTGCAGTGTGTGTTCAGTCTCTCAGCAATACAAACCTCTCAGACCTTCCTTCATCGTGTACGGTCACACTCCACTCAGTGACCTCTGATACCAACTGTTTTATTGTTATTTTGTAGTCGTTATAAGATGAAATTGACAGTATGTGAGTGTCAGCATGTAAAGAAATAAAAATGTTAATCCATATTTAGAAATGAGATTTGTCTCGTGCATTTTTCTAAAGTTGTATTTACAAAAAAACCTCACCCTATACAAATAATGAAGGTGCCATAAAACCTAGTGTAGCATTGCCTGTTAATGGCTTTTTAAACTGAGAAGAGTAAGTTCCTCCCCCAGGGCCCAAACATCCCCGAATGAAACCACATTTAAATTCACTAGATGCAGATTTTAATTTGGATCTGCACCAAATTGTTCACACTCATAATTCCCTTTAAATATGTCTGATTAATTTGATCAAGACATGGAGCTATTCTCTTAGAAAATAAATAAATAGCTGAAAAACGCCCTGTCTCTAAATGTTAAAGAATCTGCCCCCTGATCCAAATCTAAATTAAATTAAATTCTTCTTTCTTGGCGCATGTCTCATCCTTCCACCATATTACGTTCAGATATTTTTGTGTAATCCTGCTTAGAATCATAAACACACATTTAGATGTTGTAGTGTTCAACCAAACTTCTGACATCACAAAGCTTCAGGCAGACAGCTGGTGGCATGGGGTCTCCTGAAGGGGTCTCCACCCTGCTGTTGGTGCAGTCTCCTGTACACAGGAGATTGATACTCTACTTCTATATTTATTTGTGTTCATATTTTTTTTAGCTTGTTAAATATTTTGAACATTGCGAGGAGAGAGCGACTGCTGTATGCAATTGTTGTGCACACGACAATAAACTCTTGAATCTTGAATCTACTCGGGGGAGCCCCCATAAAATTGCTTGCATTGCCCACCTGGTTTCAATGGACAAAGCTCAAGGTCAAGAATTCATACACTTATTATGATAACACGCTCTAAATACTCTGTATAATACTTAAATACACTCTACCTGATATTCATTCAAAGTCGTCAGTGTGTCAGGACATGGATGTAAACTGCAGATTAACTGGTACAACCCACCTATAACGTTTTGATTAGAAGTTTCAATTTAATAACATGGATCTCTATGAGAGCTTTTTTGTGCAATTTTGGATTAACAACATTTTGGTTTTGCAGTTGTCGACATTAAAACGCTTCAGTTTGTGTTGTTTCTTTGCCAAATCACCAGGTTCGGAGGCGTAATTCATCGACAGCCTTTAATTAACTGCAGTGAAAAGTCCAGGTCAATACTTTCCGACCAGCTGCACTAAAAACAGAAATCAATAAGCTGCTGGAAGCGTGAGAGAGAGAGAGAGAGCGGCACAAGAGGAGGAGGAGTCAGTGGTGATGTTCGCTCAGATGATTCATCTGATCTGCAGCTGATTCTCAGATCTGACATTTCAGGGATTAGTAAACTCAGTGTAAATTCACAGGTTCCTCTAGAGGTTGTAGGTTTATTGTCGACTCTCATCTAACCTCTGACCTCTGAACTTTGAATGATGAGTAATGTGGAGATACCTGCTGGTTTAAAGGAGCTTTTACAGGGATACACTGTGGAGGTGCTTCGCTGCAGGCCACCTAACCTGGTGGCATTTGCAGTGCAGCATTTTACACAACTTCTGGAAAACCAAAGGAACCAGCGAGCCAAGAAACACAAACCGACAGGAAAAGGAGTCTCGTTTGAGACAAACAAGTCCCCAAAGGATGATGAAGAGGAGGAGGAGGAGGAGGAGGAAGAGGACATTAGTGAGTAGTGCTACGTGGTTTTGTTTGTTTTCTGCTCCATAAACCTTAACTTGAGGAAATAACACCTAACAACAAAGATTCACACTGTCAGCATCACACATAGGAAATTGTTCTCTGCAAAACTTGTTTTAAACTTCAAGTTCACAGTTATGCAAACCTCCATGTAATCAAAAGATTATATTCTGTTTACTGACAGCTGCAACTACAAAGAGAAAATCATGTGATAAAGAAAAATCCATTATCATTAAACACTTCACCATGCACGTAAAATACATACAGGGCAAGTTGGATACATGTGTCTATTTTATATAACATTCTCTACTTGTTTGCAGAAAAGTGAATATGTACAATGTTAAGATGAGATAAACAACCTTATTATAGACCTGTCAAATTTATTGTCATAAAGTCTGCATCATCTGTCTCTGCAGAGTCGACCACCGGTAAATACAGTCGCAGAGTTTCAGGTCAGTCACTGGGACATCATGTGGGATGAATATTAACCAATGAGAACCAGGCCTCGGTGTTTTAAACTGGCTCTTCCGGCTGCAGTTTGTGCAGAGGCCTACAACCCTGATGATGATGAGGACGATGACGCGGAGCCTCGGGTTGTGTATCCAAAAACAGACGAGCAGCGACGCAGACTTCAGGACGCCTGCAAATATATTTTACTCTTTAAAACTCTGGAGGGGGTAAGAAAACAAACTTGGTTATTAAGGATGAAAAACTAATATTTTCCATAATGCTACTTTTCTTTTTCAGGCCAAATTTGATGATATATAGTTGTTCAGACACACAAACATATGATGTGTATATTCTCCTGCTCTTTTTTTTCTTATGTATGCCTAATAATTTGATGGGTTTGTTACACAAAGCTCTTTCAATCCCTTTGTTATTAAAAGATTTTTTACACCTAAACCCTCCTCACGTCTTCAAGGAGCAGTTTTCTGAGGTTCTGGACGCCATGTTCGAGGTGCTGGTCAAACCTCGGGAGCACATCATCGATCAGGGAGAAGACGGAGACAATTTCTACGTCATCGAGAAGTGAGATGATGTTTTTTTTTACTCGGGGTCTAGACACTGATAATGGTTGATGGGATCAGATGAGATGAGTGGACTGGGTAGGGAGACTGGAGTTGACTGAGGAGGAGGAGGAGGAGGGTCAGGGTGAATCACTGAAATGACAGCTGAAAGTGACGGAGAGGAGAACAGATTTAATTGTCAACATGAAAATAAAAGATCTTCGATGCTAAACTAGACGATGTTGAGTCGGTCAGATAGTGACCTCCCTGTTTTCTCTGTGTGCCAACATCTCCAGGGGTGTTTATGATATTTTTGTGAAGAAGGATGGAGGGGATTTGTGTGTTGGAAAGTACGATAACAAGGGGAGCTTCGGTGAGCTGGCTCTGATGTACAACACTCCACGAGCTGCCACCATCGTCGCTACGCAGGACGGCGCCCTGTGGGGCCTGGTGAGTCACGAGGGGGGGGAGAAAGTCTTCCTAGTTGAACTTTCACTAAATTGCATTTGTGACCCAAAAAACTGAAGTAAATTCTCTCTTAATGTTATACTCCAAATATCCAATTTATTGAAAGTAAATGAAGACATTATACAATCTTATACTGAGGTGGAGCATTAAGGAACATCTACAAGTCCCCTGAAATACATTCAACTGAAAAATGATTAAACACAAAACCCATTTTCTTGGGGATTATGTTTTTATTTTTTAAGGATCGAGCAACGTTTCACAGACTGATCGTGAAAAACAACGCAAAGAAAAGGAGGATGTACGAGGCCTTTATCGAGTGTGTTCCTCTTCTGAAGTCTCTCGAGGTTTGTGATCGGACAACACAACCTCTACACAAACAACATAATCATTGAATACATGGTTATTTAGTCGGCTTGTGCGTCAGGTCACTTCAGGCATTTGACTTGACATCACGTTTTGTTGTTCTTGTCCCAAGCTCTCTGAGAGAATGAAGATCGTTGATGTTTTGGGAGCACGTATGTTCAAAGATGAAGAGCGAGTTATAACACAGGTACAGCTGTGGGAGACATGTTCAACGTGTGTTTATTGAGTGTTGATGAGATTAAATGAACACGTGTTTCTGTACCTGCAGGGGGATCAGGCCCACTGCTTCTTCATTGTGGAATCTGGAGAGGTGAAGATAATGATTAAAAGCAAAGTGAGCACAATCTTTAAAATTATAACTGGATCTACTTTAATTATAACGGAAGCTATTTTTATTTTCTAAAATGTCATGTTATTTTAGTTTGTCTTGAATGTGATATCTTAAGGTCAGCTTTGGCTAATGTCCTACAGTTTGTTACCAGGGTTAGGGTTAGGGTTAGGGTTCACTAAGGCTCATAGATGAACCGATTCGATTTTGATGGTAGATGGTCAAAAGGTCACTGTGATCTCATCACCTCAGGAACACCTTGAAGGGATTTCTTCACATTTATAACAAACGTTCACTTGGGCGTCAGATGATTTATTATATTTTAGTGGTCAACGTCAATGGGTACATTGACCTCTGACTTGTGAATGTTATACATCAGGAACACTTACAGAGAATTGCATTACATTTGGTCAAGGATGACCTCATTGGACCTGAAGGTCGAAAACCTTGTTTGCCTTGTGAACGCATTTTATTTAAGAACGCCTAAAGAGAATCCATTTAATTTGGCACAAATGTTTTCTTAGAACCCCAGATAGATTGATTTGATTTTGGTGGTCAAAGGTCAGATGTCTTCACAAACATCGTTCTGGCTTCCTGAATGTAATATCTCAGGTCTGCCTTAAGAAATTCCTTCAGATTTTCACCAAATAATTAGATTTCACTGGTCAAAGGTCACAGTGACCTCATGAGTCTGGAAGGAGAAATGTATTCTATGTCGACCGAAACTGCACTGGCGGGCAGATCCATAAAACCATAGCATGGTAATTCTAGTTATCTATGTATTTAAGTTTTTAGCATAGGCTCATTACTTCTTTATGTGTCTGGTAATGTATACATGTATATAATGTCACAGTGCAGCAGTCTCATGTGTCTCTGTGTGTCACAGACGCAGGCGAGCCAGCAGGACAGTGCGGAGGTCGAGGTGGCTCGCTGCACTAGGGGGCAGTATTTTGGAGAACTTGCGCTGGTCACCAACAAACCTCGAGCAGCTTCAGTTTACGCGGTGGGAGAAACCAAATGCTTGGGTACGTCTCATTGTTTTTTTCTGGAGCAATTCTACCATTCTTTTTTCAATGAAAGGTGCTTTAGTTCAGGTTGGGGTGCTGGTGGTCGCTGGATTTGGCTGAGATGAAACTATTAAAGTTATTTATAATTCTGAACAGACATTTGATGCTGCATTTTGGTACTGGACCAATCTTGAAAACTCACAAAAGAACACTTCTATAAAGAATTCAAACTTGAACATGATTCGAGGAAGTAGACAGGGACTTGAATTCACTGCACAGACTTCAGTCCAACAGAGCAGTTCAATGAGTCAGGATCTCTGCTGTTTCACTGTGAAAAAATAACTATAATATCCACAGATTATCATTGTGAAATATATACCACATATAATGTTTGCTCTTGAAATCCTCATTGAGCCACTGCACATGATGACAAATGTTTGACTGTGCAAGTTTATATATTTGTTTGTTGTTAATGGAAAATAAAACACCTGAAATGGGAAGACTTTACTCTAGATGTCTTTGTTTTTCCCTCTAGTCATCGACATCCAGGCTTTTGAGCGTTTGCTGGGCCCCTGTATGGACATCATGAAGAGGAACATCTCCCAGTATGAAGACCAGCTGGTGGCACTGTTCGGCTCCAGTGTGGACTTGAAACACTAGATCATGAAAATTATAAATCAGCAGGTCAAACATAGTAGGTTCTGCATGTAACATGTGATTATCGTCCCCATGAGGTAAGGACATAGAGATGTCTGTTTTATTAACAGCCTTTGTACTGGTCCTGCAACAGTCTGGTTCTGACAGGTCAATATGTTGAAGTAGTACTAACCATGTTTATTATTTTATCACCCAAAGCAAAACTAATGCTGGATTACTCCTGACTGATGGATGGAGTCAATGTAACAGATGGTCTGTATTTAGAAAGAGCTTCTCTAGTCTTGATGAACAGTAAAATTACTATTTTGTCGTTCACATACAAATTCATACAGGGCATCTACATTGCAGCACTTTCTCTATCACACATCACTTGCCCAAGGACACTTTGGCATGCGGAAAGTGGGAAGACGGGTATCAAACCACTGACTGCTTTACCTCTAGTTATTTTCCTGGCAGTTCAGGACAAAGGAGATATAACTTTGAGCACGCTAACCCTCCGACCCTACAGTACAATAAATCCTCAGATTCCTGACTGGTTGATGATTGCATGAAGTGTCGTAACTTTCTATGGAACCTTTATACAACTCCTGGTTAAACATTTCACCTGTTGTTCGTGTTAAAACACTTTTTGACATGTCACAATAGGAAAACCCCAGATGTGAATTATGCTTCTAAAGACATGTAGATGTTATAAAACCTGACAAGTTAAATGTTATATATCTGATCGGCTGTGATATATATATATATATATATGACCTTCACACATCCACCCTCCCTGCACCCTAAATTTCCCCCCCTGGGATCAATAAGTTATTTATCTATCAGTGATCTCAGTAAGGTGTTGCCTGGAGAGTCTAAGGTTGTAGTGAAGCTGCAACACTGAGGCACAACTGAATGAACGTCTACCCAACATGTTAATTTTCCTGTGTGTGACAGAAGAACCTCAGTTTGAAATGCCTGGGTTGAAAAAAAACATGTTTTTAAAAACAAACATGGCTGCAATCTTTTTTCTTAGCCCTCTCAGCCACACCACTCTGTGTATAAGAAATACAGTGTTTTAAGTTTGACAACACATTGGTGGGAAAGGGATGAAAATTTGAATATCCACCTGGTTGTTATTAATTATAATCACGGCCGTTCCGAACTGGAGCCATCTTGCTTTGTAATGTGTGGGAGGGGGCCCAATGTGGCTACCAGGAACAGAGAAGCTGGGATCACAACAAACAGAGGGAGGTGACACCCTTATTTACTCAGGACGCCATTACTCCACTTCATCTTCATGTAGAAAATAGTTAGAATTGTTTGCAGTTATTTTAAAAGCAACATACTCGAGTTAGTTAGCTTTAACTGTGCTGGTCAATCACTGCAGTCAGTATTTACTTGTCAGGTGCTGACCCATTGTCCATTTGCACAGCAAAGGTGGTCAACAACTGTTAACAAGCTCCTCTCGTTTACTTTACCTGTTGTGACATGAAATCTATACATAAAAATGTACATACACTATTTGGATTTAAGTGGAAGATATTTCTGTATTTAAATTATTCTGAATTATTATTTGAGTGTAAGCTGAATAAGAGAAACCCCTTTACTTATACCACAATACAGTTCAACAGCTGCCTCCTCCAATGATTATACAGTTGAAACATCTCTTAAAAAACGTTTAGCAAAATCTTAACATTGTAACTGTCATTTTATAGATTTTACTGACTTGCATTAGATGGACTGTGTACCTAATAAACTGTTTATTTATTAAGAGTATATCTCATTGAAAATATTAACACTCTTGGCAAAAACCCATGACACAAATAAATAAAAGATTGTTTCTTAAATATTCAAATTTTCTGGAGTTTGTTTTATTTGAGTTACAAAATCTGAAGTGCCATTAGCAGACTCCACTGGAGAGTCTGCCAACCTTCTTGAGTTACAAGTATTTACACCCAAAAGTCATTATCCATCAAAATGTTCCACACTGTGCTCCGGTTCTCACGAGAGTTCAAATCTCTGTTGTCCAAGTTCCATTGGAAAGTTCAAATATTTAAAATATTTACAAAGTCCTGTATTCAAAAACTCCCAAATCATACTGTAGCTTGTTCAATGCAAAGACAGGTGCCGGATGTGGGACTGCGTCAGTAGTGGGAACATGAGCAGAGCTGGTGGAATTAAAAGGAGCTGTTAAACAAACGTGGTCCTCTACAGGGTCTCTGTTAATTCTTCCTCCTCTAAAGAAAACCTGGACGAGGAGGTCTGTTTATAATTATTTAAAATTACACATTGAAATGTCTTTTTAGCCATTGCGGTACAACAGCCACTATGATCCTCTCTGGCGAAGAAATGAAGAGGACAATCAATAAAAAAATGACAGAAAAAAAAGGCCACCCAAATATTCACGCTTGTTCATCAAACATCCTGATTTTTTTTTCTTTTTCAATCTCTGAACATTAAAATTAAACTCCAATAAATAGAAATACAGCAGAGAAATGGTCAAATAAGACTGATTCTGGTTCGGTCCATCCCTGAGTTCTTTTGAGAAGGACAAAAATACCAGACAGGAGTGACAAAAAAAATAGAGACTGTTGAAAAAAGGAAAAGAGTTGATGGGTGTATCCTACACATTCCCAATGTGTTCAGGCAAAAAATATTCTCCTATTCCTCTTGTTTCCTGAGGCGCATCGTCGAGAACATTCATCTGTGGGACAGTTCCAAGCAGTGAAGGTTACACAGAGGTGATGACAATCATGAGGTGTGGCGAGATGCTGGAGATTCGGTTGAGGAGGTCAGGGGCGACCTGGGATAAGTGGCTCTCTGAAAATTCACACGGTGGGAAGATCTGTAGCACGTAGGCGGGCTGAACAATCAAAAACAAGGGAAATCCTGATTATACATGTGAATATATAGAGAATCAACGCATGTGCTATCTGGTAATATGCATTGTTTATAACAGTACGCACAAAGAATTCAGCTGAACACTTGGTTTTAAATTTTGACAATTTTTTTAAGGGCTCAGATTTAATATATGCGCTTCATTCTTATATGATGTATTTTTAGTGTGCATTTGTCTTCGTTTGGGTGAGCTCACCAAGATAATTTACCATCAATTATTAACATTTTTATAAGTTAAAGAATGGGCTCACAGACAATAACCTTTACTTATAAACCATGCTGTCTCACCTGATTGGAACCTGGGTTGGGGATATTGATGATACCAGCAGCCAACTTCGTCTGCAAGTAGTTGATAAAAGCGGACTTAAGAGCTTGAGTTTGATTCAGGACGTCGTCTTGATCTCGTCCACATGGTAGAGCGAGGAGAAGACAGTATTCACTGTCCCCCTGCAGATGGGAATAAGGTGTTAGCAAAAATAAAATCATATTAGAAGACTCAATTTAGTAAAACAAGGTAGTACTCAATGCGAGTTATTTAAAAACACACGTACTGTCATTCTTCTGGCTACACTCTCAAGTTGTGAAACCTCTAGTCTCATTCTCTGGACAATCCTAAGCAGTGCACCTCCTTCCTGTAAGGGCAGTGATCGATGAGCCAAAACTTTGTTGCCACAGACAAAATGCAGTTGGACTGCAGCTGTGTCATTCTTCAGCGCCAGCAAGCCTTGCCAGACGATGGGGTATTTCTGTTCAGATAAGAGACAAAACAAAAACAAGTGTGTCAGATGAGGCCGGCTGCGATCAGACGAACAAACCTGAAAACAATTGTGACAACTTGTCTCACCGTGAGCAACTGCACCATATTAGCAGGCTGCGTCATCTTGCCATCTGGTTTTACCTGGAGTTCTGTACCCTGAGGATTCAACAACATAAGAGCATTGTGTCATGAGCAGCTTCTGTAACATGAGGATATCAACTCACATTTACAGTCTGTTAACAGGATCATGTATATGTGATAATGTTCAGTTTTTGTAGAAATTTTATCAAAAACTCACAATATTTGGGGTGACGTTGAGTGGTGGCTGGTTAACAGGAGATGTCTCTGGTAGTTGAGAATGGATGCCTCTTGGGTTTGGGTACATCCCTGTGTACTCTGAGAATGAACCACTGGGCCCTGGTGGCATTAGCTGTACTCTCTGGGGAGACGCCATAGCTGGTCCACATTGTCGCATGCCCATCACTCCATCTTTAGGAAGAGGGGAGTGGGGCCTCTTTGCATCTAATGACTTTGTTATGTCCTTCTCAGACACACCTTTAGCCAAAGCATGGGGTCTTGGCGACAGGGGGGGAATCTCTTGAATGTGTCCAGAATGTGGGTCCTGGGCTGAACGTTCTCCCTGTTGGTGCATCAGCACACGCATGTCTCTCGGTGCCATGTATGTTTCCAACTGGACACCCCTTTGCAATGACCCACGAAGATCTGACTGCAAGGTCTCCGGTTTGAGCTGTGTGCTCTGTTGTCTTCCTGCCATATGGAAGTGTCTGGCTTCTTCCTGTTCCCCATCGTGACTCCTCAAAGAACCAGGGTTTACCTTGAGAACCTTTTCTCTGCCAACAGCCTGGGGTGAGGCTGGCCGTGGCTGCATTGGACCAGACCAGGGAGATGCAAGAGGCTCACTATGCATCCCATAGCTCATCACAGAGAGAGGTGGAGTATTGACACGGACATCTTGGACAAGATGGCCCACTGGAATTGATTGACTAACACAGTGAGGAGACATCCGCCCCAAGCCTCCAGGCACACTGTGAGGTGGCATGATCACTGTCTGCTCTGGATGATGTACACCAGTAATAAACTGCTGCATGGCCGGAAGTCCAGTGGATAACATCACTGGAATGCCTTTAGGGGATGAGGAGCCTATGGGTGAGGACACTTTAGTAAATGGAGAGTGTGGATGACCTGACTTGCGTGGAGATCGTGGTTCTTGTTTGACCCCACTGAGGTGTGAAGGAGCTCTGTCACCAGCTGCTGAAACAAAACTGACATGGTTGCCCGGTGGAGAAGGCAAATGGGGGCTGATAGATGGACTGATAGCAGATGTCCAAGATGGTTTAGCTCCATCAGTACTATGAGGATCAGCACTGTCCATTTTCTTTTGATGTTTCAAGGGCATGTAATCCTGATGGTAGCCTAATACTTGCTGGTTACCTGGTGTGAGACGCTTCACTACTCCTTGAGGTCCAGACTGGTAAGCGGATTCAATCTTTTCCAAACCACAGCTTTCTTGTTTAATAGATAAAACGGACTGCGTCTTACCAGGATGCCCATGATCTGCCTGTAGTGAAGACCCCTTCGGAAGTCCTGACTGAGAATGACCATACATTTCCGGTTTTATCTGGGGCATTGACACCAACTGCTGAGATTCCATGTCACCAGCAGTTGCTTGTGGGATCTGACTTATTTTTGCACTAATCCGCTGAGGTCCTTCTATTTTCTGGCCTGAATGGCTCAATACAACCACTCCTTCAGAGGTATTTACCCTCAGACCAGGGAAGGATCCCACACCAAGGCTGGGGCTCTCAACAATGAAACGGGAAGCACTTCCCCCCTCATCGCCTACAGATTGCCCATGGTATGTTCCAGCATCGTCTTTACTGGGCCTATGGCTAGATTTGGGTAGAGTCATGTCGACACAGGGATTTCCAATAGTCATATTGACTTTGTTTTCAGGCTCAGGAGGGTTACATACACGACTGATAACAGAGGTTGCAGTGGATGCAATGACGGAGATCACAGACTTTGTCTCAGGGGTTGGCAGCGTGACAGGAGGTCTAACAACTGACGGGGCTGAATGAGCAGCCATTCTACTATCAGGTAGAGGGGACTTATTTGGCACAATAGCTGATGGAGTATTACTTTCAGATTGGTTCTGATCTCGGAGAGAAGGTAAGTTACTAGAAAAAGAACTGCTGACCGGCATTGAAATATTTTTGTATTGCATGAGTATCTGTCTCAAGTCACTTGTACCATGTTCAGTTTCCATGTTTTCAGATTCCACGGGTAAAGGCGGGTTTTCCTTTGAAGTCAATGTCACAACAGGTGAACTGGAAACACCAGCATCTTTAGACAGTGGGCGCCAATCTGTAGGAGAAATAGAACTTCTACTTGTTTGCATGGGTCTTATATTGGGCTTATTTGCAGGAGGAGACAGGGAAGGGGAGATGCACTCAGAGGGCAGCGGCAGAGGCTTTGGGCATATTGGACTCTTAGACAGTGGGTAAGCTGAGTTAAGATGTTGAATTTGTTCTTCAGAAGATGATTCAGACTCTGCATTTACATCAGTAGCCTTGACAACGGAAGGCTCGGGTTCTGGTTTCCAAGCAGTAGGAGTAATAACCGTCGCAGGTGCTGATGGAGTTGTCTCAGACACAATCATTACCCCAGAGGCTATGCTCTCTGTGACTGTAGCTGTCACTTCCTCACTTACAGAAGGTTCTTCCTTTATATCCTTTCTTACTTGCTTTGGGGTTTTCTGTCGTTTTGGGGTTTTAGGTCTGCCCTTGGTGCCCTTTTTAGGTGTGGTTTGAAAAACCGGTTCCTCCTGTATGGTGGGCGTTTTCGTTTCAGTTCCATCATCCTTGGCAGGATGAATGATGTCTTGCATCTCAGACTCAGGTGCTACATCCGTCCTTTGTGGAGGAGGCTGGGTTACGGATACAGGTGTATCCTCAGAGGTTATCGAGTAAATGGCAGCCATGAGTTCTGTCTCGCTAGCTGGATTGTCAGATTTTTCTTGATCTGGGTTTTTTGCGTCCGCCTGTGAAACAGCTGGTGTTTGTAGTTCTCCTGGAAAGTCTGGATTGACAATGTTCTTCAGAGCCTGCTCCAACTCAAGCTCCTGGGAAATTAAGCTTTTTGGTGCTTCCAGGACCTCTTCATCTAAATTAGCATTTTCCTTTACTACATTATGGGCGTCCCCTTTAATAGCGTCAGAGCACTTTGAAACAGGATCACTGTGTTCACCCGGTTTGATCTTTGAACTGTCTTCTTGAGACCCAAGTTCATCTAATTGAAGAAGATCTTTAACCTCAGTTACATTGAGTCTTATTTTGAGGTTCTTGAGGACAGGAGATCTGGGAGTCCTTGTCAACTTGGTTTTTCCTCTAACAATCTTTTCTTTTTCCGGGGTCAGATTCTCTTCTAAGACTGAGGTATCCGTCTCTTTTCCATTTGATTTACCCTCACTGGTCACATCTTTATCTTTGCCCAATTCTCTTCCTGGTTTTTCTTTCTCCTCTTTTGTTTGGTCACCTTTGGTTGACTGATCTTCTTTACTTGAACTTGATGAATCTTGAAAGGCAGATGTATCTTCCTCTGTGAAATCCATTTCCTCATCGTCATCCTCTGTCATCTCAGTTTTGTCCCCCTTCTGTGTTAATCCAGATCCAAAGGATGTGGACATCTGATTTGTTGAACCCTTTGTGATAAGAGGTGATGTTTTGCCTTTTGATACTCGTTCACCACTTTCTGATTCATTTGAATCAGTTTCTTTATCCGTTTTGGGTCTGTCCACTTTAATAGTTGTACCATCATCACCTTGTCTGCGATTTTTGGGAGGACGGCCCCGTTTATTTACAGGGGCTGGAGCAGGAGGATCCTGCTCAATGCTTTGTTGATGTGATGCTTCTTTGTCTGTACCTCGCTTTCTCGCAGAACGTGGAGACTCTGTAATTTCTTTTCCAGAACGAACTGGTGCATCATCTTCAACGGGGGTAGCATACACAGACCTAACATTTCTTCGCCTGGCTCTGCCTAAAGATATGCTTTGCTCTGACATGTCAGGGTCTGATCCATGGATAGGAGATTTGCCTGTGGACCTTGATTCAGCTCTGGGGGATGATCCACGTTTCAGTTTCTCTTTGTCAATGCGCTCACTTTTGCGAGTAGCTTGTTTCTCAGAGGCCGACATGACAGGAATAACTTGAGCAGGGGATTGCTTGCATTTTTTATTTTTCTCCTTTGTTTTATGCTCTTTCTGGGGTGACACTGGCTCATCATTTTTGTCATCAAAAGGAATATGCACTTTACTAACTTGAAGTTTATTTTCTCCATCAGGCTCTGGTACTATTTTACAAGGGGAATGTATCGCTTTGTGGACATCCCCTTCATCTAGATAACTAGATGGTATGGGACTAGTGGCTACAGGCACTTCTGGTTGTGTAATCTCAAGATCCATCTCTGGTTCTAAACTGATAACAAGCTCATCCTGAGAGCTCTGGCGACATGGTGTTGCAACCACAGGTTTTACATCCTCAGGAACAATTTCCAATTTCACTTCAAATTGAGAAAGCTTACATCTATCCATCGAGGGACTTGGTTCGGATGATACAACAGGTGCAGGTTCAGATTCAAATGTCTCCGCTGGCGGGGTGTGAATGGGAACCACATATTTATTTTCCTTCATCTCTTCCTTTGTCTCTTCCTTTATGAAAGGCACGTGGGGATATGGATCAGGGGCTGGATTTAACGCAGCACATTTGTCTTCTGGTGGAGGAATGTCCTTAACCACAGATTGGGTGACAGACATGGGTGCGAGTCTGGGTTCAGAAATGACCTCTTCAGCTGGACTGATGGGTTTAATTTCGGGCTCCAGTATGGATCCTATTGTTTCAGGTGGCTGTAAAATTGGCTGCTCTTGAACCAGCACTTTTCCCACTTTACCCTTATATGTGACAATTGGGTCTCCTTTTGCCTCTGGCTGCTGTTGGGATTTATTCTTCTGCTGTTGCAGTCGTGTGAGTTCCAAAAAACGACTCTGGAAAAGGACAACTGGCCCAGTTTCAAGTTCACCATCTGCTATACTTTGCTGACTAGGTTGCTGGTTTTGAGCATGCTCAGGTTCTTCATGTTTTCGTTCCAAGTGTTGAAGACGTCGCGAGTCCAGCTCAAATACGGGGCTATGAAGGAAGCGGGAGGCAAATAGTTCCCTCCGTTCATGCTCCTCTGGCTTAGGTTCTTCTTTCCTGTCATCAAGTTTGTCTTCAGATCCACTCCGAATCTTTTTCTTTTTCATGTACCAAGAAGGTGTAGGCCTTGGCGCTGATTCTACTTTCTCAGTATCTTTTCTGTTGCGTAAACCTGCAAAGTGAGAATCGTAATCTAAAAAGGACCAGTTATCCTCTCTAGAAGATGAAAGAGATTTTGCACGTTCAAGCAGAGCCTTTGTATCTGGTGTAATAGTCTGGTCGAGTGCAAATGAGTAGAACTTGTTCCTTTCAAGTTGGGCTATCTTCGGGTCTGAAAACCTGTCAACCCTTGGCCTCTCGGAAAAAGGCACAGATGTCGAGGGCACAGGAGAGTGAGGTTTCGGCTCTCTGTCCTCTTCAGAATCTGATCGCACTTCTCCTGGCTCCAAGTCATGCCAAATACCATATTCCAAACGCTTGCAATTGTGGATATTTTTATTAAGACTTCTTGAAAAGTTAAGGTCAGGTATCAAGTCTTGTTTAACTCTGCTCTCCCATCTCTTTTGCTGCTCTTCTTCCACACTCAGTATAGGCGTGTTTTGTTTGTTCATTTGTGTGCTATGTGTCCTTTTGAATAAGAGCTCCACATCGGGGTGAATCTTTTCATCATTTCGACTTGAATCCTTTTGAGATGGATCCATAATGTCTTCATCTGCATGGAGAGAGAGGTGGTGATGTCCTGGAGAGACGGTGTGGTTCCATTCAGGATCTTCACTTTTTTGTCTAAAGCTCCTGTAGACCCGCTCTTTCTTTATCCCCGCGTCTGTGTCAATTTGGTCAATTTTCTTTAGTTTGTGAGATGGGAAATTATCTGTGACATCTTCAGGGGGCTTTCCAACTTCATGCACAAGACTGCGATGCTCCAACTCCTCCATCTCACCTCCTTGAGGACTATCTGGTTTGTGAGGTTTGTCAGACTCGCGCTGCTGTTGTTGCTGGTGTAAACGTCTATTTTGCTCCATTTGCTTGCGGTAACTCTGAGACAGGTCAATGTCGACATGTTCTTCCTTTTTCTTGGGGCCTTTGTCAGTGTCACTATTCTGACCACCAGGTTTAATAGCAATATGGTGTGCTTGTTCTCTTGTATTGCCTTGTTCTGCAACCTCCTCATGTGAAAACCTTCTCGATGAAGTGTGCCCCGCATGGCGTTTTGACTCCAAAATGTCCGAAGATCCCTCAGATTTCTCTCTTTGTCCTCTAAGGTCCTCTTGGCCATCTTTTTGAGTGCTACTTTTATCAACTTTGAGTCTTGAATCTTTTCGTAGTGATTCTTTGTGTTTATCAGTGTCTGACTCTTTCAAATATGTGGAACTGGTACCTAAGTCAGAGGACTGATCCTCATCCTCATGTCTGCTTCTCTTCTGATGAACAGTCTTTCCCCCAGAATCAGCAAAGCGTCTTTTCCTTGCTGCAAGGCGATCTGAATCCACTGATAAATCTTTTCCGTCACTTCCAGTATCAGACTTGAGATGTTTCTTGAGTCGACTTTTCCCATCCATATCTGCATTATCTCCTTTACTACTTTCAGATCTTTCAGTTTTCAAAGAGTCGTGATTAGCAGTTGACACCTGAATTCCAGCAACAGAGTCCCCCTCCCCTTTAGATTTCTGCCTCTCATGAGTATCCTGGTCTGATCCCCTTCCTCTTCCAGAGCCTCCTTCAAGACTAGCCTCAACTTCAGTTTCAGGTACTGGGTTGGATGGGGATTGCCCCTTTGCTTTCCTTGATTTAACCTTCTCAGCTTTGTCTTTGTCAACTTTCTCTTTTCGTTTTCCACGTTTGGTTTTCTCAACACTAGCCAAACGATCAGGTTGACTGCTCTTTTCCGTTTTGTCACTCTTAGAAGAATGGTCCAGCAGAGTCTTTTCTGATTTGTCAAAGTGCGGTGGTGACATTGAGCTCACACTGCCACTTGGCTCAGACGACTGGCTATAAACCCGTCTCTCTGGGTCTCTGGGAGCACGCTCAGATGGTGAGGGTGATACTGTTGGAGTAACAGGTCGCCTTGGATGGGAGGGGCTCCACCTAGTGCGATCCGCCTCAAAGCGCTCTCGCTCTCTTTCTCGCTCTCTTTGAATGTACGTGTATTTGCGAATATCTTGCTCAAAGGGGTCTCTGTAGTCCCTGTATTCTCTTGGGTCTTCATGGTAACGTGGGTCAAAAGGTTCTCCCTGATAATGTTCCAGTTCAGGAAACCGCTCTCGGCTGCGGGCAGCATAATCTCTTCGAGCCTCTTCTGTGGGGTAGAGGCCAGGGGTTCGTATGTTCTCATAGTATGCTCTTTCTGCTGTGAAATCATGAAATGGAGGTCTGCGTTCCTCCCTGGAGTGAACAAGACAATGGGAAGAATTCTGTTATGGTAAATTATTATTATTAATATGAAGTTTAATATTCTAATATTTTACTAAATTGGTTGTGACATTTCCAGGTTATTATAATTTTTAAGTACTTTTCAAAAGTTCTGCAATAAACTATTAACAAGTGCATGCAAATACAATATCAGCAATTTACCTTCGCTCAGTAGGGATTTCATAAAGGTCTCTGATGTCTTGGCCGGATGCCTGCATAGATCTGTAAAACGCCATCTGACTCTCTTGGCTTGCAAAGTCCACCTATTAAAAATAAATACAAACATTTAAGTAAGTAAGCAGAATGAGTATATTTTACTTAACAGCCAAATAGTGGTAATTTCTTACCTTTATTTTATTGCCACCAATCTTCCAGCCTTTGGTCTCCCTTACAGCTGCTTGAGCAAAATCTGTGTTGTTGTACATGACGAGGGCCATCCCTTTCAATCTATCAAACACAACCTAAAAAGAAGAACAAATTTAAGTCACCCTTACAATTTTGAAAATAGCAGTGAGATCAATAGCAGAAGATCTTTGTTGAGGGAAAACATTACCTTAACTACATGTCCATAGCGACAGAAATGACGGGTGAGGTATTGTTCTGTAATGTTGGTTGCCAAACCATCTAGCCAAACACATGTTGTGGGCATACTCTTCCCAAAACCAAGCTTCAAGAGAAAAACATTCATATTTTTTATTAAAACTAAATAAAATGTAAAAAGATAGACATGTGTTATAGTTATTTAATAACCCTACCTTTAGTCTGTTGCTCCCCAGATACTCTCCATCCATCTTCTTTATGGCCTTGCACACACTGCCAATATCAGAATATTGCACAAAGGCATACTGGGGGACTCCATTCACCTTCTTGATGTCAATGTCCTTGAGGAGAAATGACTGACGATTAGAGAAATAACCCATCAATAGAAAATTGTTCAAACAATTGTGTGAAATAGACTAAAAATGCCAACTTACCACAATTTCTCCAAACCGCTGAAAGATGTCAAGGAGTTGTTGATAACTGGTGGTCTTCTCAAGGTTTCCTATAAACAGGGTCCTAGTGGCCTTTGGGTGGAACTCATCTATTCGCCCATCCAAGGGCCTGAACTCATTTTCACTCTCCGTTTCTGAAGAAAGGAGGAAATCTATAACTTATATTGCCGACATGCTACTCAAGTTCAGGCTCATATTTACCAACATGAGGACCACAAACAGCTTTATGTAATGTTACTTTTAGGGAATTCATCTGTCACCACTAAGAATCGCAACAATACATACTGTATATTGGTCATCACTTACCAGGACCATTCCAGGCGGTGACTTCAATAAGCATGCCAAAGAAAAGCTTTCCCTTGGAAACAGTTAGGGCTTTCTCTTGATCCTCTTGCTGTCTAAAGAACACCAAGCCATAACGGTCTTCCGTTGCTCCATGGATCTGCACAGAGGTCACTTTCCCATGTTTCTTGAATTCATGGAAGAGTCCGTCTTTTAAACTTGTGTCTGTGGAGCAAAATTAAATCATTATCATGATCATCTTCTGGAAAAATACAGAACCCGAACAGGTTTTAAAAGAACAAATAATAACCATGAACAAATTTAGGTGCCACTTAAATGCTTTGTTCCCAGTTTGCAGATAAACTGGTGCATAGAGGTGCAATGGTTTCCATATTGCAGGCTTTTTTTACTTCACTGTCACTCTACCCTTTTGTAGATTCCTGACTCCTTGCTGAAACACGACACTGACAGATTCTGATGGGGGTGTCAACTGGCTGACACATGAACTTTGCAAAGTACTGGGTGGTGTTTTGACCCTTGGTAAAGCCTGAGGTAGCAATACGTCTTTAAGCAGTTACTTAATTCTGACTGGGAAAGTTTCTTACACTTCCTAAAACTGTGCAAGCAAAGTCAGAATGGACTGAATGAATATAATACATGCAGTGCCAATTTGTAGGTTCATGTGCAAAGCTGAATGGATTCTTGAGGAGGCAGACCATTATATCAGCAAAATAAATGAAAATTTGCTTTGTACAACCACCCAGCCCTACTTTCTACTACTGACCAACTGTTGTGATTTTGCTAGGTAAAGTTTAATCAAAAGGTTTTTGACTTCGACTTTTCTTTTTTACACACCTTTGACATTACAAATAAATGAATTTTTGATGGATCCATGAACCCTTTGAGGGAGCATATCAAACATATGGAAACGCACCTGTGGAGCGCACTGGTAAGTTTTGAACTTTAATTCCAAAGCTTCTGCGTGGTTCATCTGAGTCCAGCCCCATTGATGACTGAGTAGGGGCGTGTGCAGCCGACGACTGAACGGAACGTGCCCGGGACCCATCGCTTGAGCTGCTGTTTGAATCGCTGTTACATAGAAAACAAAAAGGATATGACGCTTATGTCAGTGACCCCATTAGACAGCGAGTGATATGGGACAAAATGAATGACATACCTGCCACTGCCTGTGCTGCTGGTGCTGCTGACAGAATCAGAGCTTGAAGATCGGCTCCGGGACCGAGACCTTGGGCCTCTACCAGGGGACAAAGGAGCTCTTTTAGGCGAATGAGGGGTTTTGGGGGTTTGTCCCGTGGTCCGTTGTGGGGAAGGGTGCCTTGACTGTGAGGAATGAGACGATCGGCTTCGCCGATGATGGTAAGTTCTGTCAACCCGTCGTCCTCGGTCATCTCTGTACAGGTCACGTCGTGTTGAATTTGTAAGAGTGAAGGGGTCTCGAATTCTAGAGTCAAAATGTGGGTCTGTTGCCTCAAAGCTTCCCCCAACGGCACTAGTCCCCGGGACAGCAGCAGCAAACATAGAACGATCACGGTAATATTCAGTGTTGTAGTGACGCTGCCGGTCAAAAGTGCCACTGCGGTCATGATGTCCATACGGGCTGTGATCATATGCACGTTCACGGGTTTCTGAGCTACTGTAAAGTAAGAAAAGGGGAGAGAGAGAAAATTTATGATTACAAATCAATAAAGACAAAAAGTTTAACAGCAATTGTATGTTTAAAAATCTCTAGTAAAGTAAAAAATAACTAATAGACATTGGTCAGATGCACAATCAATTTAAGCAGCTTAAAGGGATAGTTCCCCCAAAAATGTTAATTCACTCATTATCTACTGACGTCTTTGCCGATGGAGGGGTGGGTGAAGTGTTTGAGTCCACAAAACACAAGTTTCAGGGGTAAAGACCGTTGCAGCCAAATCCAATTCAATTGAAGTAAATGGTCGACCAATCGGCATACATAAAAAAACAAACATTCAAGCTCCACTTGGAAAGGCATCATTTAGACCATGTGTTTAGCCTAAATGTCCTCTGATATCGTTCCCTGGAGCCACATTTGTGCACAAATCACAGTGGACATTTAGGATAAAACCATGGTGTAAATGATGGAGTATGGAGGCATTTTCTGTGTTTTGTGGACTCAAACACTTCAAAAACTCAAAGATGCTGAAATGATGTTCTTGCCTCATTCAGTTAATTTCAGCTGTAAAAACGATATCATGTTTGTCTCCTCAGGGGGTTCAAGGGGGTTGATTTCATACTGTTCATAAACTACTGCTGGTGAGATAAAAAGAAAATATCCAAACTGAATATTACTGTAATATTTAAAGGTCAAGGAACTGTGTGGTGTGGAAATGGAAAATGCCTTAGAATAGGTCAGATCAATGTGTTTAATGGGAAACTAATACTCTATAGTACATCATGAGATGCTACCGAATAATTGAAATAAACAATAGACAAATAGTATAAAATATTTTATAAAATAAGTTTTCCTCTCTTTAATATTGTTTTTCCCTAGCAGTGCAAGACCTAATATAAGACAAAGCACTAAGGAAAGTTAGAGAAAGAAAATATGCAGAGGGCAGAGCAATACCAACCTTTTTGAAAAGAAGTTACTGAAACTAATCCAAATAAAATCTAGGTGGTCAGAATGTGAGAGCCCGAATGGAAAACCAAGAAGAAAAAAAAATCAACTGATCTAATTTGGCAAAAATGTTTCTCTTGAATCGCACTGCGTGTTATCTTCATAATACTGTGGAGGACCAGGCCAGTCGATTGTTGACGTGTAGTCCACAGTTAGGCTACTCAATTATCTTCACTGGATGGAAAAAATAAAAACAAAGCAACCACAGATGGAACTCTTTATGGAATTCAGGGCATGTGGGTGGGAAAAAATATGTAGAAACATACCTCAATGAATAACTATTAGTTGTTAAAAAAAATAAATAAAAAGGGATAATTCAATTTGGGGGTAGTTCAGCAGATTCCAGGTTGACTATAGGCATTTTGCCAAAATATAAAATACATCCAACTAGATCAGTCTTGTGAAGGTAGTATTTTCCAAATGTTACGCTTTAAAATGGCATTAAAATTGCGAAAAATGTATTCCACTGGTTAATGTCAAGTAGTTTACCAGCTTAACATTATGATCATGGCACATAAAATCCTCTTGGGCACGTACAGATTACATAATTCCACAAACCATGGACTCCCTCAGGTGTGTACTGGCAGGTTTCATCTTTCTGTAAGAGAGTTTCATTTTACTTTTAAAAAGTAGGCTTCAGCTCTCTGCAACTTCTTTGGGAGTTTTCTTCGCCTCAGCCTCACACAGCTACATCCACTCATGAGTAATCCAAATGAATGGCATCTACACCTATCCATGCTACGTTCCACATCAGTACATCCATCATGGGGTATCCTACTGCATACATCCAGGAGGTTAGATCCCATTTACGCAGCCTTCATATTTCTTCATGGCCATCAATCCAAAACCGGTTTAGCTCCACAAACTTTTGATGATTGCTGGTGGTTTGGATCCTCAGGGTTCTTGCAAAGTCTTCTTGGTATAGCTTCCATATTTGGGGCAAACGGTGGCAGTGATATATAGTTAATCTCACCCTAATATGATGTAATAGCCATGGAGATAAACACTTATCTGTCTTTCTTTGGTTGTGAGACAAATGTAAAAATCTTCTATCCACTTGTTCATAAAGTAAATCCAGACAGGGCCGTATCCACAGATGCAAAAATTAGTATTCCGACCATCAACTGTTGCCAAGAGAAAAAAAATGACAACCCAAGATGGAAGGTCCTTGACGTAATTACGCATTACCTGTAAAAATCTTCAGAGAAAAGTGCATCCTTCAAAGCAGGGATTTACTTCCATCTTCAAACGACTCCATGGACCAAAAAAAATCAATGTTAGATCCCATATTTTAGAGTAAACGTTAAAAAAAATATCCAAAAGTTCCCGAAGTAGTTTCCCACAAAAATGGAATAAATCCAAAACTCACTTGGATATTCCTCACAGATGTAATATCCACACCAGATGTAAAACCTTGAATTATAGTTACCTTATCAAATGATATTGTGTAGGTAATATAGTTAGATCCAGTGGGAATGGCAAGTCGATTATGATGAAAAGTGGAATAATCCCTAAATTACCTTTGAGTAACCACCTTGAGGCATCTATCTCTCACGAATAACCCCACTATGTGTTTAGGTCTTACACCCAGCCAATAACTAGAATCCCCTGGATTTTAAGGGGAGGCCGTGTCCACTTACCCATCTATTCTTCGTTCATAACGTCCTTCTCTGGTGTGAAGGGACACAGGTGGGCCAAACACTGGACCAACTGTTGCCCTAGAGAATCCTGTAACGTCTCGACTGCTTGAGGGGGAGCTGTCTTCGAGGCCCCGAACAGCACTAGGGACTGATCCGGGCTCATTGTAGTCAGTCCGCAGGTCCCTGTCTCCCATTTTGTTGACAGCATTGTGAGCCTTCTGCGCACTTTTGATATCCACAAAATCCACAAACGCTGCAACACCCCCCTCTGACCCTCGCTTCCGCAGAACTTTAACACTCTCCACGCGCCCATACCTGAGAGGAAATTTCAATGAAAACAAAGAGGAAGTTATATACAATCCAGCTCAAATAGGATGAGTGAAACCATTTTTTATACATGCTGGTAAATCAAGGGAAGAGACGATAATATAATACATAAAAGTAATATAATCAGATCCAACTATGTGCCACAATACGTTTCCACGAGTTTCCATCTTAACCACTAAGCCGGACTAAACTCCTACAGTCATGTTTGGAATTATTACACTGGATGATTATACTTTGAATTGCAAGTATTAAAGTATTAAGTAAGTACACGTGTCAAACATCCATGTTTGATGACTATAAAAAGCAACATCTTTAAAAACACAGTTGTCAACAGACCACTTGTAATGTGGTACCAGTATGACTAAGGATGTGTGTATTGATTGTGGATCATGTTTTCTCGGCTGGACTTCACATTAGGTCGCAGACGGTGAAGTCATGTAACGTTACATAGTCTTAAATGATTTACGTGACCGACGGAGCGGCTGCAAGTTAAGGCTATTACTGCTCATTAAATCCCAATTAGACTCTGACTGACGGGGCCAAAAACGTCACACTTTACATGTAACTTGCAAACTTTCAAGACGAGTATCTCAGCCGAGTTCGGTTGAACGTGTTTAGGTAACGTCGGATTATCAGCACCGTGGGGCTCGCTGTTTGTGGCTTTTCTACATTCTGTTTTTTCTCCAACAACAATGTCAATAGGATAAATAATAACACGGTGGTGACGACGGTTCTAGTGACTAGCATGAGTCATCTGGTGTTGTGTGCCCGGCTGCACTGCTAACATTAGCGTCCCTTTGGCTCGTACCGATCGTGAAAACGTCTCCACTTCCCACAAAATGGTCGGTTGCTTGGGTGTTAGCTCGGTGGCTAGCACAACTAGCTGCCCGCCTATTGGCGTTAGCGAAAGTTAGCTAAACATTACAAATTGTACCCGTGTGCATTTAAGTGCTTCGGTTGTATGTACGTCGCATCCGTGGATGACACCGTGTTGTGAGAACGCACATGCACCGCACAACAAACACACTGACTAGTAAAACTTAAAAAATGCTACCGTTAGCATTGGTCGCAGGCTACGCGGCTAACGGTGGAGCCGCAGCTAGCCGCGCTGCTCGGCAGACGGAGGATCCCTCTTGCGTAACCTACCGTTTGAAATGCTCCACAATTTTCTCCTCTCGGACATGTTCGGGTAGATTTCCCACCCAAAGGTGTCTGGTCTCCCGAACCATTATGCGCTATCCGTCCCCCCTCCACACACATATGAACGGGTACGTTTCTAATCCCTGCCGGTCGGAGGTCCGCCTGAACAAAATGAACGACGGTGGGTTCCGCAAGCGATGAGGCCCGTTGGCCGTTGCCCGTGTAGCTTTAGCTGCGGCGTCCCCGAGTTTATTCGCGGGAGCGCGCGTCGACCTCGCTCTTGTCAGGTCTGGGTGCGAGCGAAGTGCGCGGCACCGGTGACAGTGAGTGAGCACGCGACGTCTTCAAGGGGATCAGACACAGCGCACGAGCTCGAGTTGTCTGCAACGTCACGAGACGGCGATCAACGTAATCCATTAGTGTTATCGATTACCGTAAAGCTGCAGCAGGCGATCCAATCATTTTCAACGAATCAGTGCTGGATACAAACTGTTGCGTCAAAGCTCGCTGTGAACATGTTGACAAGCAGCTTCGATCAAAACTGTGAAGGACAAACATGACACAACTCCAGAAAAATACACAAAACAATGATTAAATAAACCCTATTCAGATCAAAAAAGTATATTTCTGTATTTCCACATTCATTTTTTTTCTACATTTATTTATTCATTCTTATCTTTTTTGTATTTGGGGCCTGAGGTGAGTCTGGTTAACCACTATTTTGGTAGTATAATAACTTGTTTGATACTACTGGTTGGTCTGAGTCTCTTTTTAATTTAGGAAACCTAATATTTACAATTATTACATACAATTCAACTATTAAATAAATAAATTAAAGTGATTATACTAGACCAAGTCAGTAAGACCTTAGCAGAATTCAACTTTTTAATTTTCCAAAAAGAATAATGTTCTCATTGAAATGTTAACTAGTCTCACTCTTAGGACCATAAGATAATGATGAAACAACAACCCTGCAATATTTACCTTGGAAAATAAAAGAAAGGAACAAAACGGGTGTGGTGAATAGAAACACACACAGCAAATGTAATTGTTTTCAGTAAAAAAAGTTTTAATTAATGCTTTTAATGAACAGACATATAATTCAACAAATAATTCATTTGACATACAGAACATAAATACCCAAGTATTTCAGCTGGGATCCAAATGACACTTTAATACTTTAAAGTCCAAATGCGATCAGTTCACTGCTGCTAAAACAAAATACAGGCTCTGTGGTCGAGACAGGATCTTTGTGTGTTCACAAAATTGATGTAATCACATTCAAAAGTACAGGTCCATAATCAGTGGTTAAAAATAGAAAAAAAAGAAAAGAAATGTCACATTAAAATGTCTATAATAGGTTTTGTAAATGTATCTTATTTCTGATCTGAATACTTATCGATAGTGTATGTGTGACTTAACAAATCTAATGCATGTTGAAGCCTGGTTTTGGATAAAATATATTATTTTACTTTTATATATATTTTGGGTTTTTTTTATTTACATTTTCATGTTTATTATAAAGGATTACTGCAATAGAGAAACAGTTTACAAATTAAGACTTTGAAATATTCAAATAATTATTGCGTTAAGTCTGTTGCATAAATATATTTGGTGCATTTTGTAGATTTTATTGAGTGCAATATTATCAAGTATAAAAGAGGAATACGATGGTCTTCAGAAAGTATATGTTATAAAAACTGATAACCAGATTTCATTATTGTAAAACAAAACAATAAAAGGTTAGTGTGACATTCACATGCCAGAGTCTTAAATGCCCATGACTGGACTCTTGGCCCTTTTCCATCAGCTGCAGTTTATGGCGTTAGTGCTGAGCAGGTACCAAGTTCATGTGGCAGGATTTGCAGAGCATCCTCCCGTCCAGAGGATAGCAGCCGTGCTCGTTTGGTTCAGGAGAGAGTTGAATGACACAGACCTGCACACAACACGACACGCTGAGTGACTGAGGATGAATAGTGTGTGTCTGTGTGTTTGCGTACTTGTCAGTGTGTCAGTACAACACATAGTTTGCACACCTACCTCACATCTGTAGCAGTTCTCATGGTAGGAGCGTCCCAGACATTCCACAGTGAAGCTGTCAGTCCCATCCTCTTTTGGAATAATTAGGTGGTTACAGGAGCAACACTTTGGAGCATATTTCCTTGATGGACATTATTTTAGGGGGAAAAACAATATTAGTAGAGGCGCTTTCATTTGTACAGCACATTTTACCATAGATGAAATTAAAACTACTTTACACAAGATGAAGATATACACCTAAAAATAACTATAAATATGAAAATAAATTCAGTTATTATAGCATTTTAAGTGTCTTTATTATTTGTGCGTAGGTGTGTTTGTGTGAATCTTTTTTTAACTTGTATACCTGTAGTAGTCCTGGAGGCAATACACTTCTCCAACTTCTCCCTGAGCGAACGCCTGCTCTCCGATCTTCTGTTTACATGTTGTGCAGGTGAAACAAGAAGGATGGTACGCTCGCTCAAGGGCGCGGATCACATGGTCTGTGATGACCTCGCCGCATGACCAACACAGCTCCAGACTGGCCTAAGAGACAATTAAATTGTTAATAGAAAACATCTCTATATTCCAGGATAATATTAATATTTTCCATTATTCAACAACTTATAATTGATGACATTTTGCAAAACATAACATTGACAAGAAGGTTATTTTTCCGCCGTGTTCATGAAAACCACTCAATGGATTTCCACAAAACTGTGTGACTGTTGCGGTATCTGTCGGCAAAGAGCCCATTAAATATTGATGCACATCCAGGAAATGTTGTTTTTCAAAATTTTGACCGATTTCTCAAGAGGAAATTCATGGAACCCAGCACATTTAGGAAACTGATATCTATGAGTGTGTGACAATCTGGTGCAGCCTGACTGAATTTATTAATTGGGTCTTGGCGGAGGTTTGGTCTGATAACAGGTGACACAATGCTCAATGTGCTGGATAAATTTCAAGAAAATGTCATGTCTGTGAAAGAGGATTGATGCTGGATTAAAAGTTAGAGAAAGTAAATTGCAGTTTAAATGTAAACACTATTATAGTCTTGGTTCATGTAAATATATGCACTGTATGAATGTGTGTGTGAATGGTGAATGGTAAAACTCTACTATAAAGTGTTTTGAATGGACTTGGACCTACCTGGTAGCAGTCTTCACAGAGCGGGATTCCTGCCTTGTTGTAGTACTGTTTACCAGCCAGGGGAATGTGACAGGATCTACACTGGAAGCAGGCGTCATGGTAAGTCCTGTTCAAGGCCTCGATCGCAGGTTCAGAAAGAGCCACGGGCTTCCGACAGAAGCCACACACCTCTGTGTCGGATACAAACATCCAATGTCAGAGCAGGTTATAGTTGTGTGTGTGTGTGTGGGTAAATATAGATGATGTTACCTTTACTCTCCTCACATGCGTCCTGGCCATTGTTATGGGATTGTTCACCTCGGATTAACCCACTAGATGGTGTTCTTGTTTCCACCTTTAATGTAAAACACTTTATTAATGTCAAACCTAAAGGCTGAACTGAGACACATTTCATGCTCTTGTTTGGGTTTGGCCTCATTAGATAAACCACAAGGTTGCGGTACTTGGTTTTGACTACAGGGTTTGTGTTTGATGCTGAAAGGAAAGAGGATAAAGACTTGTTTTGTGTGGATACAGGTTGAAACATAAACGTCAGCCCACACAATTAGGACTGCACTGCATTGATTTACAGTTTACATTTCCATGTGTGTTTGGCTTTTCAGAGTTTTAATTCTGCTTTTGTCGCCTTTTTAAACAACTTGCTCCAAACATTTAACTTTCATTTGTCTACTTCTAATCAAGAGGACTAAAGTACAGAGACTGATTCCGATTATCCTTGAACTTTTGTCGCACAAGTAAAAAATTGCATCACATCTTTTGCTAAAAAATACGCCTAATATTGGCCAAAGACCTGTGAGAATCGTAGTCCAGTAAGCTCATAATGTATCACCCAAACAGTCTTTTACATTCTCTGTGTTTGGCTTTTCTCATACAGGAACATGAACCACTTGAAAAAGTTGCTTCCGAAACAAGGAGGTTGAAAATAATAAGCTCGGCAAAGGAGGTTACTTTTTTCTTCAGTGTTAGCAGGATAAAGTAAAAGCTACCAAACCGATTTTCATGAAATTTGGTATGGGATATAATGCATTACATTTTGATGTGCATCCAGTTCAGGGGGAGGATCTATGATTTCATTTGTTGGTGTGTTTTTCCACATTTTCCTTGATTCACAGAGAATACGGTAACTGGTGGATCTTTATGATTAAAATCAGGCATGTTTAGGTGACTGATATTTGTGAGTGTGTGAAAATTGGTGTTGATACAAATACAGGTCTGGGGAATTTAAATGCGGTTTCAGAAGGAGACGTTCGGACCTTGGCCGAGGTAAACATTCTAGATTAATCTATATAGCATTTAAAATATTGTGCTATGCATCTTACAGTTTCTAAAAAGAGACTGGGGCTGAAAATATGGAAGCTAAACGTGTCTTATAAAGTCATCAGCGGACTGGAAAGTGCTCTGTTTGTGCACAGTTCATAAAGTCTCTTCTGATCTTTTATCCAAAGCTGGAGAAACAGCTGTTTTTTCCCTCATAATGTAGTTTGCAGATGATTCTTTACAACCACTGCAGAACATAATACACTATCTGTAGAAACTGTGGAAAGTTGTAATCTTTCACTGCGGTAAATTATATCACTTGTCTACTTCAAGAGAAATTGATTAAAGGAAATTGGATCAAAGGTTTAAGACAGTAAATGACATCTGTGATATGAACATAAAGATGTGCGTGATGAAAATACGGCTGATATTTAGCGGCAGTGTGTGAGAGAGAGGTCTGCATACCTCTTTGTTGTAAAGCGGCTGCTGGCCTGGGGTCAAAGGGTGTGAGAGAGGCGTCTGGGCAGGTGGTGGTGGAAGTGCTGATTCCTCAGGGAGCACTGCTCTCTGAGGGGAAGGCCACGCAGCAGCTGGAGGGGAAGGAGGAGGAGGAGGAGGAAGGCCCTCTGACAGCAAAAAGACATTGTCACTTGGTAGTAACATACACAGAAAAATTGTATCAAAATAGTATCGAAAATAGTTTCCAGTAAGTGCAGATATTTCCTGAAATAGAGAAAATTCAGGATAATGTAGACCTGACAAATGTAAATAGATACTGTCAAGATATAAAATAAGAGACGTGTGGTCTGAACATATTTCATACAAATAACAACTATCTTGCATGTTCCAAAAACGTTTTAATTCCTGGTAATACTTTTTTCTAACCTGATAACATAAATATATTATACAGAGCCTAGAACTTACATGTGAGTAGGGGTGAATATTTCCAGTTTAATGCGCTGGAAGATTTCACTGCATTACTGTTACGATATTATAACACTGTCATATCCATGATGGACACAAAAGGATCATAGATGATGCAGCATAACCAGGCTTATCTTTCCCCCAACTTCTTCTTCTTCTTAACATAACCTGGCATCTAAATTACCCACAATGCTACTGCAGCTACACAAGTTATCCCCCTAAGCCACTAGCCTCAAGCAGAGATGAGTAGCATGCAGGCTACTCAGGTTTGAAAGCTCATTGGCTTTATATCATTTGCCAAGGAGGTTGTGTTTTTGTGAAAATACTAAGTCACATTCTAGTACTTGACATGTTTACACATATCTCATTGTGTTGTGCAACTTCTGTTAGGTATAAAATCAGTGGAGATCAGACATCTTCCAATACAAAGACAGGAAAGCATAAATCCTTATTGGTATTTGTGGAGGACCCCAAAAGTGCAGATATTGATCTTGTATGAACTGGGAATCCCACCACCGCAACAGAGCATAAAAAAAATGAACAATTATGCAAAAAAGATGTTGTCATGTACCTGCAGCACCTACGTGGTCTTCTGTCTTTGCCCTAGGTCCAGTCTTTGCAGGTTTGGGACTCTGAGGGCCTGAAACGTGGGTCAAGGCTCCTGCATGACCCCTGTCTTTGCTGTTGTGAGAAGAGAGGACGTCTTCTTTCCTGTGTCTCAAGACGGGGACACTTTCACTTGGGCTAACTCGCACAGCTGTGTGCTGCTTGTCTCCAGCCGGGGAACTGTGAGCTTGGAGGGTGGGCTGCTGCTGCTGTGTCACCGTGGCTCGGTAGGGGGATGCCAGAGTGATAAAGACGGAGGACACCATCCTCTTTGGTGGAGCTGCTGATGCCATGACTGTATTCAACCCACACACAGTCTAACAGGAAGAGAGCACAGTGATTATCACGACTCAATACCACACGTAACATTTATTGTTTTACAAACTTGTTTAACAGGACCATCCTAGGATCTTACGCAAGCTTTTTAATCAGTAAGAATAAGAATAACACATACATAAGGAACATTTGTCTCTTTCACCACAAGAACATTTAATCTGAGCGTCTTAGTTAACTTTGTGGGAGCTCTCACTTTCACAATGCAGAGGGAACAGCACAAACTCAAATCCCTCTTTTCCTATAAACTCTTGTTCATTTACAATAAACTCTTGAATCTTGAATCTATGATGAATGGCTATAGAGGCAAAAAGCCGAAATCTGAGTTATCTGTAACCCCCTCACCACGGCTGTGAGCTACCATTACCTACCTGGGAAAAACTGTGGTTTGACGATGTCTCTCTCTCCCTCTTTTCCTCTCTCTCTCTCTCTCTCTCTCCTTCTCCCTGTTGTGTGTCTCTAAACTTTTGTTTTCCCTCCTGTGCGCTGCCACAGGGAGAAGACTTTACTCCGGCAGAGAGGGCGACTATCTGCAGAAGGCCACTCCTTTTCCTCCTGCACCTCCCTTCCCAACTCTCTCGTCCGTCGACCCCTCCTCCTTCCCCTCTTTGGTCGAATGAAAATACCACCTCCCTCCCGACCGTAAAAGGTGAACAGTTAATCTCGGGCAAAGTGCAGTAAAAAAAACATGACACATTCATCCACTATGAAATCTTGTGCAGGCACACACACACACAAACACACACACACACGGGCATGCATGCACTCAGACACATCCTCACGCAACTGTTGCAATCCAGCCAAGCAAACAGACTGACCTTCAACAAATGTAATAACGCCTATCGTATCATAAAGTTTCTCCAAAGGCTTTCACCCTTAAATGACAAGCATAGACAAACAGAGCCACCTCCCATTTCTTTATCTCTGTGCATGCCAGCAGGATGTGACTGTACCTGCCTTTTCTACATCGAGTGGCCCTCTTTCTCTCTCCCCTGTGCAGCTCTGCCTTATTGTTCTGTCAGCTTTATTTTCCCTACCTCCCTCATTGAGTCTGCCTCCTTTTTTCTTCTCCCTCTTTCTCTTTCCTCCCTTCCCCCCACTACATTATATCAGTCCAGCCTTGACTTACTATCAGCGTGTCATGGCATTGCCTCCATTGGCTCCTCACTGGCGTGCAGTTCCCAGCACACTGTCTGACTCTATGTGTTGGACTCCATCAGACTCTCCTGATCAGGCTTTTTATTGTTCTGCTCTGCAGGAGGAGCAGCATTACAGGGCAATGAATCACGCCATTGTGCAAGAGGAGATGTTGGTATATGAGAGAGGTGGGGGGGGGAACTGTGAGTGATGTCTGTGAGAGCCATGAAAAAGCTGCTTTGTTGTTTTTGCCGCTCTCCACCAGAATGAGTCTGAGCGGTATCAGGCCTGCTGATCAGCAAATATTGTGTTCGGTTTCCGGAGCTGAACCTTGCAAGGTCCACTGTCTTTCCGAGAGTCAGTAATGAGGATGGTGTGAGCTGAAACTAAAGTTTCCTGATCGAGGCGGAGGAATGTGTGAGAGGGGGTTAACAGGAGACGGAGATGAGGAGAGTGATGGGGGTCTCTGTTGTTCCAGCTCTGTGGAAAGGAATGCTGCAGTGATGTCACGGCTGCAGGAGGGAGCATGCCTGCTGATGACACAATACCCAGACCTCCACGCTCCGCCCATCTCACAGCCACAATCCTCATTAAACCCTCTGAACCTCTTCACTGCCTCTAACAGCACGACTTTCCATTTGACTCACCACCATCACATTTTGTCTCTACTTCAGTGTCAGTGGATGTGCTGACTGAGACTTGCATGAATGGAAGGAAATGAACGGAAAGCAACAGGAAGAAATGCAGGATAAAGGAAAAACAATGACGACTGAATGTTCACAATTACACTGGTTGCTTTATTTCTAAACGTAAACATCTGCAGCTCTGGTAACAACTCTACTGAAAAGAAATACTTTTGATGAAAATGACCTTTTCAAACTGCTTTTGGTAAAAGTTAGACTAGGACTTCATCAATTACGCTATAAGGGACTCTGGGAGACAACCTCAACAGAGGTCGAAATTATTTTCCTTTTAGTCTCAAGGGAGGGTAAAGCTCAGAAAATGTGGATCCTACATTTCCCAGGATGCAACTGTATAATATTTTCATTAAACTCCCCTGCCACCAACATGTCCACCCACACATCCAGCAGACTCTCCAGAGTTCCAGCAGATATAATAGATGTATTTTAATGGTAGTAATAATATATTGTTTTGACAGTATGATCTGATAGCTGATAGCTTTTTTTTACTATACAGCTTTTAAACAAACATTTGTTCTATTGCTTCATTTTAGCCACTGTTGGGAAAAGTACAATATGTTTTTAACCTAACGTTGAATTAATGTTTTTTTGTTTCTATTTCCCAATTTCCCTTAAGGACATTTATCAAGCATTCTGATTGATTCAAATTTTCTGATAACACTATTGGTTATTATACAAAAACCAAAACAGCAGCAGTGATTTGGAGCACAGTTTAAGAGAGGTCACGATAATCATTTCATTAAATAAAGTACAATATCAATGTAATATTTGAGGTAGTGATGAGGTAGATCTCAGGGACGCCATCAGCTGTCGTCTGAGGATGGTTTCCTTTTGACTTCAAAGGTTTTGTGAACAGAGATTTGCTCTTGTTCTCTCGGGCTTGTTTCTTCTTCCTCCTACAAACGGAGCATGACAAATAAACATCGCTTGTCATTTTCACATTTCTCAAGAATACTGACAACTAACAGTTATATACTGAACATAGAGCAATGGGAAACATGCAACAAATAGTCTTTGACTGGTAAGGATTTATTTATACAGACCCTTGACACGGCCTGCAGCAGGTCCTGAGAGGGCAGCAGACAGGCTGCTTCTCCCAGGAAAGAGATGAGGATATGCAAGACGTCAGACCAGTCGCCCACTGTCAGCATGAGCACCAGTAAAGCTCCCAGTCGCAGCACGGCCGTGTGCCAGAGAGCCACCGCTCCCGTCTGCCGATTCTGATCAGCTGCATAAAATGAAAACAAAAAGTAGTTACACAATGATGCTACAAGGTTTTGTCATGTTTATTTGGTATATCTAAGGTCTCTTATATTCTAATATGGGTTAGTGGTTATATTAGTGTTAGTTGTCCTTATGTCATATGCCACAGTGCAAGAATAACAAAACAGGGAGGCATTAAAATTTTTTTCTATTGTTTTATATGTTTGAAGAATAGATCACCATTTACCTCAATTGTAGTAGATTTGGCTGCAGCGTTGTTTACCCCTGAAACTCTTTTTTTTGGCATTATATACTTCACCCACCCCTCCATTGGCATAGTGGTGAGAAGATAATGAGTGAATTTTTCGGTGAACTATCCCTTTTAGTTTAACATCACCTTAAGAACCATTTCATTACCCACACTCCCGTGACCATCACCTTGAATGTAGATAACCAACATGGTATAACAGAGTGCCAGTGGAGTCCAAAACTTCAGAGCATCCGTCTGGGATAGGAAGTGGTCATATACTGTGGCGAAGGAAGCCATAGTTGCAAAAGTAAAAGCCAAGACAACCGCTCTCTGCAGTGAGGTCAGTATGGTGTGTCCTGAGGTCAGGAGGGTGATGCATTTCCCACAGTAAGGCTCTGTGCTATGCAGCGGGTAGTGTCTGGCCACATGGCTCCACAGACTGTGGCTGCCACTTGCCAGTGCCCAGCTGATCGCAGCTGCCAGGAACAAGTTGAGGGAGCTATGTGGAGCCCCCTGATGGAGGAAGACCAGAGCACAGGTGAAGCAGCAACCAAGGGAAAACTGGCACTGGAGCAGGAGGAGGTGCGGGCCTCGGCCATGGGCATCCTGAGAAAAGACAAATTGAAGCATGGATGAAAATTAGTCAGATCAGTGTTAAAAGGATTCATATGTTGAATAGAAGAAAAAACAACTGAGAGTATCTCCTGACTTAAATGTAAATAAGACATAATCAGCATTTTCAGGTGCTATTTTTTGCTATTTGTTAATATTAGCTCTTTTGCAAATGTTCAGTTAACGCTTTGTTTCAGTTTGAGGATCTCACCAGTCCTGCTGATGCCCAAGAGGAAACCGCTCTGAGAGAAAACTCCAGCACGATGAGAGAGGAGACCCTGGAGCCCACCAGAGACAGGACGAGTGTCAGGGACCAGAACTGGAGGGCTGTTCTCCAGTTCCCCCTCAGAGGATTGACGGGTGAGGATGACCCCTGCTTACTTTCAGTTTCAGAATCACTGTGTGGAGAGAAACACAGAGAATATAAACTCAGAAACCAGCTCTTAAAGGTTGACCACATTTTTCGCTTTCTTTTTTCTCCACAATGAACTCACCTGCATGTTTGAAGGAAATAGTAAACTCTCATCAGACTGCAAAGCACTGATATTGCACATGCACCCACAAGACCTTTGACAACAAAAACAAAAAACATCTGAAATTAACAATTTCTTAACTTTGCAGGTTTGAGGATTTTGAGGAAAACAAATAAGAAACTATATTTCCACAAGGAAGATTTACATATAAACTCACCTTGAAGAATACAGTCAATTGGGGGGTTTGAATCAAAAAGCATCCATTCAGAGGTCCCCAGGATCCAGAAGAAGGGGAGAAACATGTTTGTTTCACACAAAACACACTATGATCTCTCACACATGCTACTACAATCTGTTCAGCAAAGAACAACAAGTCAGTTTGTTCTAAATTCCTGTGAGTCAAAGCTCTGGTAAAGTGTGTGAGTGTGCTCCACACTTAGGCTCCATAGGTCAACTTTGATTTGACTGTGTTTATCTTATCTCGGGAAACTCATCTGATCACTGATTAAAGTGAAAATGTTATCTTGTGTTGAACTCTGCTGAGTTTCTATTGCCGGGCCATCACCAACTGGTACCTGATTGACTCATGAGCAGGGTGTGTGGTCAGCACAGCTGTAGCCAACCATCATCAAGGATACGAGAACACGCCCCCTTCTCACTCAGAAGGCGGTGCAGGTTCTGGTCCAGGCCCTGGTCATCTCAAGCCTAGACTATTGTAACTCCCTCCTGGCCGGTCTACCTGCTAGTCTGGTTTTTAACCAACCGAAAATCTCTCACTGTACTCCGATCCTCCGCTCCCATCACTGGTTACCAGAGGCAGCCAGCATCCATTTCAAAACATTGGTACTTGCGTACCGTGCTGTGAACGGATCGGGTCCAGTCTACATCCAAGACATGGTCAAACGTTTACACCCCAGTCTGTTCACTCCGCTCTGCTTCAGCCAATCGGCTTGTTGCTCCCTCACTGCGAGCTAAACACTCATCAAAATCCAGACTGTTTGCTGTCTTGGCTCCTAAATGGTGGAATGAGCTCCCATGGACATCAGGACAGCAGAGAGTTTACACATCTTCCGCCACAAACTAAAAACACACCTCTTCCAACTATACCTTGAATACAATTTTGAAACTAACAATTTAGTAGCACTTAAATGGCTCTTACTTATAGCACTTTGAAGTTTTGCTTTATTTTTGAAGAAATTGTACTTTCTTGATTCTTGTTGTTCTGAGTTTGTACCCTCGGGTTTGAATGCACTTATTGTGAGTTGCTTTGCGTAAAGCATCAGCTAAATGAAATGTATGTAATCTCGTCATTCCCTGATGAATAGGAATGAAACGTCCTCCAAACAGATGATTAGGTTTACAGACCAATCAGACACCTTTTCAGAATAAAATCTGTGTTTACAATGTCACTTAAGATATCATGTATCACAAAAAGAAGCAGCATTTGTGCCTAAGCGCCACAAAAACAAATTTATACAAGATAGTTCATACGAGAATTTTTTTTTATTATTGTTATCATTTTTATAAACAGCTGTTCAAAGGATTCAAGTTCCCTTGTTTTAAATAAAAACCTAAAAAATCAAATGGCATTCTTGTCGACAGTAGATACAAGATACTCCCATCACATTATTTTCTGTACAACAAAGGCAGCAAGAGGTATGTATTAAACCACAACACGATACAGCAGCCACACTGGATTATAAACATGGAATAGACACTTTTTAATAATCCAGATTTGTTCTTGTGCTTCGTTGAATTGCTCGAGACATAAACAGGAGGCCTTTCTCTCATTCCAGTGTGATCCACAGAGAAATCGCTTTTTGCATTTGAGGTATTTTAAGGCAAAAATCTGATTCATACAGATATATTGGAGAGTTTTGACAGTAATTCTGTCAGAGTCGGTGCAACATGTGTCCGTCTTCTGTATTTGTATGTCAAGCCGACATCCGCAATCCTGGGAGAGAATTATTTGCTTATTCACGTTCTGACGGAGAACATTGATACAGCACTCGTGTCTCCATCCAACCATTATCTATTATCTGTCCCTCTTATCCTTTGAGGTTCACGATGGGAGCTGGAGTCAATCTCAGCTGACATTGGGTGGGAGGCGAGAGTCACAGGAGAGGTTGCCAGTATCGCAGTGTCAACATATGGAGACGAACAATCGTTTATGCTCACCTTCACACGACGGTTAGTTATTCTAACCACGATCTGAACTGTCTTTGAACTGTGGCAGGAAACGGGAGTTCCCTGGAGAAAACCGATGCAGACCTGGGCGAGAACACGCAACACAGAAAGAACCCGGAACCTTCTTGCTGTGAGGCGACAGTCACCCTGCACGTTTCATATAAAAGTACAGCACAAAGACTGGAAACAAAGCGACTTATCTACCCTGGCTCTGACCGCTGTACAGACATGGCAGTGGTATCACTAATCGTAGAAATGTCATTTGTCTTTCATTCACTGATGGACCACTCCGACAGCTCTAACTGAGTCCAGCTGTGGCATTTGAGGAGTTTTAGCTCTTCCCCTGGCTCTGGTCGTCTCCATGATGCCTCATCAGGTCCCAGAACATCATGCTGAGCACTGTGTGTGGGGCCAAACGCAGGAAGACTGGGCCCATGCCCTTGTACAACCCCAGCAGACCTTCAGCTTGGCACACCTTCAGCATACAGTCTGAAAACCCGTGGTACAGACGTCCCTGAGAGGCACAGAAGAAAAACAACAAGCTTTGGTTCTATAGTGCGTTTCACATATTAAACTTAATCCTATTAAACCAAGATTGAGCACAAAGTACAAATTTGATGAGACTATTTAAACTCACCCGATGAAACTCATCCACAGGCTGGTTGTAGAGCCTCGTGCTAATGACGTCGAATGGCGTCATGCTGAAGGCCACGGCCACGCCGCTGATCATGGCAGCGATCAACGTCGTGAGCCACCTGTTTGGACTGAGCCACTGGAAAGAAACAAAGAACCTGAGGTGTAACTGGAATTTGACTTCTGGCTAACAGCGTGACGGAAATTGTTGCAGAGTACAAGTGCTGTACAAATGTCAGCGGCTCATCACATCTACCTGGGAATGTGACACCCAGTCCTTGGCCGAGGTGAAGGTTGCCAGCTGGGCAGCTGATCCCACCATGACTCGCGGCACGGCCCCGTTCACACCCCTCCAGAGACCAATCAAACCTTCTCTTCTGTAGATGGAGACAAAGGCATCATACACTCCCTGAAATGACAAAATAAAACAACATGTGAAAAATGAATTGGTGCCAGCAGATATTAGTGTCTAATAACAAAGTGTGTGTTTTACTATTGTGTGATGGTAAAACATGGGTTACAAATATAATAGTTTAAAACCTTTTCATGTACATCACCCTGAGTCATGTGAAGAACTCTCTCTAGAGCCCAACCGATTTATATGTTGAATAGTAATATCATCCAATAAGAGCTGTTTACAGACATTTATGTTCGCTGGTATGCACCGATGAGAAATATCATGTCAGAAAGTTATTACTCACTAATATTGGTATCAGCATCTGCCACAATGTTTAATGTTTTGTGAATAACAGGGTATCACATGCAAATTATAGACACTAAACACCTGTTTCACGTCTATAAAATGATGAACTTCTAATAAAAAGGGTTGAAAATAAGGTTTGAAATGACGTATGAAATGTACAAAATAAATTAACAAACAAAAATCTGGACCGACTCCAAAAATAAAATACTGAAATGGTTCACTATGTATTTCTTGAAAACTTGCAACTGAGGCATCTCAACACATAGTATGAAATGACTCCAGATGATAACTTGTATTCATGTGTCTTACCAGATGGTTATGCTGGTGACCGACTGCTATGGCTTGCACTGTTTGAGCTTGGAGATGAGTCTTCACCTGTGAAAAGAATACAACACACAAGGTTTAAGGGGTTTTCAGGTTTTTACATCACACTGTACTTTAACAGCTCCCTTAAATACTCCACAAAATCCTTCAAGTTCGTTGGGACCAATAGAAAGACACATATAAACTGTTGACTTCCCTCTGAATCCACATTATCTCGGCTAGTTACTAGATTCTAGCCTTATTTGTAGCTGTACAGCAACTGAAATAAATCCTTCTCCCCCACGAAAGCAAATTGAAAACCTCTAGATCCAGTTATTTATTTTGATCGGCACCAATTTGCACACACTCATAGATATCAGTCCCCTAAACGTGACCGTAGCAAGGGTCCATCATTTATTTCCTGGGAAGTACGTGAAAATGTCATCTCGCTTGAGATGCAGATCTGTACCAAAGTGAATAGGTTCTTTCTCAGCCCATGTCCCATCCTTCCTCAGGTTTCATGACTTCCATTCAGTAGTTTTTGCGTAATCATGCTGACAAACAAACAGAGGTGAAAACGTAACTTCCGGTATTAAAACCAAACTTGTCACTAAGTCAAGATACTTTGGCAGGGAACTCAACAAAGAAATTCCTGCACCAAACCTGAATTACCTGACACAATAATAACACGCACCAAAGCAAGCCTCTCCGCTCAACCTCACATAGTGTGTCAATTACACAACTCCCTGCCAACAGCTCACAGGAAGGAGCCATAAGATACTGTACATGTATATTCTTGGCAGCAGGCGGAGGGTTGGAGCCACGTGCAGGGTATATTTAGTGACCTAGATATAGACCTGCATGTCATCCCATAGTATTGTCTTTCCATGAGGGAGTAAAAGGTCAGATGCTTCAGCTGAGGCAGAAAAACATCAACACGACTCATATCATATTGAAAGAGGACATGCAGAGGAGGACGTTCATAAAACATGCTGTAAATCAAGATATGGTGACATTTGATATTTGTGTTATATAAACAAACATCATGAGGGCATCAAACTGTAGCTAGTTTGATAGATGCCATTACATCTTCCTCCATATTGAAGAGCAAAGCGGAGTGGGGCCTGGTTTGGGACATGGAGACAGACTCAAGATTAAAGTGAATCAAAAATGTCTTTAATTGAGAGCTTATCTATGACTTACCCAAAGCAAATATAATTTATTTGCTACACCAGCTCTCGCCCTGGTTAAAAAATAGATCCAAGACATTTGAGACGCCTTTGAAACTGAGCCGTTCATGTTTCTTGTTTGTTCTGACATACAATACTGCTGTTTTACAAAAGATCTCAATGTTGAGTTTTCTTGATCCTTCCCACCACCAAGTAGGTTATGTTTTCATTGCTGTTTGTTTTTGACAGGATTACGGAAACTACTAATGTTGAACCAATGTTATTGAAACTTGATGGAAGGATGTTGTATGGGCCAAGGAGGAGCCCACTCACTTTTAAACCAGATTCAATTGAGGGAGCACATCGTGGAATTGTTTTTCCCCTTTCTTTAACACTGTAAAGATAGGATGTTTTTCCGAAAAATTATTTGTATTTTCTCAAGAAATAACACAGAGATCTTTGCGAATGAAATCAGGCATTTATGGGGTGCTGACATATATCAACAGGTGATTTGTTTAAAGACCAGTGAAGCCCACATCACTTTCAATGCAAATGTGTTGTGAAAGAATTGTTTCAGGGCCAGAGGAATGATTACAGTAAACAAAACCATTGATGTGGATAGAACAAAGATAAAAAATGGTGACCTTGTCTTTTAATCCGGAAATGTCCTACTGTGGCTTATAAAATATCTATTATGTTGTAAATTAACTCAATTTACAGAAGTTGTTGTGTCTTGTTAATACTTTTCACTTTCTTTGTTTTACTATAGATTCAATCTCAAGGGAGGTTTAATTAAAGGTTTGTTTGGATCAGGCAGATGAAAACTAACTGTTTATTTTGAAAATGCACAAAAACACTATGAACCCTTGGTTACATCATGTCTTTGTGCAGGTTTTAGTCCTACCGTCTAATTTTCCTCTGCAGTCCCTGGTTGTTAAGTAACTTATAAGTGTGTGTAAGGTTGAGGGTGACAAGTGTAACCTAATCAGACAAGATTAATTTTTAATTGGACACAGGTTTTAACTTCTAATTGGGTTTAGTGTTTAAGTTCACGCTCGCAAACCTCAACAGATACAGTACCAACACAACAACACAGGCCGACACAAACAATGTTTGATGGACATACTAAAGCAATAGTAACAGGTACAGTTTGTATCCTGAATGTAACGTCATGAAGCAAAGATCTCAAAGAGATTAGGTTAATATTTCACAAGCCAAAAATAAGAAAAACTTTACCCAACGGTTTCTCTTTTCTTGCGGAATATTCTAGTTTCACCTCCTCAGCAGGGGCAGATCCAGAGGTGAGATGTGGGGTCATGGGGGCACTGGCCCCAGTTGAAATCTGATTGGCCCCTGAAGGGCCTCTGTCCTGCATGTAGTTTTTAAAACACTAGTCATTTACTAATGATTCTAATAATAAATGTCTCAATTTGTTAAGACTTAGATTTTCCTAACTTTTTGGAAGTATACAAGGAAACCTTTTCTAAATATATTCAATACGTGTGGCTTTGCTCAAAGCTATAGAGCTAACAGTAAACAAGGAATGACTGTAATGTGCTCCTTACTAAATCAGGAAGTGTTCACGGCCTTTGGACATGTAACGGGCCTCTCTGTGTAAATTGTGGCCCCTTTAAAGATAAAACTATAAGAACGACCTCTGCTCCTCAGGGATCATTATAAATTAAATACTGAAAGGGTAAAAGTCACCTCACAAACATGCAGCCTGTGATTAGGGGTTGCAATTTCAGATTGCTTTGTTTTATGGGCTAACAAGCAAAAAAAACATTGTGAACCATGAAATGGATATTTCACCTGATACTCAACCTCTAAATACAGATCAGTTTACATGTCACTGTCTATGGAGTCTCTTTGTTTGTTAAAATAGCATCAGTGATGGGTTTTCACCCTAAACTTTCCTTCGGGAACATAACAAATAACTTTTTTGGGAGGATGAACTAAAAGAGAAACTTCAGTAAACTTACCAGGTAGGCAGGAGAGGCAATGAAGGCACCCAGTGCCCCAGCCCCTGCCCCTGCGAGCAGACTGCCCCCGTGGAGTGAGGTTATACCCAAAGCTTCACAGTAGGAATAGGAGCCCAGCCGTACGCCATTCATCACACCCTGGTAGATCAGGCCGACCGAGAGCCCCTTCTGCAGGCCCCGGAGCCCGTCTGTGCGGCCCACCACCCACAGGGCCTGGAGGGCTCCCCTGTAGTGCCTCTGGTAGGATCCACGAGCACACAGCTCTCCCTGGAGCTGCAGACGGGTCTTTACAACCTCCAGGGGATTGGTGAACACACACGCCGCGCAACAGGCCAGAGCACCCAGGGCGAAGTCCAGAGGAGGCCAAACAGCTGGAGTGGGCGGCGAGGGGCCAAAGACTCCTCGTGGAACCGCAGACACTGTGGACGCCATCCCGGGGGGAGCCTGAGCACCAAACACAGACTCTGTGGATGAAGTGTCCAGCAGCTGAGAACTGGTCATCCCTGAATAATGACACGTTGTCCTCTTGCTGTGTCACCTCCTTCTTGTTTGAAATAGCGTGAACAGGGAGAGTGTGTTGAACAGAACAGTGACGTCAAACACAAACGCTATCAGCCTTTGTGATCACTCATTGAATGATTGTACAGCACGTGTATCACATGACACCCAGCCACTCTGGTGTCCTTCTGCAGTGACTTGCATTAGCTCCCTTGACTGTCAGGCTGTTTGATAGAGGCACCATCTGCAAGAGAATCAAATAGTTGTGTTTACGTTGTGAATTATAAAAGATTCAGGTGCGTTTAGGCCACAAGGTCAGAGTGTGGTTGTGCATCATGAGGAAATATTTAGTTGTAGCTCATGGCTGACATATTTTGAAACCAGTATGTCAGTTTAACTTAACTTCACTCCAAGCAGAGATGTGGAAACAAGGTAGCAACCAGTTAAATTTAATATTAAAGAATGCATCCTAGAAAGCAGACAGGTATTTCTCTTGCAGACACAAACACAGGCTCTTCCAAAAGGCCTACACTTAAATTCATTCAAACCAACTACACAAACCTGGACAGCCCCAGCTACAACCACTCTCAAGCAGCACGCTCCTTTCACTTGTCTCATGAAAACTTAGCAAAACAAAGGTCTCTTGCATTTTGTGACTTCATTGGGAAACTCACAGTGTGCAGTGGTCCTGTGCAGCAGCTCCATTCTTCCCCCTCTCTCCCCCTGTCATTGTAAACATGTGTCCTCAGCACATTCATTGTCACAGGCTCCTCCCACTGCCTCTCTGTCAGAGCCAATACCTCCTCAGTGCAGTCTGCCACCTCACCACCTCCCTGATTCTGCTCAAATCAGACTGCTGAGCTCCGAGCTGCCCCTGCTCTGCTCCTATAGCAGCTCTCTGGGTAAAAGGTTGTTGGTTCCCAGAGGGGGATGGACAGTCTGACGGAGAGGAGACTGAGGATTAAAAAGTGACTGTGGGTGTTAAAAAGAGGTCAATTTGCAAAAGATCGTGTGGATAGTCTCAGAAATTAAATTTAGATTTAGCACTTAATAATGATAATAATATAAACAATAATAATTATTATTATATTAACATTTGCTTTAGAGGAAATCATCTTTAAAAAATATGTAATAACAATAATAATAAACTTTATTTATATTGCACCTTCCAATACACAGTATGTAATATAAGGTTGTTTATCATAAAATACATATACCAAAGTATTTCAAAGAATGTCATATATAATAAAAGGTACTTACAAATGAATGTGAATTGCATATTATATGATATATACACTTTTGACACTTGCATGTGCATGTTGTTCTTTAGAGCTACAACTACTTGAGTGACATTTTTAATGAAGGGCATTTACCACTGTGGTATTTCTACTTTTTATCTAAATAGTTTTTCACCACTGACTTTACGCCGGAAACAATTATTAAAAATAATGATTATTAGCATATCAATATTTGATTGAGCGACATTTAAAGTGTTACCAATTACCTTAGTGAATTGTATATGATATAATATGTAATAATAATTAATAAATGTATTCATATAGCACCTTTCAAAACCCAGTCACAAGGTGCTTCACAAGTGAAGGCAAGCAATTGGAAACAAAAACCTATTTGAAGGTCAAACATCGACAGATACAGAAATGAAAATGGTTCAAGATGAGAAAAGAGTAAACACCTCATTAAACATGATCAAATGATCTTTAAAAATGTGTCTTAGGGGAGATTTAAAAGAGTATACGGATTAATTGTAATAAAACTAGGTATACATTTATATAAGGTATTTCATTCTAGGAGCAGATGCTACTTGCAGTTGAGATGACTCATCACTGAATGACCCCTTTCCTTTTTGTGCTGATTTTAAGAGCAGCCACTAGAGGCCGCTCTTTGTCAGCCCCTGATAAACTACGTATACTGATACTGATAGATGGACAGATTTAAGTTCAAAAGCTTTAAAAAAAACATTTCAATGTTATTAATATTAGCATTTATGAGCATTTAGTATACAAGTAAATTGAATTTCTAATTAATATTACTTGTTTACAAAAGAAAAAATATCATGGCTTTTCTTTGTTTCCACAACTTCTCATCCATCTTTGGTTTACAATTTCAGTTTGAAAGATATTGATTTATACCCCATATCAACCTCCTGAAGAACAGGTCAAATCAGTGACAGCTCTAAAACAGATACTTATGATAGAGGACAAACAAACACTGTAGCAATATGAAGACTGTGACAGATTAAACATGGAGGCCTTTATTGTTCAACTATCTTTTTAGTACAGTGCCATATCTCTCACACAAAGATCCCAACACATATTAGTCAAAAACTTTTAACCACTATTGTGCACGCACGCACACACAGGCACACAATCACACGCACACGGTTTTCAATGTAAACATAGCAGGCTTAAAGAGTGATACAAAATCAAGGTAATCGTCAACCATTTTCTGTCAGTTCTTCCAGAGCTCCTCTCCTTTAAGAGTTCAGAGAAGGTTGCCAGAAAAAAAAACAGAAATTTTGTTTGGTTGATCACTGGGACAACAAAAAATGTCCTGGCACTCACAAATACACGCACACACTCTCTGTCAAACAAGCACACACACAGTCAGGATTCTCATTTAACTGTATGCTTTATCAAAGTGTAGTTAAAGTATTTTATTTTGAATGCTTGCAGTGGGCAGAAGGGAGGGTTGTGAACTTCTGAAGTGGAACAACTAACAATGTTCTTTTCCAATAATCCTTTCTATAGGAAAAAGGCTGTGTGTCTTCGTTCTGTATGGTCACAGGTGGAAGCGTACGTCTTCCCAGTCCCGTCTGGAGCTGCATTACCTTTTAGCACGTACAAAGTACAAGGCGTTGGTTTTAGGGTAGTACTTCACATTCTGTTTCTTGTCCATGAGGCCCCCAAAAATGATGAGCTCTCCCCGGCCCTGCACCACTGTGTGGAGGCTGGTCTCTGGTGGCCCTGTGACTGCTGCGGGAGTCCCGTTCCCATAAACCCTCCAAGACACCACCCTGGCAGATTTTGCCCGGGATACATCAAGAACATACATCTGCATTGGCTTGCAGTTGAGAGACTGGTACAAAGGTTTTCCTACGTTCAGGCTCTGAGGAGGGTGATGACCAAGACGCCGTGCAATAGGTGGGATAGCATGTCCATCAGCTCCAGCAGCCTGTGGAGGGCTGGATGATGATGAGGGAGGGGTTCCAGGAGGACCTGCTCCTCCAGCTCCTCCACCACTTCCTGCTCCGGTAGAGGCTCCCTGTGTCTGAAGGGAAGACGACGATGATGATGATGATGAAGATGATGAAGATGGTAAAGATGAGGAAGATTTGTTTTTTACTGCCTCCAGACTTCGTCGTAAGGCAGCCGGGGACACTGCTCCTGGGGGAGTGCGTGGGCATCCTGCAGGAGGTGTATGCAGTCCATTAGTGCTGGGCACCTCAGGGTGGTGGGAGGCAGAAGGGGGAGACTCCCACTCATAGTCCGTGGAGGCAGGCCGGTGAGGGCGAGAGGGAGGAGATGCAGCCTGGGCTGGGCTGGTCCCTGGTGAAGGTGAAGATCCGTTTAATAATGGAGGAAGTAGAGGAAGAGGAGGGCTGTCTGGACCTTGCAAAGGAGACGGCTGCTGGGATGAGGATGGGCTCCCGTCTCTGGCATATCCTCTTGCTGAGGGGCGAGGTCTCAGTGTTCCCCATCGACCATTTACACACGGAGCCTCTTCGACAGCTCCCAGGACAGCACCGGCGGCCCCACTCCGAACAGGAGACTGAGAGCGCAGGGAAGGCGGTTCGGGGCCCAGAGAGGCAGGTGAGGCACTTATTGGGGAGGGCCGAGAGTTGAGACTTGGGCTGAGCGGTGCCCGGCCAGATGGCGCCTGTGAGAAAACGACCACACACTGGCCCACCTTGAAGAAGATGAGAAAGATAATAAAGGACACATTGATTTTCTGTTTGAATGCGCACACGCGCACACACACACACACACACACACACACACACACACACACACACACACACACACACACACACCACACACACACACACACACACACACACACACACACACACACACACACACACACACACACACACACACACACCACACACACACACACACACACACACACACACACACACACACACACACACACACACACACACACACACACACACACACACACACACACACACACACACACACACACACACACACACACACACACACACACACACACACACACACACACACACACACACACAGACACAGACACAGACAGCTAAGACAGACACTTACTTTACAAGCTGGGTGACACCAAAGTTCTGGTGCTCCATGGTCCTCATTTTCAACCTGCAGTTGCTGCCACTTCCAAGGGGGTGTGTCCATGTGAAGCAGCCAGGCATCTTTAAGAAGCTTTAACACAGATAAAAGGTTTTGGTCAAAACTGTAGTCACATTAAAAGGAGGTTACGACATATTGTTCTGATATGAGAAATAAATATAAAAGAAACCTACCGCATTAGGACCACCACATCCTCCCAAGATGAGCAACGTGTGATCATCGATGACAATCTGGTAGGAAAGATTAAAAAAGTATAATTACATTTTATGTCAATAAGATGGGTTGGGTTTTCAATCACAACTTCTCCTACTTAAAACTGCATGGCGATGGAAAACAGTTTTAAAGTGGTAAAAACCAGAAACTTGTCAGACCATGAAAACAAGATAAAAATTACAATGAATTTTTAATAGCTTGAATTGTTGAATGAATCCTTACTTGGGATTGGCCTCCTCTTGGGTGGGGTAATAGGCCAGATATGGGTGGCTTGGACCAGGACCACTGCTCCAGATCCAGAACCCAGACTTCATTACTCCTGCTCAGAACCAACAAAGGACAGAACGACATTGTGAGATGTGACAGCTTAAGTTCTCATTTACTACCAAAGCCTAGTCTAATAATTAAAGCTGAAATGTGTAAATGTTTGACAATAAAACCAAAGTGTGTGAAGAAACGCTAACTTGGTTGTCATTTATAAAGCCCTTTAAGAGGCTGGCTGGACAAGTTGTGTTAACAGCTCTTTGTACTTGAGCTCCACTTATGAAACACAACCTTCTTTTTAGGATTTAAATCTATTTTATGAGTGAAACATCAGCAATTGTTCTATGGGCACTGTAGATGTAACTGAGGTGATGTATTTTATCACCTCAGTAAAGAGTATAATCACCTGACAACATTTTTACTCTCTTGAATAAGGATGAAACTTTGCAAATGTGACACTAGATGTCTCATCATCTTTCCTTCAGATTGAACTTGCAGGAGTTTACAGATTCCAGCTTTAATTTAAGGGTTAGGGTTTTAATAATTTTGAAATAAGGATTAAATGTATACATTTGACGAGCTCCTAAGGATCCTCCAAACACCACCATGGTGTTTCCAATTACTGAGGAAGAGTGGCCAGCCATGGGTGGAGGTCCATGTGTTGTTACGATGCAGTTCCACCTGATCAACAAAAGAAATAATAAATCACAGTGACAGAAAACTTACGATGAAAAGTGCTACTTTCCAGTACAGATATCCAACCCACCAATTCTTTGAAGGAGAGTAACTGTGGATTTCATCAAAAAACCTTTCTGGCTGGTGCAATGGATATGGGCTTGGGCGAGTCCAGCCCCCAAAGAGCACTAACAGATCTTTGTGCATCACTAGAGTGGCCCCAGCTTTAGGAGACGGATAAGAGCCTGTAAAAGAAAAGAGCAGAGATGGGAGTAAATTTTTTTCATCCAATAAGTGAAACTGCTCTACTAGCAGGTTCAAAAAAAAGGAAAAAAGCTCCAAAGTTTACAGAATTTAATTTTTCAGTACAATCTCATTTTAACGCTGCGTCTTTGTTTTGTATTGCCAACTCAGCTGATTCTGTTCATTATCTGAACACTGTATTCACACATGAGGTTCAGCCTCCCACAGTTGCTCTTACATAAGACCCATCTTACTTTTCCACCAGAGCTACATGTGTGTGGTTTTTCAGTTGTTTTTTTAAGCTGTAATTTGTTTTACCCATCAGTCTTTACTGCTTGTGACGGACTCATACCTGAGGCTAAAGGACGGATCCACTCCTTGCTGTTTAGGTCAAGTCTCCATAGATCATTGAAGGCAGCATTGCAGCTACTCTGAGTGCAACCCCCAAACACGTACATAGACTGGTTTGAGTCATAATAACATGCACCTGCAAAACACAAAAATCAGCCACAAGATTAACAGCAAACTTATGCAAACACTGACCACCTTGACACATAAATATTTACTCTTCTGTTTGTCTATGTAATCTAGTTTTGTTGTTTACAGGACATTTGCATTTTTTACAAATCTTGATCAGATTACCTTTAAAATCCAGTTAAGATCATCTGACACTACATTCGTATTACAACACACCATTAGACATACACTGACATAAATAACTTATATGATCAGTGGGCTTCTAGGTCATTAAAATTAGCTACAGCCTTTGACAACGGGGAGTTCAATGTTTAATCTTTTAAAGCTGGAAAGTTAATAAATAACAACTTCTTGTTGTACAGGAAGGAGATCGATTTCAAACTGTAAAAACTGTAAAACTAATCCTCACACGGTTGCATTTGCTTGAAATGTTGTAAAAACATGGCTGGGTGTTGCCATCAAAATGCCAACACTTGGAGTTCACCTGATGACAAAATGGCTAGTCTGATGTTGCTCTTCCTATTTTATCTGCTAATCCCTGTCCTCTAAACCAAACCTTCAGTTACAATGACATTAAAACATTTAGAGACACTGGATACAAAACCTGAAGGACTGTATATCTCAGTAAATTCATGGTTCATGGTTATGTCAGTAATATTATTCAACGTATGAAAAAAAGTACAACAATTTGTAAAGCAGAATGTACTGACTGTGTGAGAAGCGCTGTGTGATAGGGGTTCCTGGATATGGGTATGTACGACTTTCCCACTGGATATTTCCCTCCTGGATAGCTCTCAAGAAACCATGATAGCACTGATAAGCAACACCTAGTTCAAAGAAAATAAAAACATGTCACACAAAAAGTTACATTTCTCCACTTTCAGAATATTCGACCTGCAGTATAAGCAGATTTGAATGAGTCTTTCTTTTTTAAATGTCACTTCTCAAGTGTTTCAAGAACCAGGGTGAAGGATTTAGTGGCATCTAGCAGTTAAGCTTGTAGAATGCCATCGACTGCATACCCCTCTCCTCACCCGGGTAATTTGGGGTTCAGATAAGGTAAAAACTCAGAGTAAGTGTTATGTTTGTCCATTGTGGGATACTGTAGAAACATGGCAGTGCAACATGCGGACACAAAAAATAAGGACCTGCTCTCTATAGCGATAAGCAGGGCTCATTCTAAGCTAGCAGTAACCAATTTATTCTTTATTATCAGGTAACCCACTACAAAAGTTATATTTCAGTACTGCCAATTGATCTTCCTAAACTCTGCAGTCTGGTCCTTTAAAGTAATGTTTCACTTCTCTGCTGATGTTGTAATGCCCCCTCACACCCACAGCGAAGCTAACCATTCAATCGGCCCTCTCAGTTTCACATAAGATTATGCAGATGCTAGAGGCATACCTTTGATGAGGCGATACCACTGCTTACATACAAGCGCAGCTGTCTTGTGTTCTTGGTAGGGTGAGAGGAAGGACAGAATATATTCAAGGACTTCCTCTGGCAACTCTGACATCGTTCTCTCCCCTCCTTTGGCACCACTGTCCATGGTCCCTTCTTGTCGCCAGGAGGACCCCATATTTGCCTCTGCTTCCTCAGTTAACCCAGCAGGGCCTGCACCATCGTCCTCTGTATCCATGGCAACAAAGGATCCATCCTCATTGTCAGGGGAGCGGGACATTATTGTCTGCTGAGACATGGGGAGACATTGTAAGCGATGAAAGCACAAATGATCGTCATGCTCAAGAGCATGTTTACTATCGGCCGAATTTGGCTACACAGACATGACTTTTACAATGACTTAATTATTCTATTCGTGATAGTAGACTCCCCAGATTCAAAACCATGTCCATTCTTCGACTTCTGCAAATTTATTGAGGATGAATCCTATAACAACACTGGGTGAGATTTGATCCTACCCTGGAAACCCAATGACACTGCAGAGCTGTGACCAACATAGCATGTATGTGCTCAGCAGACTTGATTGTTCGGGCCATTGTTTAAAACGGGTGGTGCCCTTTCTTTAGGCTGAACAGCTGGCCCCTACACACAGCGCGTCCCCTTTACAGCGTAGGCTATATCCAACTAGCAGTGGTTAGCCGTCATACAATAAATAAACTGTTGTGCTGCTAATGTTAATTATCACCAAGAGATAACTAGATTGGGGAAATGCATCAAGTGTATTAAAGATAATACTTATAAACGTAGACTGGCTTGTGCATTTTAACTGACTAACCGACATGTACATGTTTCTGAATTAAACGTTTGGATCTTGGAATATATGAGCTAGCACTGGCTAACGAAGCTAGCTGCCTTAACATGAGCACCTAAGCTAGCGTTAGCCAACATCAGTTACTCTGTCGATAACAGTAACAAAAGACACATTATACAGGTCTTGTTTCTAATACGTCTGCCAGACACATTTTGGACTTCCCTACCTCTTAATGGTCTCGATGACACGGCATCCTATTTAAGCTAAGTTACACCCTAGCAGCTAACAAGCTAGCTGCTATGTTCAGTCCCGGAGCACCGCTGATAATCTTTGCTAGCCGTGGCTCCTCCAATGCCACACACACACACACACACTTTCCCTGGATTCCCAGCCCACCCTGAAACTGGAAAAAGCAAATGGACCCAGTACCGTGGTTTAAGACGTGTTGTTCAGTGGGTGCTGCGTGTGTCTCTTCTCCTTCCCGGTATCAGCTTTGGAGGTTCCTCTGCAGCCTCCAAACAGTCGCCATCTTCCGCTGAGTGAACAGCATCTTCCGCAGCACAGCGACGCTCAGGCAGCCGCGGACGGTCCGTGGCACCAGGGTGGGTCCGGTGGGTCCTCAGCCGCGTCACCCGGGGAAGAGCTCGCTTTCTAGAACCAATGTTAAACCTTGAACATATCAGAGGTGGCCGAAGTCTTCAGATCATTAAATTAGCACGTTGAGCTTCAATATGATGCCCCCTGCCTGTGCCTGTGACACTTTAACTTCCCTTGGCAAATAACTGTACTTCGCACAATCCAGTCTCAAGTGTTTACTTACAACGTATTGCACAATCCCTTCCCTGGTGATTCTAGTGTTTTTTTTTATATTTCATTTTGTTTCCTATTTTTTTCATAGTTATACTTGCACAAATACACCACAACAAAATCCCTTGTATGTGTAAACCTGGCAATAAATCTGATTATGTTATACGAATATACTCAAAAAGTAACTTTAGAAAGAGTGTGTCAATAATCGTTTATAGTAGTAAACTTTATAGTTATACTTACTTAGATATACTTTGTTCTGAAAACGACATTATATGACTGTTCTCTGGGGAAATCAAAACTGTATATAAAGTGAAATTCTGGTTTTTATATCACAGTTAGGTATTGCATGTTAATTTTTTTTAACGATGCCTATTCTGTACCCATTGTGACATTAATAAGGGATTATCTTATCTTATCTTATTTTATTTTATCTTATCATGTTTCTATATTTAAGAAATTTATGAAAAGTCACATACATGATTTCGAACATTGATGACATGTGTGTTATAGTTTTTCCGTGTGAACGACATGTGGACGTCACACCGGTTGAATCAGCCGGACGGGGGGCGTGACGCCAAATTTAAAGTCGCAGGCGCCCGGAGGAGGAGGTGTCCTCGCTGGAGTGCTAAGCTAACAAGCTAGCAGGCTAACAGGCTAACACGCGGCCTGGGAACCGTCTGGGAATCCCCTCGTTCAGCCCTCTCCTGACTACTGAAGCCCGCTGAGTCGAGCTCGTGCGGTCCGGTGCAGACGCCGCTCTCCTTCCCTGGCCCTCGGCTCGGATGGGAATTAGTTTTGAAGAGGTAACCAGCCAGCGGTCCGGTTAAAAAAAATGGAGGATGATGAGGTTGCGGATAGCTGGGAAGAGGCAGCGGATAGCGGGGTGAGAAACACGTACACATATCGTCCTACACAAACCAGGTTGCAATTTGAATTCACTTTGACAGACACTTACGAAGGATCTAAGAAACACTGGGTCGTTTTTATGATCAGTTTCCCTGTCAAAGAAAACAGCCTAATTTCCCCGGATGAGGTCTGCAGGCCTCACTGTCCCACAACGTCGTGGGGCTAAGCCTGCGTTCATGACATTTTATATATTATATTCTCGATTGGTATTGGCATTTATAATATGTAGGGAAACCCGACTGGCGATCAGAAAGAAAACTCCTTTTTTTGTAACACAGTATACTTTTCTCCCACAGTGGACGTGGTGTTTACACCCGCCCATTCCGGAAATGATAGGCTGAACTGTGGTGAAACATTACAACATCATTGAGTTGTAGTAAATCAGGTTTAGAATAAGTAATCTGAGAAATCTAGCTGGGTTTTCTTACATGTGTTTGTCGCTGAAAGTGGGAATGGACCAAAAAAATGTGGTTCGACTTTTAGCAGGATCAGGATGATAAATATAAAATTTGTATTGTTAAAAGCAGCTATTTACTATCATACAAATAAGATTAATATCTTTTATTTTCAAAGACAGTCTCAAAACATGGTTACTAAGTATTTCATTTCAAGTAAAAATGCACAAATCTATAAAAGTGATAAAAACTCAGACTTATTTATTATTATTTAACCAGGACCACCCCTAATGGTAATGATTGAGCTGGGTCAGAAGCATGTTTTCTCAGACTTATTGATCTCGTAAACATGTTGGCTACACAGAGCAATGAGACTCAGGAAATATACTTGTTGGGCAGTAATGCATTTTTTTGTTTTCTGGGCTTTTTCCTCAGGAAATAGAGAGAAGGTTTGAAGCTAAACTGAAAATAAACCAGGAAGCCAAGTAAGCAAACAGAAATGTGCCTGAAATCTTTAAATATGATGTGAATATATACTAACGATGTTTTCTCTAATATTTGTATTCCTCTGACAACTTTTTTTTCACCTGTTCAGGAAGTCCAGCTTGGGCTCAGGTGTTTCACTTGTGCGAACTGCGATGGTAATTCAAGATGACTCTCAGCCGGCAGCACCCCCACCGCAAATCCGAATTTTAAAGCGTCCCACAAATAACGGTTCCGCTGCCGCGTCCTCATCCCGTCCCTCTCAGCAGATGAAATCTTTGGCCCAGAGGGAGGCAGCATATGCAGAAGCCAGGAAAAGGATTTTGGGTAGTGCTTCCTCAGAGGAAACGCCACAGGACACTCCATGCCAAGACAGGTAGGAAAACCAACATTTGTCAAAGTTGGGAAGAAAAGATATAGATTAATATTAATTTACTCTAAATGTCTCCTCATTTGATTAGGCCAGCTCGTATGAGTGCGCAGAAACCATCAGAAGCAGTTCATCCACACAATCATGTGATCCGCCAACCCACTGGCCCAGATGGCACCTCAGGCTTTCGACTCTGCAGATAAACTGAAGCTACCTGCTGCAAGGAAACGTCTGTCTCCCTGAGAGGCTATGAAGGGGGACAGTTTAAAGGGATCGTGTGTGGTATGCAGAGCAGAGTGGTGGAACAACATAAAATTTGACAGACATAAGAATTCTGAAGACGTAGCATGGATTGTGACGAACTTCTCCACCCTCTCTGTACTCTGCTTACGGGCATGGTCTTTGCCTTTCACCTTGTCTTTTCCCTCTGTGGAACATTGCAAGGGGCTGGCAGATATCAGCCAAAGATCCGAAACCTCTGTTCCACACTGAACAAGTTTTTGCCTCACATCCCTACACACTGTGATACTTCGATGTACCATGAGGTGCCCTATGATTTTAGGTCTGATCGGCTGGCAGAGTGCCAAGGCCTAAGGCGTCTGTCTCTTCAGGGATAATAAAGAGAGCTTGTGGATCTATGGGAATTCCCTGGAGACATGAAAACGAACGAGCTGGCCGTGTCACTGGTGGATTGTGGATCATGGCTGGGTGTCCACTGGGAAGCTGGCTGGAGTTTTGTTGGGTTCAGTGAAAATGAAGTGCCGAGAGTTTACTGCGTGTTCAGCACCTTGAGCACGACTTGACAGAAATTCTTAACTATTCTGCTTCTTGCGTAAAAGTGCTCTGCGCTCAAAAGTGTGTTTCAATACTCTAGCGGCCCAGACCAGCACTTTCCACAATCCACAGGCCTGTCTTTGGCCCTGGTAGCTATTAAAGAAATGCCTAATGGGCTCATAGCCTGTGGCCAAAGGTTATAGATGGGAAGGACAGAGTGTCACTAAATCTAAGCTTATTCAAGCAATAATAATACTGAAATTATTCCCTGGATTATTACTTTTTGTTTGTTTTTACATATTGAAGATTTACCTGTGCTGTGTTTTTTGTTTTAATCAGTTTACATGTTTTTATTAGTTAGGTTTTTTTCCCTTTCTGAGTTATCGTATGTTTAATTCAGGAGATCAATAGTGTGTACCGAATAGATAATGTAGCTTGTAGGAAACTTCACTGGTGGTATGATGATTAAAGTTGTCAAATTGGAAAAAGTCAGACCTATCCCTGTATTGAAAATCTTAAGTGGTCCTGCATCAATGTCCCTGTTTGTGTTTCCTCACTAATTCAAATTGGCAAAGTCTTTTTTGGACTTTTTCTACAGACTTATAGTTAAATCTTAAAACCAAATGCAATTCATTTGTCAAGCAAAGAAGAATTAAGGCAGATTTTTCTGAGGTGGCAGTTTGTTGACAAATTGTGTGCTTGGCTGGCAGTTGTTGAGAAATAAAACTTAAATATTCAACAAGGAGGAAGATGAGATACACATTCCAGTAATCTTCCTTCAATCAGGGTCAAAGAAATGTGTGATTTAAATTATGAAAATTATACAAACGTTCATCTTTTAATCTGTCTCTTCCAGAATGAATCCAGATTCAACTGCCTGGTTTTACTGAATGTTTTTCTGTGACTTGTGCTTTTTGTACACACCAGGGTTTTACAACATTGTCTTCATGTTTGCAACATTTCGAAAAGAATTGTTGGCAAACCATGAATTTAATAATGCAATCAAATACCGAAAAGTCACCAGTTATTAAGATGTTCACTGTAGATGAACCTGCAGTTAATTTTTACAACCTTTTAATACTTTGCCTTAAATAACAGTTACCCTGGATATACTTTCAATTGTTGGTGCTAATTAATCTTTATTTTTGTGCATACATGATAAGTTAATTATTCTTTGAAAAAATGCAATGTATTTGAGGCACAGTTTAAAGCTGCACCAAGCTATAGTTTTTAGACGGATAAAAAACCACACTTACTAGTTGTGCAGTAAAGCTTCTCTAAGTGAAAGACTCCATGCAACATTTTCACCATCATTTTTCCCGAATAATGCCTGGTGAATTGATTGTTAAACCTCTTGCTTTTGTGAGCAAATGTACTATAGATCATATAAGAAAGTAAAAGCAGAACAGAATTGGATGCTGTTTGAAAAACCACATTGTGCAGTTGTCTGTTGCAGTTCTACAATCTCAGTATTTTTGTTATACGTTATAACATCCCTTGTCAAGATGAGTGGAAGGCAAGGTTGTAACATCACTGATGTCTATTGATGCCCATAATAACTTCTCCCAGGGATCAGGTTCAATTGCTGAAAAACTTGAATTTGTAATAATTTCAAATTGAGAATTAACAGAATTGTCATTCTGTACCTGTGAGATTTACCCCATGATGCTTTGCTTTTGTCATTCAGCCACCTGTTGGGTTTGTGACTGATTGCTTTTCATTAGAATTCTCAAATTTGAAAAACACAAATGAAATTTGAATACCCTTTAATACACATAATTCAAAAAGAGAAATTGGTGTATGTTTGATGTTTCATTAGACCGGTTCTTTAGCAGAATGTAATATGAATTCAAACCACATGTTATTTCTGAATTAATTATTTTGACACATAGGAATAAATTAATTGTGGCAAATATAAATACATTGAATAAAGGATGGTCATTCTCGATTTCAACACTTTATTTTTGGTTACTTGTGTTCAGTAATACCATAATTGATTGTGTCTTCAGTGCCTTTTAAACAAAGCACAATTCTAGAATAAGCCATACAAGGGTACATTAATTTACAACTTTTAAATATTCAGATTAAACAACTGGAGTTGTAGCCATTGGATCCTCTGCTACATGTCGATAAACCTTATTTTAAATCAAGATCTTTCAGGCTCTCTCACACCATTCAAGCCCTTTGCAAACTATACATAGCTACAAACCTAAAAGTAGGATGAAAGTGTGAATTTGAAATTGTACTGGTGATATTAAAAAAATAAGACAAGATGTTGAATATCCCTTGTACATTTGAAGGTCCTCTGAACAAATTGACAGATAGCAGCAGATTCAGATGTTGCTGACCACCGGTGGAAGTTTGGGACACATCATCAGTTGTGAACCTGTCGGAGCTAGGTGTGCAGCTTTATGTTGGCGTTTATTTGAACTCACTTTAGTTCAAAGCGTCAGCTAAATAATATATAATGCATTCACTTGGTTATAAACCTGGTATGTAGGTTTCAGTATTTCGTTTTATTTTATTGGGAATTCAAATATTGAATACATATAAAAATGAAGCCATTTTAACTAAATGTCTTATTAAGAATATTAACTTGAGTTCTTAATTTAAATGTAATTTATGTTCATTGTATTTATATTGTAGACTATATGAAACCACTCTTATGTTTGGTACGGCTGTCTTAAGCCACTTTCTGGTTCGAACTGTTTTGCCAGCAACTGTCAGCAATCTCAACAAGTCGTTATCTTGCTTTGCACAAATAAGTTCTTCTAGGTCCTCACGGTAGAAGACTTCAAATGTAAAATACATTCATATCTGGTAAGCGGCCTCCAGGACACTGTGGACCCTTTTCCAAAATGGAGCCCCAGAGGGACAATTCCCCAAAAAGGGAAAGTGGTTTAACACTGCAGTACCACAGGATCTCCAGCAGGCTGTCTTGATTGGAGGAGTTAGATTTGTGCTGGAGCCATAGGCTGGAGCAGAGAAAAGCAAGACATGTTCTTCCAACTAAATTCTTTCCATGAGGGAGCACTGGACAATCGCCATTGCTGTCTGCATATCCTGTCCCATTCATCCTGTGCCATTGTGAAATTGCTCTTTGCTTCCTATCTTGCTTAAATAGCCAATGTATTATCCCAATTTAAGTGTATCATTATAAGCCTTTTGAAAGATATCAAGAATTGTCACTCCTGTATTATTTTCCTTTAGAAAGTTATTTCCAATAACATCGTATTTCAAAATACCTTAATGATCCTGATTTTGAAGATCATATTGTCTTTTAAGTCCTGGCAGCTCATGACTGTGCCCTGATTATACTTGTCTAATACTTGTATCGAATGTGCAGGGGGGTGTTATTCTCATTAGTGCATGGGAGTCCATGCGCTGCGCCCACTCCGGCCAGGGGCGGCGCTGTGGTAGCTTGTCATGTTGTTCAGCTCCAGCTTCAGCCGTGTCCATTGAAAGTCGGAAGTTGTTTTTCTAGTTAGTGAAACTTTACAAAATGGCAGAAGACAACTCTTATGAGTCCATGCTCTGCGTCAAGCCCGAGGTCCACGTTTACAAGATCCCGCCGCGCGCCTCTAACCGTGGATATCGGTAAGTTGACGTCAGAGGGCTCATCCGTTTGATACAGACAAGTGTCGGTCAGCGAAGCTAACTTAAACGGACATGCATCCATTATCGGACAGACTCGATTGGCTGTTGTTTCGTTACTTTTCTTCCGTTTCCCCGATTAATGTCGTCGACGCTGAAAGCCCAAAAAGTCCGTACACTACACCACAAAGTAATTAGATGGATCCACATGGTTGTTGTGCAGGTTTGTGGCCAACAAGTTCCCCGCTGTTTCCAAAGAAACCTCTCCACTCCATATGCTCACGGGAACCAGACACCATGTCCGACAAACGGCTAACTTCAATCTCAAACCTGTTGTGAAAAACGGTTTACACGAGCCGCCCGTGATAGACGCGAGGGACCTTGCTTATAAAACGATGAAAAGTTCTAAATATCATAAAAAATATAGCTGAGCTTGCGCAAAACCCCACCGCCAGGGGCCCTAAAAGCGTCAGGTTCACCCCATGACGTTTCTTCCCTATTTTGGTTAAAAGTACGTTCGACCTTTGCACTGCTGAAGCTAAACAACAGCACTGACGGTCTGACGCCATCTTGTAGTCTTCTTTTCTAGTGATGGTCTGTATTTTCCATTTTGTGATTATCAAAAAGGCTTGTATATGAAGTTGGACGACATGACAGCTCCCCATAAAACGAAGCCAAAACGTCTCGACCGCCCCCTGGTGGTTGACTGCAGTATAGGTCACAATCCCCTCTTGCTTCATGTCAGTATGGGACTTCGACAAATAACACAAAATTGGAAACACACAGCTGAATGTAACTCGCGATCGGTCGAGTGTGTATCAGTGGTACTTTGATACCGCAGCTAGATAACTACTGTGCAGACTCTGGCCAAAAATTACGTCATTGGCACGAGACGACTATTATTTTTTATAATTATGGCTTACAACTATTTTGTAAACATAGTATTTGACAAAATGATTATCATCCTGCATTCCGTTTAGCATTGAGCATTTAGATTTGTCAAGCCTTATGACGGCCTTGGGACACTGTCTGCGTGGGTGGCTGAGCTGTGTTCAGGGTTGTCTGTTGTTCACACAGGCAGGATTGTGCGCTTCTGCAGTATGAGGTTTCTGGTATAACCACTGTATTTACCACAAATATAAATTTGGATTTATGCCAGAACACTACAGCAAGGTTACTGCTACGTTCATTATGGCCGCCAGGATCAGGGAAGACACACATTTTGGACCTGGTATCCTGGTAATGTTCAGTATTACCCGGCTGCTGTCCTCCATCCTCACTCCCCGCTGACCTGCGCTCACTTTACAAGTTTTTAATGAACACCAACACTAATGAAAAACGACCATGACCCATACATTACTTAAGGTTTACTTTGTTCTTGTTTGATTCACTCAAGAGTTTATTAGAGACTTATTTAATCATATTGAAAAAAGGTCCAACATACGGATTCATGAGCAGATACCATCGTTCGTCAGTTTGTGTGAGGATTGGAGATAAACACACACGCGCACTCAGGAGAGAACTCCTTCCCACTCTCCTTTATGACACCTTTGCTTTTATTCATTTGACTGCAGAACAAAAGTACTTCCCTTATTGTCTGATCTTAGTCTTAGACATTTTTTTCAAACTCGCTTCCTCCTGCTGTGCAGAGCAGGAAGAAGAATGAAAACTTAAATCCCGCATGAAAACTTAAATCAGCTTTTCTTGTGAATGACAATTACACAAACCACTTTCCTATCCAGATGAGGGTTTTTCTTGTTTTTCAAGTGCTGCTGACTGGAAGCTGGATGAACCTTCATGGAGTGGAAGGATGAAAATCACTGCGAAAGGCAAGATCGCTTTCATAAAGTTAGAAGACAAAAACACAGGTACAATAATGAAAACACTTCTGTTTACATGTGAGGTTGTTTTCTGCATGCATCTCATTGAGTTCATAATGTATTCATTCTTCACAATCAACTCCTTTATGAAACCTTTTGCTTGCCTTATTTCCGCTCTGGTAAAATGTGAGTAAGCCTCATGTGAGGATACAGCAGGGACATTTCTTGAAATCTCACAGTGAGCATGTGGGCGTGTTGATGACGTTTCAGCAACTAACCATTCAAAGTTGGTCATCAGTTCCTTTTGAACAGCCCTGATGAGTATAGCCAGAGAGAGACAGCGCCTACCCTGCCTATTCTGCTCATCAGCACTGAATATACAGTAGATCCTGGGTAATTATTTGTTTTGGTTGTTTGTTAGTGTCACATTTAGGTAGCACGTGATGGCAGTTAAAGGTCCACTGTGTAAGATTTATGTGAAAGGGATGTTTTTTATTATGAATTGGATATATAATAAGCCTAGTGATGTTTTCACTAGTGTTTAATCGTCTAACTTTTTCTTTACCCTAGAATGAGCCCTTTATTTATACATCTGGAGCAGGGGCTCTCTATGGAGGCCGCCATTTATTTTAAAGTAGTCCAAACTGTACAAATTTACACAGTTTGAGTTTTGATTACAACTGGAGTCTGCCACAGGTTCTCCTTCATGTTTGGAAAGGAAGGGTGAGGGCTATTCAGCTGCAATATGCCACTTCACCACTAGATGTCACTAAATTCTACACATTGAACCTTTTAAAATGTTTGAAACCGATGGTCCGCAGCACAATGGCATTTGCTGCTTTAGTAAACTCTTTAGTGGTTTAATCAAATAGAAAGCTATTCAACGCCACAAGTGACTTCTGAGTTTTTCCCATAGAAATGAATTATTTAAATGAACAAAACAAAGACAGATTATCTGAAAGAATCTCGCTGTACTCACAGTTTCACTAATCCATGGGATAAACCTTCATAGTTTCACATTTCCTCCACATTTATCACAATGTGTGTGTTTGTCCCTCAGGAAGATGACAAGCACACACAAGAAAAACCTTTTTTCACAACAAGAGAAAAGCTGTGTGAGGAAAGTTATGCGTTTGTGTCATTACAGCAGATTCTCTGCCTTGCTTATTTCATGTTAACGGAGAAGATAGTGTCATACGTTACAGTGTGATCGAAGTGACTGTGAAGCAGCCTTGTTACTTGACCACTCAGAAGATACACCTAAGCTACAATGTGGTGTAATTGTGTTCTTTGCAGGAGAGCTGTTTGCACAAGCTCCAGTCGACCAGTATCCAGGTTGTGTGGTTGAATCAGTCACCGACTCCAGCAGGTATTTTGTGATACGGATAGAGGATGGCAATGGTAAGACATTTTCAACAGGATATCATTTCAAAAGAGAATGTTACATATGTACAATGTGGCAGTACGCAAACTTAATTTTGAAGTTACCCTATTGGTCTTAATGTATAACGACCCTAATTATTAAGACAGCTTATCTTTTTGTAACTAATCTTTTCTAAATAGGAAATGTTTTGACCTAATTAAAGCAGGTAGCTGTACTGTGCTTATTGTCTCTTAAATTTGTTATCACGTATATAAACAGCAGAATTAAAAACAAGCCTGTAAATACAACAAACTCTCGTCAGTCTTTCTAAGAATATTTGTTTCACATTTAGTGTCACATAAAAGCTATGTTAGTATATGTTTATATTGTAGGAATATATTTGTTTTATGAGATGCAAAGTTAGTTTACATCACCTGAAGTTTACTTTATGTCTTTACAATTGCTTTGATTAAAGGACGTCATGCTTTTATTGGTCTGGGCTTTGCTGATCGTGGAGACTCATTTGACTTCAATGTTGCCTTACAAGACCATTTTAAGTAAGTAACTGCTTGTTACATGTGTATTTTTCTTCCCATGGGTATTTAAACATAAGACCTATGAATGATCAAGTCTCCACTCATTTAAGCCTAAATGAGTGGATATTATGCAAAGTTGCATAGCATGCATATGTGAATTGAATTCTCTAATTATATTCTATAAAAGTGACTCATTGATTGCCGTTTGTTGACTTATGAACTAATTAAAACAAAGACCTGTGGAAAAAAGTATGTTAAACTATGTCAGTAGCAAGCAACGTGACACTATTTTAATACTGTCGTACCATTGTTAAAATGTTAAACCCATGGATCTACAATTTGTTGTCTGCTATCTGCAACTGCACCATCCCTGTTTCATTCTTAAGTAACAAACTAGTTTAAATTGACCAAACAATAATTTCTTTCAACTCTACTACTCAAGATGGGTGAAGCAAGAGGGTGAGCTCGCAAAAATGGAAGCTTCTGATGTCCAAGCCCCGAAGCTGGACCTGAGCTTCAAAGAGGGACAGACAATCAAGATCAGCATTGGGGTGAGCATGTAACCCACACATCACAGGTGGAAGGAGATAACCATAATAACAACAGTATTGATCAGGGAAATTATGATTTAAAGATTTAGAAACTGTTGTAACACTCTGTCTGCCACAGAACATCAAGAAGAAGGATGCAGGTGGTGTCAAACCGCGGGGGGCAGTTGGAGGTCTGCTCCCACCCCCACCCGGCGTAAAGGCTGGAGGCATGGTGCAACCTCCTGGAGAACAAGAGGCAGTCCCAGCAGTTCAAACTAACACGGGTGATCACCCTGCTATTGTATTAGATAAACATTTAAAAAAGCATTACAATATGTAAACGTCATTCATACTAATTTAATAGTTTTTTTCTTTAAATAGACACTCTTTTAGACTTCGGTTACCAAGTCCCTGCAGCCCCGCCCAGCTCGGACGGTTGGGGGGATTTCACATCTGCAGGTTCCAAGTAAGGTTTTCAGCATCTTTTTCTTCTCTAATAATACATCTCATCCATTTGTCATATATGTATCAGTCTTACGTGACTGTTTTTCAGGTTTTCCTCTCTCATTATCACTCTCATCTTCCACCACCTCTCCTCCACAGCTCCAGTAAAGATGCTGTCAAACCAGGATGGGTGCAGTTTAGTTGAGTTGTGAGACAATGTGCACACACTCAGGTTCCACACATTCCATGGGCAGGACTATTTTGGCAAAAAGAAAAGAAACTAAAAGACAGGAACTGTTAGTAAGAACTTGACCGCCTCCGTCACTGCTTTTGTTCTGTAAAGAGTCTGTTTATGATGACCATAGCCCGCTGACCAACACATTCTGAAGGAACAAACAGCAAAATGTACAGAATTTTGACCATATGACTATTCTTTTCATACTCTATGCTATGCAGTGAGGTTTGTCTTTAGATTTTTGTCTGGTAGCCTCTAAACTGTCATTTTTTAGAGACTCTGCTCTCTCAGAAAAGTGAGGGTACTGATGGTTCAAGTTCAAGGTTGTTTCCTTACACTAACAGATGTGTGTCCACCGCCTTAAATCAACTGCTCCTTTATTTTATTTCTACTTTCTAGTCAATCGGTCAAAAACTGATTTGAATCGTATCCCTCTATTTTTCTTCTGCTGTCAATGTAACGTTTATCTCATTACACCAGCACAACTCATCTCATAATTATCTGAACCATTTGGGAATACACAATGATTTACAATTGAAGTATATATGTTTTGTTTAGCTTGTCTGTGAGTGTGTTAGTGATCTTGCATTAAAGTTTAATTAGTTAGGGCCCTGGCACAGAATGGTGCACATAACATAACATGCTCGCTGTGCGAACAATTATATATTTTCTGGGTCTTGCACATTGGCATGGCAAATGGCTCGATTGCACAGTTTAAAAATTCAAAGATCCCTGCTTTGACTGTGCTCTAGATGTATGACATTTAGGATATGTGTCTACTAGGCAGAAGCCTCTTGGAGCTGTACACTATACCCAACAGGAAATTTGCCATTTGAATTTATCGGTCAAATCTTAGGCTTTTTTGGCCATTTATAAACTCTGTACTTTGATGAAATCGTTGTAGGGAATTCATTTATTCCTCAATTTTTTTTTCAGTCTAATCTTGATACTTTCATTGTAATCAAATGCAAAGGGTTTTAGTTTCTTACTCTGTACCATATCCTGGCTTACTGACAATCTTCAGTCCTTCAACAATCTCTCAACTCCTGAAGAAGCTGGAGCGGCCTGCTGTCAAAGAGGGAAAAAAAGCTGGACATGGTGCCAGGCTTTTTGTGCAGGCGACTTTTCAAAGAGGAGGCAATTCATTTCTGGCTTTTTTATGAGAAAGGAAACCATTAGGAGCTCTGGACAAGTCATTTCAGTTAGGGATATTTCATTGTACCCAGAAATGATTGTGATAAATGATATTGTAATAGTTTCGAGCCAATTCATACCACTGATTATAATATTATAGCATATTAATAATTGACCTTTGAAAGACCAATGAACTTTGAAGTCTTGGGAATATTCACTCCAACATTTGAATTAGAAAATATTAAAATAAAGTAAATAAAATATGATTAAAATAAACCACACACAACCAAAACAATAGTGAAATGGACACTCTGGCTGTGTTAACAAAAGTCCCTTCACTTCTCCTCCATGCTGTTGACATCTGATGATGTGTAAAGCCTCTGTCCCCCTGTCTGTGTGGCTGTCAGCCTGGTTGTTCAGCCACCAGATTATCAAGGACTGGAAACAAAACAATTGGGTCTGGCAAGATGCCTTGGTAGTGCCCCCTTACTGAACCCTGTTGGGTACATTTGTCCTTGATTTATACAATTTGGTAGACAGATATATCAGGCAAAATCTTAAAGAATGCCCACTGGGTTCATGAAGTAAATTCATCAGGAAGTCCACAATTCTGGATGATGTTTTTTTTGATAATGTTAGGGTCATGTCAATTGTAGCTCTCGTCTTTACCCTGAGGCCTGTTTATTACCAGGTTTTCTTTTCTTACCCATCCCCAAGTAAGTATTTTTTCTTATTTTGTCACGTCCCCCCCTCTCCTTTGTCTTGTGAGGATGGTGAAAGTTCATGTGACAAACAGTCAGCACTACTTGTGAATTCTCATTGTTAGTATCTTTGTCTCTTTCTGCCCATTCCGTTGTCACCCTACTTGAAATGTTACACACCGTCCTGTCTCCATTTACAAAGCAGAAGTTTTATAGATTAGAAGTCGAATCCATCGTTTCACCTACATGTGATGATCTATCCAAGGAGCGAGGGCCCTTTAATACTCCTCACACCTTAAACTTTAGGCTGATGTTCTTAAATCGTCATCAGAAAAACAATTTGTCATCACTGTGTTGGGATACATCGTGATTGCCATTTTGTCTGTGATTCACAGTTTGAAAATGGTTGTCTGTTCATGTTTCTTTACATCATCCATGTCTTTTCCTCGTGTTTTTTTTATGTGCCTTTTACCAAATAGAATTTTCCTTTATCTTGTTGATAATTTGCAACAAGAATTTGATCAAGTGCCTTTCTGAAAAAGATCTAAAACTTATAAAATGTTATGTTTCCATGTAAATAAACGGTGTATTTCATTGGATTTTTTTGTGAATGTAAATCAATGAAATAATCAGAAGCTCTGAAATTACAGGATTTAATCTGAATTTGTTTGTTCTCTAAAGCTTATGCCAGATTTTTCCTCTTCACATTTGCAGTATGTTGTCCAACATCAGAGTTTAAAGGTTAACACTGCATGAAATGATAACATGAAGTCAGCTTAGAATCATGTTGAAAACTAAAGTTTTAATTTTGTTCAGTTTGATATCTTTTAATTAATGCTTTCAATTGTTGTTTGGTCTATGGTTGTAAAATAATCAGATCCTTTAAGTCCGATCAGTTTCACTCGAGTCCTTTTGATCAATTGGAGCAAGTCTGAGACTGGGAGATGCTGGTGGATGTTGGCCAGCGACTTACAGTCCTATCACATATTGTGACTACCACCCTATGTGTCCCACACCCGCTGGTAGCCTCTAACACCTGCTACATCTAATTTTTTTTGTAGGTAATTTGTGCAGAAGACCTTCAAACGTAAAAGGGGTATTCTACATATTATCCTATATATTAAATCATATAAACTTGTGTTGCTTTTTAGATAAGTGAAATATTAAAAATATGTTGCAGTTGTAATATTTCCATATTCCTGCAGAAATTTAACTCAAAAATTGTAAAAGTTGAGATCACAAATTTCCTTCGAATTTAACACAATCAAGTAACACTATCCATTTACGCTGATAGTCAGCAGCAACTGTGAGTCTTATTCTGAAAGTATCTGAAAGTTAGATGCATACTATTGCTATTTGATCCCCAGCAATAATGAGGTTACTCTCCTCTGCCTTATACAGCTTATGGGAGCGAAGTTCAGGTGAAGGTGCCGATGAATTAAAGGAAGAAACTTGCACCTGAGAAACAATGAATTTTTCGTCTCTGGCTGTGTGCGGGAGAGCCCCATGGCAAGCACCACTGCCTCACTGGAGAGAGGGAAGCGCTGAGGCTGTCTCCACACCCCCTGTTCCCTGGTCCGCGGGTTCTCTACAAAGAAGGGAACACAATAGCATCTCAGGAAAAGACCAATAATTCTTTTAGGGATGAAAATTGAGTCAATGTCTTTGACCGCGGCCCATATTCTCTCCAGCAGATGACGCCTTGTGGAAATGGAAATGGTAAATGGACAGCAGGCTGTGATTCTTGAAAGGCGTAAGAAGACAAGGCTGGCAACTACTGGTTTATTCTCTAATAGGTTTTTAAAGCATGTTAAATCATCCAGTATCTAAAATCCAAAAATATAAAAGTAACGTTTTAGTAAGGCTGTCAAATATATGTAGAAAAGTAGAAAATATTTTCTCTGAAGCTTTGCAGCACAGAATGACATGAACACACACAAACACAGACGCACGATAATTTGTCCATCTTCATATCGTGCTTAGTTCCTTTCGGGAATCAGCAGGCTGTGTGGCCTAGTAGGTAGAGCGGGCGATCTCAAACAAGAAGATCCTGGGATCAATCCTCACTCTCTCCCATCTCCATTCTGGCAATATAAAGAACTCTTAAAATTGACACAGATTTCAATCTCTTATTAATTGCAAAATATCTTACACTAGGTAAATTTAAATTAAGTGAAAAAAATTCAACTCTGCGCAAGTCAGATAACTTAACAGCCACCTGGGACTTCTTGCCTGTGGCCCCAGTAGACTCTAGTATCGCCCCTGTGTGTGGTGCGTGTTGCTACGTCGTGCAGTGAGAGTGTGGAGGCGGTGGAGGAGCTGTGCGTCTTTAAACCCACTAATCCTGCTGACTGCTGTCCTCAATCTGTGCCTGCCCGAGCCGGAGCAGGACGCGCACACGCTCCGCTCCTCTGCGTCTCCAACGGCAACACAACAACCGCGGTTGCAAAGTTGTTTCCCCTCTGATTTGATTCGCTCTCGTGCGGGAAGGAAAAGACGATCGTTGGACTGAGTTAATCCGATTCCCCCGAGGGATCTGGAATATCTGCTGGCACCGCGATGAGCGCAGCGGAAAACTCCGAGGCGGACTCCAACAAGCTGGAGAGCGTGATCCAGGTGAGGTGCAGCGGCTCGTCCTCTGGCTCGTGTCGCATGTCTAATGTAGGAGCTGCCTGGTGTTCAATGTGACACATCCATTTGCGTTCGTGTTGGAGGTGTTGTGTCCACTACGCAGCACTTTTGGAGCAGTGTGGCACCCCCTGGTCTTGTGGCACTTCATCACAATCAACATAATCTGTCACTTCATTCTTGTCACTGTTTTTGTGTATCTCAAGCTATTAATTCATACTTTCTCGATTACTGTAATTATGTTTCTCATCCTGTTGTGTCTCAAGGATTCATGTGTGTTTTCTGTTCACAGAGGCTGGAGGAGAGTGTTCTGTCTGAGGAGAAGCGGCTGACGGTCCGGGGCCCTTCGCCTGATGCTCCCGCTACATGTCTGCCAGCACGAGTACGACAGATCGTCACACAGAACCTCACTGATAGCTGTGAGTGGCCACAGTCTGCTTATGTGCTTTGTCAAATTAAAGATGAGACCCCTCTCTGTGCCTAATCGGGGTCTCTTTCTCTGTGTCCTATCCACAGCGGGGGCCATGTCCTCGGTCATGTCCCTCCAGGAGGAGAACCGAGTGCTGCAGGGAGAGCTGGGCAGGCTGGAGGATCTGCTGGCACACAGCAGGGCAGACCGAGATGAGCTCGCTATCAAGTACGGTGCAATTAGTGAGAGGGTAAGGCAACACACCAGGACAACAGCAACAAATAGACATTAGATATGATGGTGAACAATGTCCTTATCAAATGTCCTGATTTTCAAATGTGATTTGACCCCTGACATTGTCTGCACTCTTTGTATAAAAAGTTAGATCTCAAACATTTGAAGATCCTTCATGTTAAATACTGTCAACCTAAAGGGCCTGTACTATCTCCCCTTTTTCCAAATGTTCCTGTTTTCTTGGGGTTTCTTTGTCTGAGGTCTGTCGGTCTCCCAGGTGATGGGGGCTGGAATGAGCTGAAGTGGAATGTTGCCATGGTGTCTGTTACCCTGGGCAACTGTAAACAGGGGCTTGAGTGGAGAGGAGGTGGAGTGGTCAATGTGGGTTTTTGGGTTACACATTAATAAAGAAAACTCACGTCCCAAAAACTAAAAAGGCAGCTCTGATTCAAGTAGGTCCACTGTCAGATCAAATGGCTCCTTTGCCAAACTCTATTGATTATTATATATCAAGACTACACAGATTTTCAGTCTGTCGAGTTGAGGTGGGGTCTTCGGAGCAATGTTTGAGAAGCTCTAAATCCAGTAGCTTATACATATTCTCTGCAACATGGGGAGGACTTATCTCCACCATTAACTAATTTTATTCAATAAGAGTGAATTACAGTGAGTGACTGGATCTAGGTGTTTCTGAGTTGTCCGTCAAAGATAGAAAAAATGGTCACTGAGACTCACAGATTAAATAATTTGATTTGGGTGCTCAAAGGTCAAAGGTCAAATCATGTTTTTGGCCACATGAACGTAACATCTTTCTTCAAATATTATTTCATCAAACAATCCCTCTGCCTCTCACCTTTGCTTAAACCCTCAGCTGGAACAGGCGCTACGTTTCGACACGGGAGATGGCGACCACATCTCCCCCGAGTCCCGCAGCCTGGCTCAGCAGAATGTGGATTTACGCAGACGGCTGGACGAGGAACAAGCTTCCTACAAGCGGAAGCTCACCGCGTACCAGGAGGGTCAGCAGAGGCAGGCGCAGCTGGTGCAGAAGTTACAGGCCAAGGTAGGATTGTTTCACACTTGCCCTTAACTGTCACGTGGTCAGTGTTACGTGAATTAGGATACAGATTTCTCTGCTGTGTCTGCAGGTACTTCAGTACAAAAAGAGATCTGGGGATCTGGAGCAGATGCTGCAGGACAAGTCCTCAGAGCTCGACAAACACAGGCTGAGTGTAAGTTCACTTTCTATCATTGAGGAAACCAACTTTTATCCACACAACCATTGACCCCTCGCATGTTTTCTCATTTAGAATCCCAATGACACGTCAAACGGTCGCCATCAGGAAGAATCAGGCAGCAACCTGGAAGATGCTCTCATCTGTCTGGAGGAAGAACAACAGAGGTGACAACTAACCCCCCCAAAAAGCTTAGAAAATATTTATTGTAAGTTAGTGACTACTGACAGGACCGGTCACACTTCAGGGTCCATTCAGGTTTCAGTGGCCCCACCCCTGGATCCGCCTCAGGTCCAAATATTTTCAGGCTGTCATAAAACTATAAACCATATTCCGAACTTCATACATACATTTTAATGTACTTTAAAAGTAATTCTGGAACTCTGATATTCCTTCATATATGTCATGGGTCTTAAATTTGAGAGTAATGTCAAAACATCCTGTTGTTTTCTCCGACTCTCTGAAACTGTCCACTGCGCACTCAGTTTTGCCTTTGTGTTTCGTTTTGTTGTCAGGAGCAGCAGTTTGTCTGCAGTGAATGCGATGCTGAGGGAGCAGTTGGAGCAGGCGGGTTTGGCCAATGAGGCTCTCAGCCAGGACATCCGCAGGCTCACTGCTGATTGGACGAAAGCCAGAGAGGAGCTGGAACAAAAGGAGTCTGACTGGAGGAGAGAAGAAGAGGTGGGAGAAGGATGCCGTAAACTGTGAAACCTTTAAACGAGCATCCAGGAGAACGTGAGGTCTGACTGGTTTATTTGTGTTTTCCCTTCTCTCTTCCTCTCAGTCTTTCCACAGTTATTTCACCAGTGAGCACAGTCGTTTGCTGATGGTGTGGCGACAAGTGGTTGGGTTCAGGAGGCACGTCTGTGAAATGAAGAGCGCCACTGAGAGGTTAAGATCAGCAGTTTGCACATCCATGTTGTTTGTATTTTGGGTTGCACTTTCACATTTCATGTTTCCCTCCCTCCCCTTCCTTCTCCCTTTAATCTCAGGGACTTGTCAGAAATGCGAAACGAGCTGGCCCGGGTCTCCCACTCTGCTCAGGTGTCCTGTGCAGGTGTGTCCGCCTCGCTGCTCTGCCGAGAGGGAGGAGCCGCTCTGGCTCTGGAGGGAGAGAAGGCTCTCAGGGTTCAGCTGGAGCAGCAGCTGAGAGAGCGACTGACGGAGATGATGAATGTTCAGACCAGGACAGACACAGAGAGGAGTGAGCTCAATACCAAGTCAGTACCATTGTTATTAAGTTTCCATGGAAAAGTCACATCCATTGTCTCCATAAACAATGCCCAGTTACATCATCAGTGCAAAAGATGAATATATGTGTTACAAAATGATCTGGTTCTTTTAGAAGATGAACCCTGGGTACATGAAAAGATGAAGATTAGAAGTTATACATATATATATATTAAATTGCACATACTCATAGATAATCAGGAAAAGATGTGCATTCATGTTAAGTTTTACTAAAAAAAATCATATTTGTGTTTTCTTTATACTTATTTCGTATAAAGTTAAAAAAAAACTGTAAAATATCAAGCCTCAATTTCATTTCTTTGTCGGAAGGATTTGATAACAGCGTCTTAGGAATCATTGGCATCTTTTATATGTACATCGGCTGATTTTCCACCAAATGTTTTGTTTCATGTTTGTCGATCAGGTTGTCGGATTGTGTTCGAGAGGCGGAGAGACTAAAGGGCCAAATGGAGGAGAGAGAGAGAGAATTGGTCAAGCTGACCAGGAGGCTGGAGGTGAGAGGACGATCACAGCTGATTGTAGTGGTCACTTGCATTACACCTTCTCCTTCAGGTCACCGAGGGATCTGTGCTCATGTTTCCTGAACTTTCCTGCAGGAGCAGAGTGGTCATGATGAGACCGACATGCAGATGATGAGAGCTCACACTGAAATGTTGTTGGAAACACTGCAAGACATTGCACAGGTAACAAGCTGCACACAACTGCACACACACTCACACCATTAGGATGCCAAATCCTCACTTGAGTTGTCTTTTCAAGACGGTTTTGTCAGACGGAGAGTCGTCGTCTGAAGCGGACCAGGACAACTCTATGGCTCCTCTGCTGGCCTTGATGCGCGGCTCGTCCTCTCACCGCTCCTCCTCTTCTAGGAGGTCGTCCTCCCCCTCTCGTCTGTCCTCGCTGGCTGCTCCCACAGAGGCAGCGCTGTCTGCTCTGCGCTCGGCACTCACAAACAAGTTGCTCCAGCTGCAGGTGACAAGTACATTTCTACACTCCTCTGTCTGATTTAGGACCACACACACAGACACACACACACACACACACACACACATGCACACACACACACACACACACACATGCTCACACACACACACACATACACACAGACAGACACACACACACATACACACACACAAACAGTGCTTATTTCACTATTGAAATTACATAGATACTTTATTCATCGTATGCCAGTGTGTAAATTAGAAGATGCAGAGCACAGCCTTAACAAGACCACACATATGCATGTTTGCAGGATGTTCGAGGGCGTCTCGTCTCAGCCCAGTCCTCCATACAACAGTTGAGAAAGCAGCTTTCAGAGGCCGATTGGACTAAAAGAGACACAGAACAGCGAAACCAAACTCTGCAGAGAGAGAAGGATGCTGCCCAGAGAGAGCGGGAGACCACACAGAGAGAAAGGGAGCGTCTGAAGCAGGAGAGAGACACGCTGGCCAGGTTCCCACTCAGTCTCATCACATTTAACAATTTTTGCAGCTGATCCTTGAGTAACACTTACTCTACAATGTGTTGTCCAACATGCATCTCGCAGTGATAAGGTTAACTTGGAGAAGGCCGTACAGGCGGCACAGAGCAGCAACCAGATGCTGCAGATGGACTGTGAGAAGCTGCAGCTGACGGGGGCGTCCGCACAGCGAGAGCGTGATCACGAGAGGGAGGAGAAGGAAGCCGCCATTCAGGAGAGAGACCGTGTGAAGGCAGAGGCTCAGAGGATGTAAGTAGGGTAATATACAGTGATTAAGTGAATGCGATGCAGACACTAATCCACAGTCTAGTCTGGTGCAGCCAACACACAAACAGCAAACACACACATACTCACAGGGAGACATCAAGAAGTTGTGTATCAGCTTACGAAGCAGAAAGTCTCCGTCTGTCGTTACTCAAAACTCATTAACCAACATCCACTTTTGAAAAGATCTGATATACATCCTGTATTCTAAAGCACCACGACTGCTCCTCTGACAGACGCCTGAAAAAAGTTATTTCCTAAAAAAATACCTGAATAAAATACTGAGTGTAAAAAACATTTGTATTTCTAATCTTCTGTCTAATTCTTGCAATAGTAGCCTTCACACTAGAATAGCACTCTGGAGTGTGGATACCGCATTCCCCTTGTGAAACCAATTTTCAAATTACTAGATCCAGTTTATACTTGAATTTCACACTCACACTCATAAATATCTATCACTTTAAGTTAGGTCTTTTAAAATCAATATCCATGAGTTATTCAAAATGTTGAAAAAATCTTTATCCCGCAATGATAAAAAAAAGTGAAATTTTTTTTGAACAAACAAAACCCAGATGAAAACATAGCCTCTTTGGCTCAGGCAATGAAGTCTTGTTATATTTCTCTATTTGCATTGGTTTGATACAGACAGAAGCAGTGGGATCAGAGCGAGATTCAAGCCTCCGCTCAGCGTGCAGAGTTGTCTACAGTGAAGGAAACTCACCAGCAGGGGGAGGTTGAGAGGCAGATGCTGGAGAGAGAGAAAGCCCAACTTTCTGAGGCACTCGGAAAGGTGGGGAACAGTTGAATCATTGAGTGTTTTCTGGTTTAATTTAGTGTGTTTGTATTTTGTGTTGTTTTGACCTTTGTGACGCTCCTGTCCCTCCAGACTGAGAGCTGTAACGCAGAGCTCTCTCTGCTCCTGAACAAGCTGCAGTCTGAGGCCGCAGCTCTCAGAGACTCTCTGGCCAAGATGGGCCACATGAATGAGAGTCTGGTCCAGGAAAAAACTGAACTGAACACTTGCATCTTACAGGTGAGGGAACTTCAGGGACCTGGAAATAAATGTGTGTGTATCAGCTGAGTTTTTTTTACACTCTATGAATTAGACATCATTGTTCCTAAGTTCCAAAATCCTAAGATGCAGCCATCCCTTACATCACGTTCACAGAGTGAAATCCTTATTGAATCATCCAGTCGTAAACCTTTGCAATTTCTCGGACATTAAATGTTTCCCAAAGAAAAAGAGTTTAACATTCAGAGCTCAGCTGCCTCATCAGGACCGAATGAGATTTGATTGAGGGGACAACATAATGAACCAGCCCAACAACTGTCATAAGACTCAAGACTCCAAATTATAATATCTTACATGAAAATTCTCTTTTTCCTGAGTCCTTCCCTTTTCAGACCACATACAAGACAAGTTAAGAAACGACAAGACACAACAAGATGATCCTTTATTAGTCCCACTATGGGGACAGTTTCCATGTTACAGCAGCAAAGGGTATAATACAAGTTGGAACATTAGTAAATGTAATAATTTAATAAAGACACAATTTCAGCCAAGAATATAGAAAAAAATGAAAAAAGACAAAGAGCACTAGGAGAAAAAAAACTGAAACATAAAAATATTGTGTTAATTGGGAAATATTCAAATAAGATCAGACTTTGGCAGAAAATAGTTTGTTAATACAGGATTTCATGGCTCATAGTAAAAAGCTTCCAGAGCCTCTGTTGTAAACGTCTCACTCTCGCCTCTCTCTCTCAAAGATGGACGAGGAGAGGACCGTCCTGCAGGCTCAGAAACGGCAGGCGGAGCAGGACAAGTTGACCATCAGGGACGAGCTGGTGCGACTGGAGCAGGACCGGCTGGAGCTGGACTCCACACGCATCTCTCTGCAGCAGTCGCTGCAGGACACTGAGCTGAGCCGGGCTGGAATGGAGGCAGAGCTCCAGGGTCTCAGGGCTGAGAGACTAAAGCTGCAGGAGAAAGTCACCCAGGTACATAACAGAATAAATAACATCGTCATTTAAAGGTTAAAGGTTTTTCCTGAAAACATTTCAGCAAAAGCTGTCAGTAATGCAACTGCAAATTATGAGCCTATTCAAGTCACGATTAGGTCACATAGATGATTTGACTTCTTTTAGAGATACTTTTAATGCAGCCGAAACTGTCTGTTTTGTGATTTGTTCCACTCACTTTGTTATCAGCTCTGTGGCGAGGTGACCTCTCTGGGGTCAGAGTTAAGTCTCACCAGAGGAGAGGGCCAGAGGAACGAGGTGGCGCTGGAGGAGGTCGGCCGCGGTCGGGCAGAACTGGCCCGAGACAAAGCGGCTCTCGTGGTTCAGCTGACGGCGTCTGAGAGAGAAACCACGGTGCTGTCAGAGGAGCTGGCTGCTTACAGGTGCATGTTGTTGTTTGTCCTCAACACGTTAGCTGTCACACGTGTGAGTGGCTTTGTGTAGAGCTTTGTGTTTGCGTAACCCTGCAGGTCGGAACGTGAGTCCCTGGAGACGAGTCTGTTCGAGGTGCAGCAGCAGCTTGTCCAGGTGGAGTCTCGCAGAGAGCAGCTGGAGACGGAGAACCAAACCCTGCGAGTCCGCTCTGAAACTGCTGCTGGTGAGTGACGGCAGCACGTCAAACTCAAAGAGAGATGAGGATTGTATGAATAACACAGAGGAGTGAAAACTGAAGATATTTGATATAATGAGAAAGCCAGTTGGTGAGTGATATGATCCACTGTGGTTGAATTGTGTTTCCCTCTGTTTTGTTTTTCCTGGATGTGATTTCCAGCTGAACTGTGGCATCTCCGCTCAGAGGGGGAGAATATTGTGACACAGGCCGAGCGGGAGAAACAGGCTCTGACTCAGTCTCTAAATGCTGCACAGCTGGAGGCCCAGCAGGCTTTACGCAAGGCCATCTCTGAACACCAGGAGGAGGTGGAGAGGCTGCTCTCAGAAAAGGTCAGAAATGGCTCAGTGTGGTACTTTAAGAGCTATTTGTGAATCCATTCTGCATCTGGAATCAGGCTGTTCTATGCTGATGACTCTTTAATCCGTGTTTGATCTCTTTGCTTTGCCGCTCTGCTTCACAGGAAATCTTGCGGCAATGCCTGCTGGTGGAGCACGAGGTCACGCTGAGGAAGCTCCGGCAGGAGACGGAGGAACATCTCCACCGGGCGCAGAGGGAACGAGAGGAGCTGCAGGAGGAACTGAGGAGTCTCCAGCATGACAGAGATCAGAGTCTGCTGGAGGCCGAGACTGAGAAACAACAGGTCTGATCCGACTCCAACCCTGAGGGACTCCAGTAGATCTCGATTTTTATTAGGATAGGCACCAAATTGCACACACTCATAGATATCAGTCCCTTCCATGTCCCATATCTTTTCACCAGGATCCATGACTTATTCCCTGGGACATTGGTGAGAATGTGGAAAAACACTCTGTCTTGCAGTATTAAAGAAAGTGATAATAAAAATGCTGGATCCTCCTCTGACCTTTTCCTATGGCGAAATCCAATGGCTTCTTTCTTGGCCCTAGTCCCATCCTTCGACCAAGTGTCATGGAAATCTGTATAGTTGTCTAATCCTGCTGAAAAACAAACAAATAAACAAACAGATGGATGCAAACAGAACCTCCTTGAAGTAGGTAATAAAGTGGAATCCTAATATCATGATCAACAATGTCAGTGTTTTTGCAGATGAAAACAATGAATTTGATAAAGGTTTTAAACATTCCATCTGGACTTGTCTTGTTATTTAATTCAGTGTAGAAACAGTAAGGATCCCCCCTGGAACTTCTGCTATGAGTTCCATCTCTTTGTTAACCAGACCTCTTCTCTCTCCCCAGGCTCTTTCTCTGAAGGAGGCAGAGAAGAGTGTTTTGTCTGACAGGGTGAGCAGTCTGCAGGTCGAGCTGTCAGCTGCTTCCCTGGAGGCTGAGAAGATGTCCAGAGAGGCGCTGCATTACAAAGAGCAGGAGCAGGTGATGGGACTTCTGCCTGTCCGTATTTATCTTCTGTTAACGTTGAATAAGTCAAACCCCTAGGACAGATTGACTGAGTAAACTCTGTGTTTTTAGAATGTTTGTGTTCTGTTTTCTGCAGGTCAGAGTCGGCGTCCTGACCACTGAGCTGCTGCAGCTTCGCTCTCAGCTGGAAGACGCAGCCTGTGATCACCAACGTCAAGTCCAGAGTCTACGAGAGACTTGTATCGACCTTCAGTCACGTGCTGATGTTGCTCTGAAAGAGGTAGAGGAGCCTGCACTGGACAGAAAAGAACGTTTATTCATGAGATATGCAACATGAGAAAAATACCTGTTGTTCAAAAATGCCTTCTCTTAATAGCCAATCTCAACACTTAATAAACTTTGTAAACTAATATTTTGAAAACTGATTCGCTCCTTCGCTTTTGATGATATTTACAGGAAAATATTTTGAGATATAAACAATGAAACCTCTGTGGAGGATGTACTGACTGTGTTCATCATATTGATATTTATTGCTTAATTAAGATTTTTTGTATCTGATACTTTATCCCTCCAGTTGGACCAGTGCAGAGCTTCTTTTGCAGCATCGGAGGAGAGTAGAGACCAGCTGAGGAGGGATGTGATGAACGCCGAGCGCCACCTCAACCAAACTCAGGACGCAACAGAAAGCCACAGGAGAGAGAGCATGGAGCTGCGACGCAACCTCAGTGATGTCAGCAAAGAGCAGGACACTCTCAGCCAATCAAACACCCAGCTGAGAGAAAGTCTGCGAAGTGCGGAAACCGAGAGAATCAGGTAAACAGTTGAAAGAATGGGAAAGGCCTTTGAACGAAAATACAGGTATGTTAGCATCAGTGTGTTTAAGGAAGTGTGTGTTTGTGTGTTTGTCAGTGTGAAGCGACAGTGTGAGGAGAAGGAGCAGAGGCTCGCTGTGCTGGAGGAGAACTTCTCATCCGCTCAGAAGGAGGTGGCCGAGCTACGCAGCTGCCTGAGAGAAGTTGAAAGGTCACGACTCGAAGCTCGGAGAGAACTCCAGGAGCTCCGCAGACAGGTCAGACCCGCCGACACGAAACATGCTCGAGACTATGTGCTCATTTTGTAATCAGTTTAAACATTCAGTCAGTTAGAGTTAAATCACTGTGACGTTTTCAGTTTTCTCTCGGTAGAGTGACGTCGCTGTGATTTTTGCTTTTCACGTCTGCAGCTGAAGGTCCTGGACATGGAGAAGGAGCAGAAAGGGATGGAGGTGGCCGAGCTGCAGACTCGTCTCTCAGTGGAGGAGCAACGAGATGAGGAGAGAGTGAAAGATGCTTTCGTCCTCAAACAGAAGTTGAATGAAGCTGAAGCGGCAAGAGAATCTCTAAAAAAAGAGGTGAGGGTGGGGAGGGGGAAAACTATTCAAAGATGTTCAGTCATTAGTACGGACGTCTCAAGTTCGCCTTGAGGGAATTTCCTCAATGTTGATAAAGAAATGTTCAGTTGGACTCAAGGATAAATTGAATAGATTTTGGGGGTAGAAGATGAAGGGGCAATGTCACTGTGACCTTGTTGGCACGAATGCAACATCTCAGGAACACTTCCAGGGAATCATTTCCTTTCTTGGGTAAAAATGTTCAACTCGATTCACAAAATAATCGATTGGAATTTGGAAGTCAAAGGTCAAGCTCACTGTGACTTTACAGGACATGTTTGTGGTCTTGTAAACATATTATCTTAAGAGCACCGAGAGAGAATCCTTTCGAATTTGAGACTCACAGATACTGAAAAGATTTAGTTGACCAAATGTCCCTGTGAGCCCACAGCACTCTCGAACTTGATATCTCTGATGTCTTTAAGGAATTAATTCAAATTTTTTGACTCAAAGCTGAGCTGATTAGATTTCAGGGGCCAAAGGTTAAGGTCATGGTGACCTCATATTATAGTCTGGAATTTAGACTGAAGCTGCACTGGTAGGTGGAGGTATACAACCGCAGTGTGGTAAATCTAGCTCTTGTTATTTTTCGCTGTAGCTTTCCCTGATTCAGAAGCGCTTGGTGGAGTCTGAGTCTGGCTGGCGATTCTGCGAGAGAGAGCTGAGCGCTCAGCTGCAGGAGGCACGTGGCTGTGAGAAGAAGCTCCAGGATGAATCTAAGAACCTGTCGCTGCGTGCTCAGATAGCCCAAGACTCTACTGCTCAGTCCAGCCTGCAGCTGAGCGAGGCCCAGGGCCGCCTGGCCGCCACAGAGGCCGAGCTGATCAGGGCAGAGGCTGGGAGGAGGGACCTGGAGTTTCGTCTCCACAGCCTCCAGTCGGCACTGACGCGAACGCTGGGCATCGGAGCAGGTGGCAGAGGGGGGCGGGGGCGGAGCCCGGGGGGGAGCTCCATGTCACCCTGCAACATATCACGCCACCACAGCATCTCACCCCTGCGCTCCTCACTCTCACCTCCTAAAGGTAAGAATACATATTCTTTTAGATCCCACTAAGTTGATACCTTAGATTATAGAATACCTTATTAACATCTGCAATATGCAGTTAATAAAGGGCTAATTCAATTTGAATAAAAATAAACTGGATAGTGTAGCAAGGCATCATGGGTTTAAGGGTTCCTCTCCAAACTAAGGTTACAAATTATTTACCACAAACAAACAAAAATAAAATATCAACATTCAAAAAACAATGGAATTCCATCAAATGCGACAGAACATCTAGCGTGAAAAACATAATATTGTATAATTGACCTATAAAATTAAATAGAAAAAAGTATTGCAGGCCTGTCTTCAAGAGGAACCACTTTAGCTTCTTCATAATCCCTTTTTCTTTTTTTTATGAGAATGTTGAGAAACACGACAGACTCCATTAAACCCCTGCTAGGTGACTTAACCAGACCCCTCCTTCCCTCCTGTGGATGTTCAAACATATAAACAAACAGCATTTGATTGTAATTCTTCTTGTTTAATTTTCACAGAATTTCACGTGAGCACCCCTGACAACACTCTAGGCTCAGCGGCTGTGTCTCCTGAGCGAGGGGAAACACCGCTGCCTCTTCTTCAGCCCGAGCTGGACCCCGACACACTGCGAAGTGGTCTGAGAGAGTTCCTCCAGGAACTGCGAGACACACAGAGGGAGCGGGTACAAGAGCTGCATAATATACACACAAAGACACATTACCCACACACTCGGTTTTTCTTTTGTTTGTATGATTCAAGTCTTTGTTTCTGGCTGATTTTGAAGGATGATGCTCGATGCCAGCAGGGGGCCCTGCAGCGGGAGCTGGAGGAGCTCACGCGGGAAAGAGTCTCTGCTCAGAGTCGTCTGACTCAGCTACAAAACACTTTACAAGAATACCAAGAAGGTACATCCCTGCAAATCCATCTAGATAGATGATTTACTCCATATTAAAAATGGATGAGACGTCAACATTTCCTCCCATCGTACAAACGTGAAGCTAGTCGTTCGTTGTTATACAGAGTCGATAGAAAAACATATAGATAGATAGACACATCTTAACTTGAAACTAAACTAATGGCTAGTGCCGACACTTGTATTGATGTGTGTGAATGTGTGTGTCTATAGGGAGGCGTGGTCTGGATGAGCGTTTGAGCACGACACAGATGTTACTCCAGCAGCAGGAGGACTCAGTGAGGAGAGGAGACAGAGAGAGGAGAGCTCTCAGCGACAGGGTGAAGGACTTGGAGCGACTGCTGCAGGCGTCTGAGACGGACAAAAAACACACACAGGTACACACACGTGTGTGCTCTTGTGAGCACGTATGCAGACTTTGAGACTCTCAGCAGTGGCCGATGATGTCATGATCGCCATATGGCAGCACTCAACAGTAGAAGCAGAGAGTGTCAGGGAATGTAATAACAACATATGCCTCACACACAGAGTCACACCTCTTGCGGTGTCTCATGTCAGCTCGCCATATGTCTGTCTTAATGCCAACACCTCTCATAATAATCACCTTCTGGACCAGAGGGGAAACAGGGACACAAAGTCAGAGGGAGGCTCTCACAGTTGATACAAATAAAGGAATCTGTCTTTAAAATATACTCCGACCTCCCTCAATCCCTGCAGGATCAGCTGAATAAGCAGCGCGCTGTTGAGATGCGTCTGGAGGCCGAGAGGAAGCGCCTGCGGGAGGCTCTGGAGGCAGCTGAAGCTCGCGCCACCAGGGTGGAGCTGGGGAGGCGCAGTGTGGAGGGGGAGCTGCAGAGACTCAAGCTGAGTCTGGGAGACAGGGAGGCAGAGAGCCAGGCCTCCCAGGACCGGCATGACTCTCTACTCAAACAGGTACAACCAGTGATCTGTTTATTGAAACAGTGGGAGATGTGTTTATGCGTCAGTGCTAGTGTCCTTCATCCGTCCTATTCTTTTGAACAACAGTATGGGGGAATTTTCGCTAATGTTGTACAAATGTTTAGTTGAACTCGAGGAAAGAATGATTACATTTTAGATGTCAAAGGTCACTGTGACCTTTTGTGTCTTGCCTTGTGAACATTATTACTCAGTTAACAACCTCCAGGGAATCCTTTTTTGACTGAAGGTCAAAGGATAAAGTCACAAAACACAGTTTTTGTCTCTTAAACATGATATCAAGACATTCTTAAGGTCAATATCTTCACATTTTGACTCGAAGATGAATTGATTGGATTCCAGGAGTGGATAAAAGTATGTAGTCTGCAGCTGCCCCAGGTTGGTAGAGGAATTCCATTCATGTGAATTTGATTCAAACGGCAGGTGGCAGAGGGAGAAGCCCAGGTGTCTCTGCTACAGAGAGAGGTGGAGAGGCTGAGTCAGGCTCTGCTCAAAGCTCAGGAAGTTGAATCTTTAGTCCGAGAGAAGAACGTCTCTCTGAACCAGAACCATCAGGAGGCGGCGGCTGCTCAGAGCAGCACACAGAGTCGAATGGTCGCTCTGCAGAAGACACTGAGTATGGCCGAACAGGACAAAACACTTTTACAGGTGAGCGAAACAGTAGGGGAAAATGTCCAGACACAATGAGGATGAAAGGTGACCGGTTATGTGATGATCGCTCTGTGCCACTAAGGAACGAATGGATGAAGTCCGGGCCTCATATGGTGAAGCGAGGAGGAACGTGGCCTCCCTCACTGAGCGTGTGCAGAGCCTGCAGAGTGAGCTGAACCAGAGTGAGATGAGACGAGAGGAGCTGGAGGCTGAGCTCAGCCACGCTCAAGAGGTGAAGATTCTCTCCAACAAACCTCTGTTCAGATTAAACCTTCAGCACAAGACCTACGATTCACGTCATTCTGTGTGTCCTCCCTCGATCAGGCTCTGCGTCAGCGCTCCGCCGCCCTGGTGGAGGCTCAGCGCAGCGCCCAGTCAGCTCAGACAGAGCGGGTGGCTGTGGAGGAGAGACTGCGTGGGCTGCAGCGAGCGGTCACCATGCTGGAGACGGAGAAGAAGGACGCTGAGAGACAGGCTCTGAGGCTGGAGAAGGACAAGAACGCCCTGAGGAGCACCCTGGATAAGGTCAGCAGATCTTCACAAAGAAACCTCTGTGATATCAAACTCCTCGAACTCTCTGGAAACATTTCGGAATGTTACGCTTTTTTTTCCTCTTTGAAAACACATTTCTAAGCTAATGTAAGAATTTGATAGTCTCTGAAAACATAAATAAGATAAAAGTGAGTCAGAGATCATCAGTTTTTACAAATATAATATAATAATAATAATAAACTTTATATATGGAGCACTTTTCCAAATCCACATTAAAAATGCTTTACAATGGCAGCAAAATAAAATTGACTAGTCCTGATATAATCAACTTTAAAAGTGAAAACAGAAATAGGGAAATTAAAACTCTATAAATAAACAATAGAGCTGCAACAAATAACCAATTGTTTGATTAATAATAAATAAGTTTTGCTCTTATTTTGTATTGATAATCCTTCCAAAACAAATGTATGCTACTATATATCATTTGGGAAAGAAGGTTTCACAGCTTTCTTTTGCTCAGGATCTCGATTTTTTCTGCTCTGTCATTAGGTTGAACGTCAGAAGCTGAAGACGGAGGAAGGTAGCATGAGGCTGTCTGCAGAGAAAGGTCGTTTGGATCGCTCTCTGAACACGACTGAACAGGAGCTGCAGGAAGCACAGCAACAGATACTGATGCTGCAGGTAGGGAGCACACACTGATCCTCACTACACCAACTTACTGGTCTTCAGTGGGACTTATAAACACAGAAACCTCAGAACCAGCTCATTGATTAATTCAGCCCCCCCTGACTCCACTCTCTGTCCCACTTTGTCCGTCTCTCACTTGTGCAAACATAATGACAAACACACCCAACCCCGCACACCAATACTCACACAAAAACATCTGTATATTCAGACTAGGCTAAAACAACATCATTCTATGTCTATGATATCAGATGATGTACATGTTTATTGAGAGCAGGGGAGATGTGAGTTCTGATCACAATTGGTCACAGGAGACACATTCAGGGCATGGCTTGATACCAGGTGTGAACAGATGAACTGAACACTGACCACTTGTGATGGGATCCCTCAGGACGGATGTTAACATGAGGTGTGGACGTGGCCATAGTGACAGCTGGTCACTATGGTTGGGTTGTTGTCTTAGCTGTTGCTTCACACCTCAGCTGGAGGTGTGAGCCCTTGCACATCCTGGAGTCCATCACCTTTTACTGAAGGACAAAGCCAAACATGTTTTACTCTGAAGAAAATGTCTTAAACATTACTAATGAACTCCAGAGTGTGGACTTCATATGTTTTTGTGGTATATTTATATATTTTTCCTTTTCTAACACGGCTGCCACACAACATACTGTTCACGCTGTGAAAGACTTGCTTGGGTAACAAAGTATTTAGTTTGCATGAGATGAAGGTTTTCATGAGATTAACATTACAGCTCAGCCACACCAGATATATTAACTGTATCAACAATTTTTGAGGTATTTAATCCTCATAAAGTTTCCGTAGATTTTATCATGAAACTTCGAAGTGTCGAGTGACGTCAAAGTGACTTTAAAAAAACTGCTTTGTACGTGTGCTTCCTGTTAGGCATGAAACATTAGCAGTTCGGGCTTGTTTTTCTGTTATTCTTCATTTGTGCATCACTAATTCTTTTTACTGCTGGAAACACATCCTGGAGTTGACACCAAAACGAATAAGTTCTACCAAAGCAGTTAGTGAGATGTTTCTGGGGAGGCTTCATTTTTGGTTCTAACTTATAAAACGTTTTTTTTAAGTACCACAGACATGCTCTAAACAAGCAGATAAATAAAGCAAGAGTGGGTTTTATAAGAATGTAGAGACAGTCGTTAAGGTTGTTTATTTCAGACTGACTTTACATCTCAGAGCACTGTTCATCTCTCCTTACTCAGTGTGTCTCAGAATAAAGGATAATTCCTCGATTGAAGCAAAAATTCACAAATGCTCAAGTATGTGCTGCAGGGTCCCAATATGATCTGATTATAAAAAAGTAGCATATTTAAAACATAAAACCTCATAGTTTGTACTTATCTCGAAATTTGCACTTGGAACTTCTTTTATTACTCACAAAGAGAAGATGATTTGAACTAAAGTAAATCATCAATATGTGAGGAAACCCAAATAGAAAGAGGTGGAGGATTTTAATTGAGTGTTTTTTAACCTGAAATCTGAAAACAACACTTATATCAATCCATCTGTTTGGCCTCATTCAGACCAATAAAAAGCGCAGTGTTAAGTTGTAGCAGAAAAAAAAACAATAGGTTTATGACGGCTCTCTTTTCTATCGTTTTGATGAATCAATATACTGAACAAATAAACTTTCCAAAGCCCTTTTTCAATTCAATTACATTTCACACAATATCAATCAGCTTTACATCAATGTGAGCAGCAAAGTATGATCTCAATGTTCCTTGTAGCTTCGTCATAGCACAGTTGTCAAATTACATCTAAGGTTTTTATGGCGACATTTACATTGCTCCAGAAAGACTTAAGTAAGTGAAACTCCAAAAAAGAGAACTGAGTTAGACTATACCAGCCAAACTCTGCTCAGGGTTTCAACTTCTTTTGTATAATTTGTTCTAGTTTTCACTTTCCTGCCAAACTTTCTACAATTTTCCTTCTTTGTGTGTGTGTGTGTGTGTGTGTGTGTGTGTGTGTGTGTGTGATGAGTAGACTCAGCTGGCTGAGATGGAGCAGTCGCACAGTCTCTGTGAGAGCTTGGGGAGGCAGCGTGACGAGGCCCAGCAGGGAGGCAGAGAGACTGACGACGGGCTTCAGGGACATCGAGCGCACTCTGGGCACCAGAGAGCGAGCTCACCGACACCGGGTCAAAGGCCTGGAGGAGCAGGTACAGACACAGAGGCTCGGGTCTCGAGGGTTTGCAGTTGGACTCATTCCCTGCTTCAATATATGATCACATTTACATGATCAGAGTAATACCTCTCTAGTTGTGTTTTTAAGTAAAGAAGCAGTCAAAGGCTGATAGTCCACATATAAACTAGACTGTGTATAAAGATATACGATTCCTCACTTACAACACATAGTAAAGTAGTTTCAAATCATGTAAATAATGACAACATACTGAATTAGAATGGGGTAACTCAACAGCATACCTCAACACTCCCAATAGTCCATTTAAATTGAATCAAGCTGCAACAAATTACACACACTCATGTTATCTGCAGCTAAGAGAGAACCTTGTTCACAGCCTTCTGGGGCCCTTTTCTTACCCATACAATCTAAATGACTGAAATTAGAAATGTAAAATTTGCGTTTTGTCGCCCACTTTTTATCCTGCAGGTCTCCACCCTGAAGGAGCAGCTGCAGCAGGAGATTAAAAAGCGGCAACCTTCTCTCACTTCGTCCTTACCATCGACTGTAAACTGAGATTCAGCTTAAAACCCAGATTCACGAGCCGTCCAGAGAAAATCTACATCCATCATGAGCCTGAAGCAATATTCACCCATGGAAACACACAGAGTGTTCACATGTTATCACTCTACTGTTAAACAAATATATGTTGTACTGTGTGACTCTGAAATGAAGACTAGTCTGATTTCGATGGTGTTATTTTACATTAAAAACACTAAACTCAAACTGAGGGACTGCAGCACACGACAGGCGAGGGAATGATGGGATTCAGCAGCTGTGCTCAAAATGCCAGCAGCCTGCTGATTACTGGCAGGCATCTACATTTGATCCTTGCCCAACATCTTCCCAAAAACGTCCTGCTCTCACTCAAGACAAAAGAATACCCGAAGCACTGCAGGATTCTCCTCCAGACACAATCTGGATGTGGTGCAGGACAGAAACTCTGCCAGTTTGGCCTCCATTCCTCCACATATTAGTAGCAGAGAACATAGAAAGATGGAAGAAAGGTCTTCACTGTGTGGGAGTGCCAGGAAACTAAACAATTGACCATAATGAAGGAACTACACTGTATTTTTTCTTAGAAACCGACACAGATTTGACTGATTATATGAATAGTCTATTTTATAACTGAGAAATGGGCCAGAAGCTGTGAGGTGCGGCAGTGGGAGGGTTTACTTACAGTATTTGTGTTTTTATTAGTTATCACTAGCTTTATTAAGTGTAAATTCTTTTATTTTTACCGACCGTATGTAGGACACTGATAATTAATAAGAGAAATGTGACTTGTTTGGACAGTATTCATAAATGTTTAGGGGAAAAACTCACTGTGTGCATCATTCTTGTCTTTCAGAAATACTGAGTAGGAATGAAATGAAGTATTTTGGGGTATAAGGCCGATCGAGTATAAGGGCCACTTAAAGATTAAAAAAATCTATGATTTCAAGAATAAAGTCTTAATATTACAAAAATAAAGTCTTGGTTACATGTCATTTTAGTCAGGTATGATCAGCCTCTTATCTTCTTGAGATAGAGGAATGTGGAGTATCTTGTTAAGTTATTTTTTAGTAATGCTTAATGTTTTGCCTCAACAGTACCAGGTTTTCATTAGTATCAGGATTGAGGAAGGTTTGTTCAAGGAACTGTCTGTTCTGAAGAAAGAACCACAAGACTTGGAGAAAGTTTTCAAAGAGATAAAAAAATAAAATAAAAAATGTAGTTAATGATCTAACGTAAGATAAAGATATGTGGGAGTACAATATTTCCAGTACTGATATATCGTCCATTACTAACCCCAAGATGTCGGAGAAAATACAAATACACTCACATTTATAGAACTTGAATTAAGTCAATACGAATGCACATATTTTTTGCATTGTTTATTTTGCTAATTCAAGTCAAACTATTTAAAGGATGATACTGATATGGCTTTGAAAGGCTCATATATGCAGATTTTAATCTGCCAGCCGAGCTGCCTCAGATAACATCACAGCGACAAATCCCATCCGACTCAATCACACACTGAACAGTTGTAGTAAAAAAAAAGGTTTAATTTTTTTCTCAGTCTTTATAGTGACAGTTTTACAAAGCAGTAGTACAGAGGCCACTTGTGAGATGCCTTTTCAGAGCACTTGTTACCACTGGAATACAATTCTATATATTTTCGCCTGCAGCTTGGTTGCTAAGCTCAGATCCACGTGGCAGAAGTGCAAAAACTGAGGTCACTCACCACCTGTCTCTTCACACATCTCACAATCTTCAACCATGAGACTGCTGACGGCTGGATGCTGATTAGTGTTTCTCTGGTGTCAGAGCACAGTGGCCACCGCTGATGAGCTGATCATCTTGACAATGACTGCTTCTCAACACAAGTACAGTAACATATCAACAAACACAAAGCATGAGATTAATGTGATACAATATGGCAAAAAAAAGTAAAAAAAAGAGGATGTTCTGCAGTTTTATGAGCATCTCTAAAGCTTAACTCTTTATAGCACCAGTGGGATGTTTGTATAGCACCAGTGGGATGTTTGTATAGCACCAGTGGGATGTTTGTAACCAGTGATCAGTACTGTCATCAATGTCTTTTGGAGTATATTTAACCATACACACAAGCTCTACTGGGTAGACATAAATGTGGAGGAACAAAGAGAAACAGAGGGAAAGGTCTTGTATGGAAGAGTCAGGTGGGAGAGGTGAGGAAGAGGAGGAAGAAGAAGCAGGAGGAGGACAAAGTCAGAGGATGTGGACGAGTTGTAGACAAGTGGCAGTATCTGGGCGGGTGGTGTGTCCCTGATCTCAGGACTCCATCAGCAGCCACCGCAGCTCTTTCCACAGGTTCCTCCTAGTGATGCACACTGTCCGCTGAGCGCCGCCACGCCACAGCGAGAGAACTGGTCACGACACATGTCCGCTACACGCACACGCAGAGGAGTCAAGAGTTAACACGACAAGGGTCTCTAGACCGGCACACAAACACAGAGACACAACACACTGAACCCACCTCTGAGCAGCTCTTCATGGGCGCAGACAGTCCTCACGCAGATCTCCTTGTTGATGACGTACACTCGTCTCAAACTGAATGAAAACACATGTTTATTCCCGTTATACACATTAAGGATCTTTAAATACAGTTTGAGTGGAGCACTGAAGAGCCAGGGACGTTAAATGAGCAATTCCCCCTAAAAGACAGTCATCTTCACATAAATCATAACCCTGATAATAACTGTGATCTGTATAATCTGTGCGATAAACCTCCAATGTCATCCATGAACTCTTAAACATGGACCAATGAACCACAGTGTTGCACCAAGGGACATATTTCTTCATCTTAATAAACATAGGCACTATGATTTGTTTTCAGTTGCAACCACATGCTGCAATAAGCTGACCACCATTTTCTTTAAAAAGTTAAACGCATTTTTCTCAGTAATCGTTGGGTAAGTCCGTCATTCAAACTATTGAGACCCGACCTCAGCGACTCGTTGTTTCCTGAAGTTGCTGCAGTCCCGAGTGAAATGTCATTTTTTTCATTCCTTTTGGAAGTAAGGTTTGCGAAAAGCTACATTAGCTAACTGTTTAAAAATATACTCTGGATTCTTTAGAAAGGAAACTAAACCTATTGACATGTGTATTTCTGACCTGATATCAAAGACTCACAACATCAGTATTTTAATTGCTGTTTTGTCTGTTTGCAGGATTACACAGAAACTACTGAACCGATCTTAATGCTAATTAGTGGGAAGGTTGGGTATGGCCCAAAGAACGAGCCTGTAAGCATCTGACAGACACGTTTCTTGTTGGAGCAGTTGTAATAGTCTGGTTAAGAAGAAGTTTTTGTTTGTCCGACAAACTTTAGAGACGACTGAGAGAAAATGGCTGAATGTTTATTTGAGGCGTGCTGCTCATTTAAAACACGCAAAACTAATGCATACCTGTAGAAGCAGACGCTGTTGAGGCACTGCTTGCATGGCTTGTGCACAGAGTAGAGTCGGGTGCAGGGATACTGCTCCTCTCTGCAATCTGGAAATCAGATACACAGACAAAATGATTTATGCACTGAAAGTAAACAACTGATGATCTGTCCTCGTCTCTGCAGCGTTCTCACCGAGAGGTCCTGGCTCCGTGGGCTCCGTCTCCAGCTCGGACTCTGACGTTCACACAACAAAGTAGATTTGAAATGAGTCACTGAAAACCTTTTTAAACACACAGACGTGACTTGTGACTTGTGACTCTGACAGGAGAACTTGACACGTGTACCTGATTTTTCTGGACGCACCAGGGTGTCCAAGCTGACCTGCTGCTGGTAGGTTCCGGGAGGATGGTCGGGTTTTGGAGTATCTGAAATAACGGTGGCGCAATCTCTTTTAACCAAGAAATAAACATTTAAACGTAAATTTTAAATCTAAAGACCTAAAGTGAACATCTCTGTGTGTATAAATTTGTTTTACCTATAAAGTAATCGGGCCCATAGTCGTCTGTGAAGCCGGGACATAAGCAGGAGAGAAGAATGTTTCATGAGATCAACATTGTGAAACCAATTACCGCCTCCACCCCCTCATTCCCCCTCAGATACACAAACACACACACAAGAAAGCACTGCTCCACATAAAATGAACCACCTGCACGAAGCTGGAGAAGAACACAGGCAGCTTGTGGGGTCCTAATCCATGACTTCATATGCAAGATGTTTACAAACAATAGCATACCGAGTGGTTAGAGAGCTGATTACACTGTGAAAACGGTTGCTATGCTGGTGGTAAATAACAACAAGAGGAGAGAGAGAGAGAGAGAGAGAGAGAGAGAGAGAGAGAGAGAGAGAGAGAGAGAGAGAGAGAGAGAGAGAGAGAGAGAGAGAGGGAGAGAAAGAGCTCCTCAAGGCTAAGTGACATATCAGAGGACAGGGAGAGATCAGGACCAGATGTGGAGAACTCTGATATAAACCGATGCTGTGCTGGAACAATCCAGGCCCATATTCTCTGAATGAACTCACCCAAAAAAGGATATGGTTCCTGGTACTGAGACTGGGCGAGCAGCAGAACTGTTGAGGTTGCAGACAAATACAGTCATCACAAAAGTGAAGCAATGAGGGCAACGCAAGGGTACCAAGTGAGTGATTATGAGTATTCTAGATACTGTAACTAAGAAACACTGTTGTGCACTACTACTTTTTTATAAAATATCATTTATCTGCTCTCACTTTTGAGTTTGAAACATTGTACTTACGTCCTTTTAAGGTAAAAACTACAATAACTAAATGGTCTATATATATATATAGATATATAATAATATATCTATATATATAGATATATAATATATCTATAGATATATATTCTAACCTTGACAATCACTCTAAGCTCTTATTATTAAGGTTTTAACATCCACCCATTCATACAGTATGTGTATATTCAGCACTTTTCTCTAACATAGAAAATTCATAAACTACACAGATGTCGGGGGAAACTTTGGGTTCAGTATCTCGGCATGCGGAATTGGGGAGACAGGGATCGAACCTTAAACCTTCTGGTTACAATAATTACAAAAGCTTTAAAGTGTGTGTTACTGTTACACAACTTAACAGTATTTAGCATTGTCCTGTCACATCTACTGTGAGTAAAAGTGACCCAAAGTCACCTCAGTGCTTCAGAGGAGACATGTTCCGCTCATATTCAGGATCATTTTGACATGCTCTACATCACTTTCTTCACACTGTCTACTGCTGCAGCTCATCTTTTCAGTCTCTGTCAGTAAACGCATGGTTTTTCGGGCCCGCCCTCCCAGTAAAGCCCAGGCTGCCAATGTGGGAGAGCTGTGCCTTTCAAAAGTTATATAGTGTTGTTGTTACATCTCTTGACTTCGGAGTGTGTATTTCCAGACCATTTGCACGTTAAATCAGCTTTCATAATGTCTTTTAATAATTTTGTATTTTAGCTAATTTGTAACACACCTACTCTAACTTCTAAATTAAGAACTTCTACAATCTTATATCCCTTTGTACCAGTTTTCTCAACCGTTTCTTTACTTCAAGTGATGGAGTCCGACTATTTTTTACAAAAGCTAGAATCAGTTATTGCATGAGAGATGGTAGCATTATTTAAATCCTGTTTGTCGTATTCTCTGTGGTTTGATGCAGAGTGAAAAAGATGATGCTCTGTGCTTTTCTGTGGTAGGTGGGATTTGTTTACTTGTCGACAGAGCCTGGCTCGCTGTTTCCAGAATTTATGCTAAGCCAATGCTAAAATGTACAGATGCTTCTCATCCCACAGTGGGAACGAAGGAAACTAGACTGCTTCTCAAATCATCATGTTTGACAGTTTCACATTTGGAGCATGAAGCAAGATTTGAGGCCAAGTGTTAAGAGCTGACAGAGGACGGTGGTGCTGTTACCTGGCATGCAGATTAGCAGGAGGACTCTCATGGTCACTTTGGGAGGTAGACTGACTTCAACACTGCAGGGAGACAAGGAGAAGATGGAACGATCAGGGCAGGGCGACATGAGGGGAATGAAGTGCTGTACAGTGCTGGATGTGCCTCTGGTCTCCATGAACTCTCCTCTCCCCTCTTTCCCCCTGCTCTCCATCCCCTTTCAGCCCCCCCACTGTTCTTCCCTTGCCACCCCTCACCCCCCAAATATAAAAAATACCAAAAAAAAACAGCCATGGCAAGTGAGAGGGGGAGAAAAAGTCTGACAGCAAGAATGTGGCACGTTCGTCTTCCTAAGAACAACCCCTCTGTTTTCCTACTTTTCCCTCTTTGCAGCAGACGGTCTGGAGGCTGCATTCCAGGAAAAGAAACAGAGAACCCCTCAACCCCACCCCGCCCTCCGAGTTCACCCCTCCTTCCCTCCCTACGTCTGCCTCCACATCCTTCGTTTTCCTTCTGTTGCCCTCACTGGTCATTTCCTCGAACCCTCCCTCCTCCTCAGCCCCTCACTCTTTCGTCTTCACTCCACCAGGCAGTCAGGGCCTCTCAGGTTGAGTCAAAATGACATGTGGACAGAACAATTAAACACTGACAACATCAAGACATCACGGACAACCAGAACAATATCTTTCATTCTAAAGCTGTCGATGGGACTCAGTGAGTCACAGTGTTGCCAAACAGAAAAGTGCATTAACTCCTGCTTCCTGCCGAAATGAAAAAACAGCTTTTTCTGCATTGTGGAAAGTATGAATGCTCCTCCTCCGCTGCAGCACTGTAGGCCAACTAATACACACAGCATGTGCCTTCTACACATCCTACACTGTGGACTCCAGCTCTGTAAGGCTGCACTGAGAGCAAACCGTGATGGAAACATTGTTTGCACAAGTTCTACATGTGTAACAATAAATCTGTGTGTGTGTGTGGGGGGGTGCGTGTCTGTGGGTAATACTGCAACACAAATGCACACAAACACACACACACATTCTTCTTGTGCATCACAGTGGCTATCAGAAACCATATGTTTTCACAGCAAACATCTGGGAGCGATTAGCCCCCCTCTCCCCAATGACTCCTTCCCTTCCCAGCTAGGGACCCCATCTCCCCCCCACGTTCACAGTCACACATTACTAAGAGTTTCTGAGGACAGCAACATGATCCACTGCTGTCATTTGTTTTACACCTTTTGATTTAATGCAACTAGGAATAAAAAACAAGCGCACATCTAAAACCATCTTTCCATGTGCCCTCATTGACCCCCAGCCTCGAGCAGCAGCTGATTTTTTTTCCCTCTTGGCACCCCCCCTCTCCATTGTAGTGCCATTGCTACAGGCTGTGTTGTGAAGTCCCTCCTCCGTCTTCTCTCCAGTGAAAACACAGGACCACATGTCAGCCCTCCACAGCCATTAACATGCACACAAATAACCCTCCATTATTCGCTCTTCATTCTGAGGGACTGATAAACAGCTGGGATGCTTCTGCTTCTCTCAAACACTGATCGGGCTGCATGCATTCCTCATATATCCCCTGATTTACATTATTTTCCTAACTCTCAGCACAAGTCAAGCCCTGCACACACATGCATGCTGTAAAAATAACAAAGTGTGTCCAATTGAAAAAACTAAAATCCTGCAATCTTAAGACATGGGTTTCTTACCTAACTCTGGTGCAGTTTGCTCCGACTTAGCTCAGCTCTCATGTGTCCTGTGAGAGCAGGAGGACCTTCCAGCCACATTGTACCACCCCACATCTGTAGTCTCCTCCCCATCCAGCCTCCAGCCCCCGTTATCCGACCCCCAGACCCAGCAAGATCAGGGTTACACTTTGTAATGTTACAGGTCAAGAGAAGGAAAACATACTGACGAGCTGGTAAAATGTTAGATTGCCACATATACTGTTGCCATAGGTTACCAGTCTGAGTGACATAAATGCCATATGTCACCATTATATAAAAAAGTTATGAACATGTGAAAAACGAATTAAGAATTGAAAACACAGTATTGAATCAACGCCAGCCATGAAACCACTTGAATCCTATCATATGTCATCAGCTGTGAAATAAATATCAACCCACTGCGTCTCTTTCGAACCTCATAAACTTTATAGGCTGCGATCAGCAGTCAGTTATATGTATCTCATGACGAATTATTAATACATTTTTATATATATAAGCATGTGTTTTTTTCTTACTCTCTACTCATCTTAACTGTGATTTTATTTTACAGAAGCTGTAGGTTATGACATCAGCCCAGACTAACGCTAACACTAATCCTGGAGTGCAGAGTGAGGCTTTCCAAATGAACCAGTTAGTGTGCAGCTAAATAGAAGAGATTGATAATTTGAAAGCTCTGTGTCGTGGTGAAAGAACACAACTAATAACCTATGGTGTTAAACATAGTTTTACAATTTATATAGTTTAGGTCTTTTTCAGAAAGGCACTTGATCAAATTATCAAAGCAAATGACCAACAAGATTAAGGAAAACAGAATTTGGTTAAAATATTATATTTAAAGTAGAAATATCCTACTATGGTTGTATGCCTCCACCAACTAGTGCAGTTTCTGTCTATATTACCTTTGTTCCATATTCATTTAAGGTCAGTATGAGCTGAACCTTTCTGTTAATCTTTGACAATTGGTCAAATTTAGGGAAATCCCCTTAAGGCAGACTTGAGATATCACATTCAAGAGGTCAAAAACATGTTTTGTGAGGCCTCCGTGACCTTGCTCTTTGACCTTTGACCAACATAGTAAATGCTTGTGCAAAAAGCAAAAGGATTGTGTTGAGGTGTTTTGTAGATATCATGTTCAGAAGAATGGCACGAACAGACAGTAAAACTTAAAAAAGACGTGTGTCACTCAACACTAGTCATCACAAACGTCTGCCTTTGTGACAGGTCTCAGTTAAACCCATTTGGGGCTTGGCCTATGGACAGTGATGACCTCTAGTGGCCAGTCAGCAAATGACTGCAGGTTGGTAAGGTGAATAGTAGAAGAGACATTAATGAGGACAAGTAATAACCAATAAAAACAGAAGACAGGCATTTCAACTATTTATTTTTCATCAAAACAAAGACTATTGTTGGTGAGTTGGAAGATCTGAATGAACTTAATCACTGGGCTGCTACCCTGAGAAGCAATAAGCCATAAAAGAAAGATACACAAAAATGTTTTTTTACTTAGCTATGCAGCATTGTTTCTCTCAAGAGCACAAACAAACACACAGTGGAACTGGAGATAAATACCAATGATGTGGTACAGACTAATACACACTCTCTCATCTGCATTCATACTGTACATGTGCGTTTTTAACACCAAGTCCTCCAACCACACACACACACACATTTCTATTAGTTGACCCAGGGTGTGGTGGTGGTGGTTGAGCTCACTGGTGCACTGGCCCTTCAGACCATTTAAGCATTCTTAATTAATATACAATTTATATCATGGAGGGAAAAGTTACAGGAAAGGATGCTGAAGCGGAGGTTTCAAACGACAGCAGCCGCCTTCTCCTTGTATGTGGCCATCATCTTCTTGATCTCAGCAATCGCTTTTCCTGGGTTCAACCCCTGTGAGGAAGAGGAGACGGGTGAAAAGAGACCAGTATGAATCAATGTGATATTTTATGAAGATGTTGCAGGATGTAGTCTATGTTTTAATGACACAAGATACAGAACAGAATCAGCCATTGACCTAGCCGTAAAAACTTTCATTTTTTAAATCAGGGTTATTTATAAATAAATATATATATGAAATTGAAAATCTTTGAGCATTAGGTAGAAATATATATTTTGTTATGAGACATTTACATTTTTTAATGCACCTGGATTATTATATTAGGATTTTCGTAAACAGTTATCAATAAATTCAGATGCAAATAAAACAAAATACTTTGCTGCCGGTTAACATATTAAAGCAATAAAGTCCACAATCTGAGGCTACTCATATCTGTAAATACAGAATTATTTTCACATGATACTCATGGATACTGAGAATAAAGGATGTGTCTTTTACTAAAACCCTGTCTTGTTGTTTTTTTCTTTCTAGTTTAAAATTGTGCACGAGACACAAGTGTTGACAGGTCACCTTGGGGCAGGTCTTGGTGCAGTTCATGATAGTGTGGCAGCGGTAGAGGGAGAAAGGATCCTGCAGCTTGGACAGACGCTCCTCTGTGAACTCGTCTCGTGAATCGATCATCCAGCGATACGCCTGAGAGACGGCAGGATATATGACTACGAATTCTGACACATGGCTATATGCTTAATTGACTTGATTATAATACTTAATGGTGATGTGTTCAACCTGCGCACACACACCTGCATCAGCACAGCGGGTCCAAGGTATTTGTCACCATTCCACCAGTAACTTGGGCAGCTTGTGCTGCAGCAGGCACACAGGATACACTCATACAGCCCATCCTACACAGGAGAGAATCAAGAAGGGATATTAATTGTCGTGGGACTTTGAGCACTGTAAAGCCTACAATGTGTTACCAAAATAAAACTGGCAGTGTACCAGTTTTTGTCGGTCCTCCACAGTCTGCAGGTACTGCTCTTTCCCCTCCATTGACTCGTCCTTCTTCTTCAGGTAGGGTTCAATGGCCTTGTACTGTGCGTAGAAGTTACTCATGTCCTGCCAACACAAACAAAAGTCAGAATAAAAGTTAATTAAAAGACATAAACTTTGAAACAATTGGTCTGATTGTGTTAAAGGCATTCATCCATGTTCAAAAAACAGCAACACATCAAAACAGAAGACAGAAATAGTTGTCATTAGGGTTAACATGTTATCACTGTGATATTCAAAAAGAAAAGACATTTGGCCGGTTGGTTTAAATATGACATTACCTTATATAAGCTATAAATCAAATGAGGCTGAACTTATTTTAACAGCAGCAGTCACATAAACACATGCATTCAATTAATAAACAGAAAATAAATAAAGACTTAAAATCATTGATGTTGTGACTTTAATAAATCCTAAATTAAGTTAAAGAGGGAAACGTGTTTCTCACACAATTGGAACAACTGGAGTAACATCTGCTCCAGTAGCTCTGCTGTGGATTCTATATTCAGGGTTTTTACTTACGGGTACCAGGTCTTTGACCACATACATATGTGGCAGAGGGTAAATCTTGGTTGGCTTGTTAACGTTAGTGTCAATCTTGTTGAGACAAGCGAGTGTGTTTCCTCCATTAATGTTCATTGCACAGGACCCACAGATACCTGTAGAAAGATGTAGAAACATTTTCACTGTCATTTATGGCAAAGAACAAGACAAAACAAACTCCGTCACTAAACCTTACTTAAGCATTTTATTACTGAAATGTAGTAGATGATTATTTCTATTTGAAGAAATTCAGTTTCCTTTACCCCTTGAATGAGGCATTTATATTTTACTACTTTATATTTACATTTGGAGTGGGTCCTTTGTACAGAGGCCGCCATTGTGTTTACTTTAGCATATACTGGGCAAACTAAAAACCTTTTGAGTTTTAATGCTTCTGTACATTTGAATGTAAAATGCTGTATTAAAGTCATTTCTAATGGCACATATATAAGTTGATAATAAATTCTGTTGGCATACTCCAGCCTCCTGACCTTCTCTGCATGAGCGGCGAAAGGTCAGAGTGGAATCCATCTCATTCTTGATCTTGATCAGTGCATCGAGAATCATTGGACCACAACTGTAGAAGAGAACAACCACACAGGGAGTCAATGCTGCAAGTTGTTTTTTGACACAACAGAGTTGAGTCTTCTCAACCCGAGTTTAATCCACCTGAGTTTAATCCACCTGCAGGCTATTCATAGGTCATTAATTATACCCTCTGTTTACATGTACTTAGATTGAATGAGCAATGCCCTTTGCACCAAGCCACCATTAGTGCAAGTCACATTTAGGGAATCTGTGAGTGTGTAAGATTTGTTGCAGCTTGATTGGATTTAAGAGGACCTTTACTCCTTGGCAGAAGTTTGCTTTCTTTCTGAGTGCATTTCTAGTTATATGGGTTTTTAAGTAGATAATAAACGCCAACATAGTTTGAAGTTGCAGTGACAAAATGCATCACAAGCTGGCCTTCCTCATCCTCCTCACTCAGGGAAAAAAGCTGTAACACCTACGTGTTGAGGTCTATCTCGTAGGTCTGCATGCGGGGTTTGTCCCCTGGAGTGTCTGGGTCCCATCTGTAAACCTGGAACTTCTTTATTCTGGGCTGAGCTGCTGGAGCTGCTGCTGTTTGGGCATACCGCACTGCCTAACAACAGGGACAAGGGGAGACAACATATGATTATAATCCTGGTCTATTTACATTATACACAGCTACATGCATAGTAACAAGACAACACAAAGTTACTTTGAATCTTTAGGACTGCTTGTCAAAACTCTTCACTGCTTAATGATAAATGTGCCAAATACAACTGCAAAAAATTTGGTAAGCACCTTTGTGTAGATAAGCACTAAAGATTCAGAACAGACTTCCACCACATGCTTTCAATAATCACCTAGAAATGTTTGGCATTTTTATTTTGAAAATACCTTAAGTTAATTATCTTTTCTCAAGATGGTAGCAGACTTTTATCCAGTCATCTAATCCATAGATATAATATAAGGGTTCATAACCGATTTCCTTTTTCTATTATTTTAAGCAACCAAGTTTTACAGATGAAAACAGCAGGGGGCTGTGATGACTGATCCTATTTCTCTTGAATATCTGTTTGTATACTATTGTAATGACATTATCTTTTCTCTGTGTGTATGTTTATTTGAGGTAAATTGTATTGGATCTGTGTTATATACGGTATAAGTGAGCACTTGTTGTTATGTGAGTTGTTTTGGTTTTGTTGTTGGATTGTTTTTTGGAGTTCTGCTCTGAAATGCTTTTTCCATTCATCGACATAGAACTGCCAATAATCCGATATTTGAATTATGATGAAGTAATGCTGAACTTTGCGCTTCTACTACACAGTGGCGTTAGAAAACCATCCCTTACCTCAGGCATGTTTTTAATTAGCTTTAATGGTTTCAGCTAAAGGTTTTAAGGTAAACACTTTTGGGTTAAACACTCTCGAGTAAAAACAGTTTACATTTGATGCTAGGCAATCGAACCGCAAACCAACAACATCATATATTCTGGGGTTATCGCGCAGTCAGTGTGACCGCAGCTGACAGGGCGGGCTAGCGTTAGCACTGACTTCAGGGCATAGACGGAGACCTGTGCTGCCAGAAGGTGAAGGGCTCCTGGCAGTGAAGCGACAGTTTCACAGTGTGAACCAGACAGCACAATATAAACTGGTCACTGAGTCTAACTTACCAACAGTGCTGCGGGGGAACGAGACGCCACAACGCCGCAGCGGCTCAAGGACGTGAAACAAACAGCGGCCATTTTGGAGCTTGTCTGACCTCCTCCGACCCAGCCTGCTATCCCAGCATCCACCGCGGCCGCCTCACTGCTCTCGCCGTGGCGCTCGTTTTCCCTCCTCGCAGCCGGGCGGTGCCTAGTCATGCCCTCCCCCACACACAGTCCAATGACAGTCCTACACACACAGCGTGTCCTGGGTTAGAAAAACGAACGCACCCAGTGTATCTGCGTCAGTCGCTTGTGGAAGTGAACCCAGTTTTCCTTCATCTCCTTCCAGGTGAAACCGGCTCGAGGTCACTCACACCCCGTGTTTTCCTGCTGTTGAATCACCTCGGCTGGAAAACAAACATGGTTTTCCTGACGCTGTCTTGTTGGATCAGAAGCCGCGGGCCCGACAGATACTGGAAAGTTCAAGAAGTTCTGAAACACGCGCGGGTAAGGTGGCGACTATCTCCTGGAGCAGATGGAGCGAACCTGCTCCCACATTGTTGTGACTTATGTCATCGTGTTGTAATTGTGTGTTGTCGTGACCTCAGTAAAACTAGTGAGTCACTGTAGCTGTTGGGAGATGGGTCCGCTCACTGGCACCCCCGGTGTAGTGACTGTAATGTGAGAGCCATGTTCCCGTTAGACCCGGTGTAGTCACCCTGCTGTCGGTTGTTCCTCCAGCACTTCAGGGGCAGAAAGAACCGCTGCTACACTCTGGCAGTGAAGGCCGTCAGGAGAGCTTTCGTCTACGCCACCAAAGCCCGGAGGCTGAAGAAACGCAGCATGAGGACGGTAAGGTTTTGTAAAGCTTGTCCTTTAAACACGTGTCTTCTAACCTCTCGTCTTCTTCTAACAGCTGCGTGGTCACTCCAGACCATAGCTGCAGGACCCAACATTTATATTCATGTTTGGTTGTAGTCATGCTCATTCCTCTACCTTTCTTTAAAATGATAGGTCGCCCAAAAATGAAAACCCACTCTATCTATTCACAATCTACAATCTCCACTATGCCGAAGGGGACTGGGTGAAGTGTTTGATTCCACAAAACGTGGAAATCGTTTTAGCCTAAATATCCTCTGATATCCTCCTGGAGCCGTGTTCACACATGGATCACAGAAGACATTTAGGCTGAAACCAGGTGTAAATGACCTCTTCTCGAGTCGAATTTGATTGTCGGGGCTTACGGGCACTTGGATGACACCACAGAAAATCCCTTTAAAAGTGAGATCCAGCACAAGATGACATAGAAAAAACTTATTTCAAATATTGTCACTTACTTCAAAGTCAGGTGTCCTTCCAATCTCAGTTTTGTTTGTACCATCATTTCACGTCTTCAGCGAGCAGAATGTGTATTAATTAAACGGTACAGGGAGTTACTAGAGATCTTGCAAAAACACAATTTTATATACAAATAATTTGAGATCTGTGATTAATCATTATCATTCTAATGTGTGTTGTCACTTCTTCAGCTGTGGATTTCCCGCATTGCAGCAGCTTCACGCGAGCACGGCATGAAGTACCCTGCCCTCATGCACAACCTTACAAAGGTTTGTTATGTCATCTATTACAAAGTTGTAACAGCGCTCTGTAAGGTCTTTTTAGCTTTGACGTTTCACTGTATTTGTTTCTAAGACATTTCCTCCCTTCTTCCACACAGACCAGTGTTCAGCTGAACCGACATGTTATCAGTGATCTGGCCATCACAGAACCCTCGGTCATTCCTCTCACTCGCTAAGCTGGCACAGGCTCGGCGACAGGAAGGCTTCCGTGCAGCGCTCGGCGACGGCAAAGAGCCTCCTGGTGTCTTCTCCCGAATTGTTTTATTACAATAAACAGCTTGCTACAGTTATGTATTTCCAGTTGCTGTGTGGTTTGAACCGCAGCACCTTGGATTGTTGATGATCTTGAAGATGACCAGACATACACTCACCTCTTTGCTTTACATAGGCTGTTTCATCAGGTATTTTTCACTCTTGTTGATCAGTATTCCAGGGTTGTCCCATGTTTGCCAACCCAGAGAAAAGACCCATGTTGCGATCAGGGTCTGACCTCCATTAGGTACATGGTTTGCCTGGGGCTCTTTGTGAGGAGTTCACTGGCTGATCAGTGTCTCTTGCCTGTGTGTCCCACAAAGATCAGCACCACATTGGTCCAGAGTTTAAAAAAGAGAACAAAAAATTCCCTGTTATTAACCTCTCTTCCTTCTGTCTGAAAAAGAGTTACCAACAGATCCAAATCCCTGAAGTAGAAAGGATGTTATATCTTATTGAAGGACACTTTGGCAGGGCACATGATTACTGTTGAAGTGACTTGGTCTTAGACCTTCCAGGACGGTTACTTTACACGCTGTGGTCCCCTGCACACATGCTACTCAAACCCATTCAAAAGAAGAGTTTTGTCAACTGTATAAGACTTCTGATAAATCCCTGCTAGTCATTATTCATGTAATGACAGTGCTTACAATAGTTTACTTGAACAGACACACACTCAGTACATCACACTTTCTTCTGCACTGAATCGTCAGTCGAGCATCATCTTAATCCAAGATCTGACATTAAATAGCATAGCAACTGTTTGTCTGTACACACCTGCACCTGCTACATTCACTGACTGCGGTGCAACATACTATAGCAATGTTCCTAAGCTGCTTTCCTCCAGTGTCAGGATAGAGGATGTGATTATCAATTTCCACAACTTTTCTTGTGTTCACCACATGCAACATTTGTTAAATTATGATTTGATGCTGTTGGATTGTGAGTTTTTTGGAGGTCGGGAAGAAAAGAGTGACCTCAAGCGTTATCATGTTTATCTGTGTAAATATGTATTTTACCCTTTGTTGTGGTAAAGATTGTTCTCATAATGTTTAGTTCATTAAACATTTTGATATTTATTCTTGATTCTCTTCATTGAAAAAACAGCTATTTTAAGGATGGGTGTTTAAGAGGTATTTTATTCTACCTGTTATTTGTAGTTCCTTTGGCTGATTGATCCCTACAAATATTATTCTTTTTATTGGCATGACAAAGTAAACTGTTGACCACAAGGGTAAAATTTCTCAAATTCTCTTATCCAGTGGCATTTGAGAAATCAAGTTTCAAGTCTACACAATCTTCCTGTCTAACACAGTCCCATTCAAACCAAAATTATGTCTAGACGTGCTTGATTTATTATTATTACTAATATTATAGTGTCTAATATAATTACTAATTAAATGTGCATATTAGCACAATAGTCAATCTTGTGCGCCAGCAACGTTTTAAAGGCGCTTGTTAAACGTCTGATTATACAGTCGTATATATTTTATACTCGTATATAATATAGCATAGATCACAGGCCACTGTTAAATGTAAATGCCAGGAAATATAAACATTAGGAGCAACATAAAATCAAGAAATATATGAAAAGGAACAATGTACAGACAAGGAAATTAAAAAAATAGGAACAATATAAACTTAAGAACTATAAATATAGGAAAAGTATTAACACAGAAATATAAAAAATAGGCATAATATGAATGCATTTCCTTCAATACAAGTCTGATTATGTACTAAAATAAATTTCAGGACACTACTGTAAAAGTACGTGCATCTTTTGGTCTGTCCATAACAATCAAAGGCCAGTTAAAACAAATGAATTTATTAACGTATTAACTAAGGAGTGCTTTTACTTTGAAAGGGGGTCGGGAAGTGTTGAAAATACGTTTGTGACATAGACAGATAAACAACCAAATTAAACGAGAAAATTTTCTTTCAACTGAGATTCAATGTTTACCGAATGAATTTATATAACAAACATAAATGGTTGCAACACTTTCTGTATGCGTTTCAAAATAAATCCGTTTATTTGTCGAAAATGTTTTTTTTTATTTTGAAGTATTTGCAGGAGCGGAAGCTGCACGTCTTCTTACTGTTTAGTACTTGTATTTATTTGAGTACACAGGTCAACTTTTATACAAGGAAATAGTCAGATTTGTGGCCATTTTCAAGGCAAAGCCGATGTTAACCGTTGTGCTGCAGTAGCAGCTCCCCTGCTGAACATATTGTTGAACTGAAGAGCTGAATATTGGGCATTTAACAAATGCTGTAAATATGGATTGATACTAATGTGAATATTGTGTATTGAATACAGTTGCATAACTCCCTTTCTTTGTGTGTTTTTATGCTCGTACATTGAGCCTTTAACAGAAATTGCTAATATATTGTGAGATATTCAAGTGGTAGATCTCAGTTTACGTTTTGAATTAAAAGTGATCTTAGGCTTGTACAGGTTGGTGACCACTGCTTTAAATGAATTTAAAGAGTGAATCAGGAGTGCACAGAGAGTTTGGTGCATCTAGGTTTTTTGGGAGCTGTGCTTGTTGTACTTTTTCCTCTGGTGATCAAACTCTCTGACTGAAAAGACACATGACCTCTGAAACACCAAACCTCACCCAGCCTGATGCAACATAAGGAACATACTGTCCAATTCTATGTGCGGTGTCGGTTAAATGATCCTCTCCGGCTGCCGTACCAACTGTGGGCGGAACTACATTTGACCTTTCGAGAACACGGTGGCGAGCGATCTAGCCAATGAAATGAGGGAATACTCGCCACCAGCCAATCAAGGTTGCTTTTATTTTAGAGAAACCCTGCGCCCTCTGGTGGACATGCGCAGATTAGAACGACGTGACACACGTGTGGAGGAAGTGCAGGGACATCAGTGAAGCAGCAGCAGCCGCCTCCTCCTCTCTGTCCCTGTCTCTGTCCCGGTCTCCGTCCACAGCCCCGGACACTCGGACCTCTCTTCCTCCTCTGCGGACATGTCGTGGCTGTTCGGCCTGGGCAGGGGGCAGCCCGAAGCCCCGGCTCAGCCTCCACCACCTCCGCCGGCCGGGGGCTCCGGCGGCGGCGGAGATAAACCCAAGGACAAATGGAGCAACTTCGATCCCACGGGGCTGGAGCGAGCTGCGAACGCGGCCAAGGAGCTCGACAAATCCCGTAAGTGTTTAGCAGGAGGAGCCGGATTTTAATAACCAATACTGCCGAGTGACAGCGTTGAAGCAGCGGCAGCAGCAAGCAGCTCCTCTCTGCTCCGCGGTGGAGGTCGCTTCATTCATTCAATAAGGGCCCAGCCTGATGATTTTAAACAGCAGCTATACACGTGATTAGATTCATCTTTCACCTTATTCCATATTTCAATTCATTTAATTTGGTCTGGTAGCTCGTGAGAACAGTCACTTGCTAGACCACTGCTTCATTCAAACAAGCAGACAGGGTTCAAAGGTCATTCACCTTGCAGACCTTGCTTGTAACACCCACCTTCCACCTGCACACACATGCACCAGCTTTTAGTTTGTGCAATGTATTTAGTATTTCATTCGAAGCAGTTAACCAATCAGGTTTAAAGGGAATGTAAACTAGTCAGGTACAGGATAAGAGGATTCCTCTCAGGACTCCATGGTTGGATCCTGCAGATCCAACTGAGACAGAGCCCCAGTAGGACTCAAATTAAAATGTATTTCTACACAGACACCACATCATTCAGCTGTGTGTTGTCCACTCCTCTCTCCTCTACCCAGGACATGCCAAAGAAGCTCTGGAGTTGGCTCGTATGCAGGAGCAGAGCACCCAGATGGAGCACCAGAGCAAAATGAAGGTACAGACACTTTGCACCTGCTCCACTCTCAATCTGCTGCTTTATCCTTACATCTAGATGGAATTCAGACAAATTTTGATCATGCTAGTTAAAGTTAAAAGTATTTATATGTAGCTTTTAAATATAGATGTAAAGATAGGTCATGTGCTGAAAATGGAAATCATGTGAAAGGTCCAGCGATGACGTTTCTAACGCGGGACAGATGCACAACTAAAAACACAAAATGAATAGAAATTTGTTTCCACATTGGCATTTACTCGTCACGCCTCCCTCATGCTCTACCGTCGCCTGAATGTCGGCATCGGTCTGCCAACTGCTGCACTATGCATATCTGAAAAGCAAATTTTGAGAAAATGTCAGGACCCAGTTTTCCGGAGTTTATGTCTGAAAATGACTTGTGTCAGTACAACATAAAACACAAGTCAGATCCAGCCCCATGTGTGTAACTTTCTGAGGATTTCCACAGTGTACAAAACGACAATAGTGTTACGATGTTACTGGGTTGCGTGTTGTGATTTCTCATTGTTTTTGTGACACTTCAACAGGAGTACGAAGCAGCGGTCGAGCAGCTCAAAGGCGAACAGATACGAGTCCAGGGTGAGGAGAGGAGGAAGACTCTGAATGAGGAGACCAAGCAGCATCAAGCGGTATGAACAGAAATACTTTTTTAATCATTATCTTTGAGGTAAAGAAGAAATGAGTTTACAGTTGATGGTTTTCTGTCCCTCCACAGAGAGCTCAGTACCAAGACAAGCTGGCCAGACAGAGATATGAGGAACAACTCAGGCAACAGGTGACTATCGCCTTCATATTTAGTGTGAAATACCTTAAAATGAGCTGTAGTTATTACTGATGATTTCTTGTTTTTATTTTTAACAGCAAATTCTGAATGATGAGAACCTCCGCAAACAGGAGGAGTCTGTACATAAGCAGGAGTCCATGAGGAAAGGTATGGATGTTACCACTGTTACACAGATGACAGGGTTCTCCTGGAAGCTGCTGAGGTTTATGTATTTGTGGTCGTGTTTTTTTTTACAGCGACGATCGAGCACGAGATGGAACTGAGGCACAAGAACGAGCTCCTGCGTATAGAAGCCGAATCCAAAGCTCGAGCCCGCGTGGAGAGAGAGAATGCTGATATCATCCGTGAGCAGATCCGTCTGAGGGCTGCAGAACACAGGCAGACGGTGCTGGAGTCCATCAAGTGAGACACACTATGATTTTTACATTACACTGTTTATCAGATCCTGGTCCATTAATCTGTTGGCTGATAATATTGGCCAATACAGACGCATTGTATTGTATTTGGGCTTTAGTGTTTATGATGATACAATATACTTTATTGATGTTTCCTAGTGTCCTGAATCATGTATCGAGTAAATTCAAGATGTGTGAAGTTGTTAATACAGTTGCAGTCACCATCACACTAGTATAGCACAGAAATAATCAGTTTTATGTGTAAAGTGACAACACCCTAAAGGCAACCTGGCAGTTAATAAGAGTATTTGCTTTTTAGAACCGCTGGTGCCGTGTTTGGAGAAGGATTCAGAGCCTTCATTTCAGACGGGGACAAAGTCGTAGCCACGGTGAGATGTTCCATCCACACTTATAATCTATTTATATTATCAATGAGTACACTCAATAGAAGAGTGTTCATAAATCCACATTAAAATGTTTCAATGATGCAGTTTTCTCGATCCTTGCATTGACCAATGTTTGAAAATGGTATGAACTGTTCTGTCACATAACCAGGTGGCAGGATTGACCCTTCTAGCTGTTGGCGTGTATTCAGCCCGAAACGCGACGGGGGTGGCAGGACGCTACATCGAGGCGAGGCTTGGGAAACCATCGCTGGTGCGAGAGACGTCCCGATTAACTGTGGCAGAGGCCATCAAGCATCCAGTCAAGGTACCTGATTATTAATTGAACCTCTTTACTTTTTGTGGCTGCAGATTCTGATATGATAATAATCATTTTTTTTCCTGTCCCTCCTTCACTTCTCAGACGACTAAGCGACTAAGGAGCAAACCTCAGGATGCACTTGAAGGAGTTGTGCTCAGTGTAAGTGGATATCAAAGTCTTTACAAAAGATTTGACTCAATTTAATGTTTAATAACTTCTTTCCTCTTTTCTCAGCCTTCCCTTGAAGAGCGCGTGCGTGACATCGCCATAGCAACAAGAAACACTAGGCAGAATAACGGCCTCTACAGGAACATCCTCATGTACGGCCCACCAGGCACTGGCAAAACGCTGTTTGCTAAGGTACGCCTGATGTCCTCATGTTGTAGACTACGTGTACAGTGAAGCTTTGACTGACTGAGGTTTTTCTTTGTGTTGAGTAGAAGCTGGCAATGCATTCTGGGATGGACTATGCAATTATGACTGGTGGCGATGTAGCACCCATGGGTCGTGATGGTGTGACCGCCATGCATAAAGTCTTCGACTGGGCAAGCACAAGTCGACGCGGGTACACTTCTTCTATATTATGATAGTCTGACGATGTGCTGTTTAAGTTTCACCAGTGAAGTGATTTTAGTGATCTTCTCTCACAGGCTGCTGCTGTTTGTGGATGAAGCTGATGCCTTCCTACGCAAGAGATCCACAGTAAGTGTGCATCTATTTATTTATCAGAAACCTTGGTAGTTTCTCTAAAAGTATGTCATTTTTAATGTCTGCATTATTTGTCATCAATAACATCACAAGCATTCTTCATTCTTACATTTTCTAGGAGAAGATCAGTGAAGACCTGAGAGCCACTTTGAATGCCTTCTTGTATCGCACTGGAGAGCAGAGCAACAAGTAAATGTTTATTTTCACTCTCTGTCAGTCCGGTGTTTTCAACTAAACACAAACAATTTCATATACTTTGCAGCACGTTTTTAATCTGCTTCATGTCTGTGTGCTTCCTGCAGGTTCATGCTGGTGTTGGCCAGTAACCAGCCAGAGCAGTTTGACTGGGCCATAAACGACCGTATAGATGAAATAGTGAATTTTGCTCTGCCGGGCCCTGAGGAGAGGGAGAGGCTGGTGCGGTTGTACTTCGACAAATATGTTCTGGAACCTGCCACTGTAGGGAGACAGTGAGTACAATCCCAACACTACAGCATTATTATCTACCAAAACCAGAAATCTCTGATTGTCTGAATGTTGAACGCATAGCCCGCGAACCCTTCATCTCATCTTTTCATACTTGGCATGTATATGTTTAAGGGCTCAGGGAACAGGGGTTTTGAATAAATACAAATTTAGTAAACAAGCAACCAGCGCTCTGTAGCGGAGGCAGATTGGACTCAATGTAAGTGACTTTGTCGATAACAGTGCTTTCACGAACAACAATGTATGATTTGGTGGGTGGAGTGACACACACCGGCCAGGAGGAAATGACATAAGGTGCAAAAACACAGCAAAGTTAGAATGAATCTGCCTCCAGGCCAGCTAAACGGTGCGAAATTCCACCTGGTTTTCTTCATCTTTCTGCCATCATTATGTTTCTACAGGAGGATGAAGCTGGCACAGTTCGACTATGGAATCAAATGCTCTGAGATTGCGAAGAGGACAGGTGGCATGTCAGGAAGGGAGATCTCCAAGCTGGGTGTGGCCTGGCAGGTAAGTTCCCTGAAATCATTGCTGTGATCTTCAATTCAAACTGCAGTGTAAACATGACAACCCAGCTGCTCTTCACATTTTCGAATATTTTTATTTAATTTAGACAGATTTGTAAAAAACGTGTGGTGCTTTATTATTTCTTAGGCGGCCGCATATTCTTCTGAAGACGGCGTCCTGACCGAGGCTATGATTGACGCACGTGTCGACGACGCTGTCAAGCAACACATTCAGAAGATGGACTGGCTGCTTGGAGAGCACGATTCCAAGACCCTCACCCCTTTCTCAGCTGGGGCGGCAACCGCTGGAGGCAAAATGGGCTTCAATCTGCCCCACAGTGAGGCACCTCAGGCCCAGCAGGTGGTTGCTCCAGTCCTGGAGATGAGCGCAAAGCCAGAGGTTGACACTATCCCTCCTCTTTCAGACATCACTAAGGTGATCGCTCCAGCCCTCGCAATGAGCGCAAAGCCAGAGGCTGAGATGATACCTCCACCTTCAGAAATAGAACAGGTGATCGATCCAGCCCCGGAAATGAGCGCAATGCCTCAGGTTGAGATGATACCTCCACCTTCAGAAATAGAACAGGTGATCGATCCAGCCCCGGAACTGAGTGCAAAGCCAGAGGTTGAAATGATACCTCTTCCTTCAGAAATCGAACAGGTGATCGATCCAGCCCTGGAACTGAGTGCAAAGCCAGAGGTTGAGATGATACCTCCTCCTTCAGAAATCGAACAGGTGATCGATCCAGCCCTGGAGCTGAGTGCAAAGCCAGAGGTTGAGATGATACCTCCTCCAGAAATCGAGCAGGTGATCGCTCCAGCCATGGAAATCAGTGCAAAGCCAGAAGTTGACAGTGTACCCTCACCTTCAGAAGTTGAACAGGTGATTGATCCAGCCCTGGAAATCAGTGCAAAGCCAGAAGTTGACACCGTACCTGCTCCAGAAATCGAGCAGGTGATCGCTCCAGCCCTGGAATTGAGCACAAAGCCAGAAGTTGACAGTGTACCCTCACCTTCAGAAGTCGAACAGGTGATCGATCCAGCCCTGGAATTGAGCGCCAAGCCAGAGGTTGACACTATACCTTCTCCAGAAGTCGAGCAGGTGGTTGCTCCTGCCTCAGAGGTGAATGCAAAGCAAGAAGTTGACAGTACACCACCTTCTTCAGACATCGACCAATCAGCCGAGGACAAAAGTGCCCTCCCAGCTGGACACGACAGTCAAGATGCTGCCAAAGCAGAATCTGTGAAAGCCCCTGAGAGTTTAGCCGAGCCTGCTAGCGTAACTGACAGCGAGGGCAAGGTGAAAACAGAGGGCAAGACTGAGTCCACTCCTCCTAAGGATGGAACTCCAGTTTGATTTGTTCACTGGTGTGGCCTGGATATGAGAGATTAGTGTCCTGTCTCTTTAACTAGTCTGTCAGTTTATCTGCAAAAGCCTGCTGAACTGTCATTCATGACAGAAGATGAGTTCATAGGCTTGTATGTAGGGGAAATAATCAATTAACATTTCAACACAAACAATAACTGAGACTCTTTGATTCTAATAAAGAATGTCAAAGTGTACTTTATATTGAAACCAGAGTGTAAGAACAGTATATAAATGTTGTGTCTCTTGAACTGATTAAATGAGTGTTTGTTTTTATAAAGAGACTAAGATTGTCTGATGTGTGTCTTATGAACAGTTTGTTAAATGACAATGTTTATTGTAGTTGAATGACATGTTTTAGTCTAAACTTTTCTTTAAGACTGATATGAAATCTCTGTGACCTTTGACCACTGACATGAGTTAAATTTTTAGTCCAAGGCACAACTGGTAAAAATGTTAGGAAATTCCCTGAAGACAAACTTGAGATATCTCATTTAAAAAGCCCAAATTTTTTGTATTAGGTCACTGTGACCTGCACCCTTGAACTCTGACCAACCAAAATCTAATAACCTCTTAGTCCAAGTTAACATCAGTACCAAATTCGACTAAAATCTCTTGTGGGATTTTTTATATATTTACAAGAATGGGATGGATGACCAGACAACCTGCAAACATACGTGCTGTCTCCCGGTCTGTCATTGCAGTTACAGTGTCCATCTTAAAAAGTGTTTTTTTACAGGCAGACATACAATACATAACAGCAGAGGTGCACTGAGAGGGATGTTACAAATCACTTTATGTATCTGGACTTAATGTGATTAGTAATACTTGGGTTTACTTGCTTAAGTGAAAGTCTGGTTTTAATATTTCACATAAATGGCTAAAGGATAAAGAAGCTGCTTCTAAACTTATTTTTAACAAAAGATGAATTTGATTAAAAGACTTGATTCCATGGAGTGCGTATCTTAAATATAGTAATTTATTATACACTGTACAATATACAACAGCTGGAGTGCAGAGGAACCCAGCAGCCAGCAGGGGGCAGCCTAAAGACATCACATGGAAACCAAAAGCGTCAGCAGACAGTGATTCTTGAAAGGCGTCAGAAGATAAGGTTGGAAACTACTGGTTTATTCTCTAACAATAGGTTTCTAAAGCATGTTAAATCGTCCAATATCTTAATCCCCAAAATATAAAAGTAACGTTAAGTAATGCAAAGCAGCATACAATGACACGGACACACACACTATAATTTGTCCATACTTATTGTGCTTTTTTCCTCACGAAAATCAGCAGGCTGTGTGGCTTAGTCGGTAGTGTCGTCGTCCTGTAACCAGCCGGGGTCGAGTCCCTCTCTTTCCCCTCTTCATGCCGGCAATATAATGAACTCTTAAATATTGGCATGAATTCAATTACCCATTAACTACAAAATATCTTAGATATAAATTAGTTAAATATAAAAAATAATTGCGATGGTGGTGTGACGTTACTGTATTGTTTTACATTGCATGTGTCACGTCATGATACATCAGTCTCTTGTGCCGCCCTCTCGGCATTTTGCGCCCTAGGCAACCGCCTATGTCGCCTGTACCAGGAGCCGCCCCTGACTGAACGAGTCATTGCTTGCATCAATACTGTCACTTCCATGGTAGCTTATGTTGTCACGAAGAATGTTCTAATTAAACTACAGTTGTTTCCTGATTAACATTTGGGTCTCAATTTTTGCTGATATATATTCGATGGATAGGTAACCAAAATCCTTTCATAAAAAAGCTAAAACTGGCCCAAATATATAAGTTTCTTATATAAGATCCTGTAAAGTGGGTCTTGATCATTTCATTGTTTAAGATCACATGATGCAACATCTTAAAATCTTTCTAATAAATTATAAATATATCAGAACTAATTTTATTATGAACATTACTCAAGATGTAAATGCTAATTGTACCGTCAGTGAAAATGGGATAGATACACGGATGCATTTACTTGTGAAAATCCCAGGTAAGCTTTATTTAGCACACCTCAATCTTTTACACATTTGTCCGTCAACCTAAATATGGAGCAGAAATTAACTAAATCAAACAAAAGGGGCAGATGGTCTGGGCTTAAATATTAATTCAAGTAACATGCTAATATTCAAGTGAACACACAATGCACATGTCAGAGCAAATAAAGAGACGCTGCATGTTTCTGGTTTGTTCTCTTTAGTGGATTCATCTGTACATACAGAAAAGTTAGGCACTCTGAGCTGAGCTCGCAGTTTGCAGATAATTACAATGCTTCAGTTTAACATTTACAAAAAAAAGAAAACTACACCCTGAAAGATAAACATATCCAAGTTTAAATATGAATCAACACATTATATTGGAAACACGTCAGAGGAGCGCCTCAGAGAGGCCTATGTTTGGTTATCCTTTATTAGCCCACCCACCTTTAACTTAATCCTAACTAATCTACCACACACGGTCGCACAAACAATGCATTCACTTCATACTCCTCCTCCCTGTTTGACCCCAAGATACACATGTACACTGCACCTGGTCAGACAAAAAGGTCTGACATTTATGGTCAAATCAATAACAATGATATATCATCTAGAGAAAATAAAAAAGTCAGCATCAACATGCTGCAGTGAACAAAAATCAGAGGAACTCCTAAAGCAGTTGTTTGACCGGAAGGGCTGTGGTGCAGGGGTAGGGGGGTGTTATGGCTCTCCCTGAGGAGACATGACTGAGTGATTTCATTGGACTCGGATGGAGGAGGACCTTGGTCTGACCTTGTTCTGAAGGAATAAAAGGCAGAGTGAAAGCAGCGGGTCTGTACTCTGCGATAAGGAAAAACCCAACATCACCAACATGTCCAAGCGCAGCCATTTGTTAGGCCCTGACCAAAGCTCCATGTGTGTGAGTGCTGTGTAGGCACACATTATCTATGTACTGTGTAACATGACTGAGGAGCAGGGAGTATGCGTGTCCATACTCTGTGGTTTGATTGCTTGTGGTCTGAGTTTATTGCGCGTTTCGGTTGTGCATCAGTAGAAGAAGACGCTGTGAAGAAAAGGTCTGTTGCTCTTCTCCTCAAGCTCCTGAAGGAGCTCGTCGATTTCATTCTCCATGTCGTCAGTGTGCTGGATCTACAGAGGAGGGGGAAACAAATTACACAGCCTGCATGCACACACTGCTCATTTGCACAAGGGAACTTAATCAAGCATTTATTATCAAGAATGTATTAATCTATAGCTCCTTTATTTAGCCATGGGAGTATTTTCATTAGGTCACTACTGACTCCTTTGTTAGGATTAGTAGAGAGATTTATATATCCCCGAAACTTACTGCATACTTTCATTAGTGTATCTTATTTTTAACCAGTCACTCCCTTTACATATATTAACTACAACATATTTTGTGGCATCTCAGCTCCACATCAACCGCTGCTGTGTCGGTGCAATAGCATTTGAAAACCCTGGTAGGAGACTCACACATTGACACAGCTCACAGATGAGGAAGGCGCCCAGCGTGGCTTCCTCGTGGTTATCCTGAATGTCTACATTGATGACGTGTACAGGCTGCAGCGTGTCCTGCTCTCTTGAGCTCAGATCTGAGGAGAAATTAGAGTAAAAACGTGCTTTTGAAACCATGACATGACTCCGTGCTGTAAAAAGCAGTAAATGCAAGATCTTTGCAAGTGTCCCACAGCTACCGCATGGATTCCTGAAGTAGACATGTATGAGAATCCTCACCCTCCAGCACTTGGTCGTACACTCTCTCTTCACAGGTGATGACCAGGTCAAACTTATCCTTGCAGTTTTGAAACCGCTCCGGCTTCGACTTGATGCGCTTGTTGCGGTCCAGCATGTGCAAGATGCCATTCTGTGTGTATCTGAAGAGTGAGGAGGTCAAGGAACACAAGCAGGGAGCCACAGACACACTTCAAGGTAAAACAACATTCATCACAACAACCAACACCGTGTGGAGAGGGAGGTCATAAAAGGACATGTCTTTCTGAATGGGGCTGTATTACTTTCCTATCACTTAAGGGTATGTCTCAGTGGAACCACAGAGGAACATCACCAGTGATTGCAATAGTCAAACTGCAGCACCCTCTAGTGGTGCAACAAAAGATTACTATAAACTGTCGGCTGATTAAAATAAAAACACTGGATGAGGAAATGACACTTCAGGGCAATGTCAGGAAATGTGAAACCTTTACAGGCCTCAATAAATAAATTCAACAAAGTTGTAATATTTGTTTTTATCAACAAACCATTCAGACACTGGCAGGCGGCCATTTGTAAAAAAATAAACTCAAAACATTCTGAACTGCACTGTCACTACATGGCCATCTTTGCCAAAAAGAACAATTTCTGTCGTGATGTGATACATCTGTAAGAAATCCATGAATATGTACAGGGATTATAAGAGGTAGTGTGAACACCTTTTAGGCTTAATGCATTGTCATGTCACAGCTCTTCCACATTTGATTCTTAGGATCACACATTTGACCTCTCAAACGACACATGGAGATATCTGCAACTGCAAAACAGTAACATAATGATCAGTGGCACAGCAGTAAGTCATCATTTGGTGAGATACGTTGCGTTTCTTCTAAGCCTGGATTAGTAAGTAATTAATTCAGTAGGAACAGTCTGGAGGTATTTTGGAATTACTCCACGAATAATAAGCAATGAGAGAGCAGACTTAAAATTCTACTGTTGGTGGTGTTGACATTAATCATTTGAATGTCATTGAAGACCAAAATTCAGGCCCAGCCAGGACTTAACAGGAGGAATAACTGCAGTAATTTGGATGAAAGCTTCAGAGATATTTATGCATGTAAAATGAAGCAGGTATTACACTTCATGAATAATGCAGGGCTGGTAATTGGTAGTACTTACCTTGGGGTCCTACAATCTTATAAACAGAAGTAATGACTACATTCCAGGTTTAACAGAAAACCAACCAGTGGGAGAGGTACCATCTCCTTTTTGTTATTCTACTTCTGATAACCTTTTTGTAGAGTTTTTCCACACTAAATGATATTTACTTGAAGCTACCGTTTTCTTCGATAATGGAGTTTCCTGCGTGATTGTTTTAATATAAACAAGATTTAGAGTATTTACAGAAACTACATTAAGTGCAATTGACAATAAAAGTAAGTGAGCCAGATGAAGCCGATTACATAAAAAAAAATTGGAGAAATAAAAAAAAACCCATGGAAAATATAGGGAAACTTCATTAGCAAGAAACAGTGTTATCAAGAAGGCCATCGCAAATACAGGCAAAACCTTAATGATCTTCACCAAATCACTTACTGCTGCACTGCTTCCTTTGTTTTCTGTTTTTTTTACTGGCTTCATAACAAATCACACTGTACATCTGTCACACTTGTTAAAATCCCTGCATGTGATTAATCCATCAGTGTGTGTGAGGAAAAGGTGAGTGAGAAGGGGATACAGTTCCTTGTCCTTGCGGACCAAGTCGTTGTACATCTGTTCATATGTCGTTTTGAAGTCGTACACATTTGGTTTATCCGGGGCAGGACCGGGTAGCTTCACATGAGACCCTGTCCCGAATGAGCGCACATCAAATCCACGTTTGCTGCAAAGAAATGGGGGGAAAAAAAGAACAAGAGAATAAATTACATAACATTTCTGGAATCAGCAGTGACAACAACACATCCTACACAATCTCCCTGCCGTCTCCCGAGAGCTGAACTGGGTGAGTAAGCAGAACAGGCCGGTTGTGCGTCACACGATGAATCACTGCACAGTGAAGTGTGTGGGGGCCGCGTCCAGATCTCTCCTGTGTCCCAATCTGATTAAACCCTGTTACCTATACAGGAGAATAGACAAACTGCAAAAGGGGGATGTGATGTTTATTATTTCAGCTAATGACAGGGGTGACATGTCCCCAACAAGCTACACTGGTCCACAGATCTTATTGCGTCCTCGTCTTTCTTTTGTTTCCAGTCCTGTTGCCGTCACATGTCCGGTGAGAGCCAGTGTGCAGCGTCCAGACTGAACAAGCAGCGCACACACAGTTTAAACAGGATTTCACCTACACACTAAACTACATGACTGAGCCCCTGTGATGCAGCTGCAGTTCCTCCCTTCCGGTATGCTTCCTCCAAGAGGGCGCTCCAAACAACATGTGGGGGTCGCAGATAGTTTAACTAAACCCCTCAGCCAGCTTTTAGAAGACGACACTTGATGTATGGTGATGGAATTTATCTAAGCTAAGCTGAAGTAGTGATCGGCAGCGGTGAAGGAGCGCTGCGGCCCCCGGTGTCCCTGAGAGGAGGGATCCATTGTTAGACTGAGGCCCGGCGGAGGGACCGTCTATCACCGCGTCTGTACGGCTCATGAGCGGCTCGGACATTCAGGAACGACACCTCGCAGTTTCCCTTCGCTTCCCCCCCGTTGTGTCTTCCTGTCGCCCGGTCTTTACCTGAGGATATTGTGCGCTTCCATACTGCGGTTCTGGTTGCTCGAGCACACAACCGCTACACGCAGCGGGTGGCTCGGCATCGCGACTCCCCGGCTGAAGCTACTCGACACGCGACTTTCTGGAAACTAACGAGAGGTGGCTTAGTTCGAGCCCCGCGAGGAAAGTGCGACCGAACCCCCCGCGACACGGTAAACAGCGACGCGTCTCTACAACAACGACTGGGCGATGTGCTCGTCTCTTCTCTTACAAGGAGGAAGTCAAAATGGCGGAGTCCCGTGAGTTCGACACGGCTTTATGAGATGGTGTCACGTGGGGGGGAGGGGGCGGAGCTTCACACAAGCTGAAATCAAAAGTTCAAAAGTAAATGTGACATAAACTACTTTTATTCAAATAAACGTGCGAAAAACAAATTACCATGATAACAATCAGGGAGTTTCCCAGCATGCCCTTGGATAGCCATGAGTCCCAGGTTTAAATAACACATGCTCACATTGCTTGCACTTTACAATTAGGTTTTAAGAATGTTTACCTCAGTTGGACCACCTGGATATTCACCATTTTGTCCTACACTCAAAATGCAGTATGTAACATTTAAAAAGAGTCTTGTCATATTGGCCTACCTGTGGTGGAGGTGCCCTATGAAGTGTATACTAGTAATATAACTTAAAAAGAGTGATTACCTTTTAAATATATATATTCAAATATAGGCTGACAGGAACAACAACATTTAATCCTGTTATCTTTGCCTACCTGTGGTGGAGGTTCCCTATGAAATGTTTACAAGTAATAAAACTTAAAAATAATGTTTACCTTATTAACATGTAAGTCAGAAATAATCCAAAATAGAATCCTATCATGTGGGTCCACCTGTGGTGAAAGTACCCTATGAGGTGTTTAATATGTATCCTTTTTGCGTTTTATTGTTAACATAAATAATTGGTTAGTCATCTCAATTGAACAAAGTAGCTCATCAATCAGAAAACATAAACTATTATGCACATTTTGAAACCAGGGCGTCTCCAAAATATTTCACATCTTGTAGATTTGTACATTAGTCTAATGCATTCATGTGGTTAATAGGTTTGGGGCATTGCGACATAATAACACAACCTTGCATAATGGTGATGACGCTCAAATTGGAGCATGACACTGCTTTAAAACACGAACATAACCTGAAACTCTTGATTAATATATAAGTAAATAGAGAAGATAAAGAATGTATTCATACAAACCAGCCATTTTCCTGTTTGGTGACAGCTCTGTAAGGTTTCATGTCTACACGTGTATTTCTATTGCCTGTTTCTAATTCTTGTAAATTCCCCTTGGATGTAAAAAGCAAACACATGCACATAAACACAAGGGAATAAAGACAGCTGCAAAGTATTACAAATGACCTCATGGTGTTTTATTTACTGACAGCAGGATATAAAGTCTCTCTAACTCAAGATGTTTGGCACAGTATCTGGAGACTGTACAGCAGATTGTATTGCCCTTCACAAAATGGTACAAACACATTGCGTTGAAAGCAAAACAAGATGGGGGGGATGAATTAGTCAAATGGAAAGATGTACTTCTGTAAAGTCTTATTTTTTTGTGAGCCAGCAAGGACAGGAACTGTCTGGACATTTTCACAAGCTGAACGTTTTAGCAAAACGTCGGTTTCTGATGCCATTTCATCAATTGTATTGCTGTATAAATGTTGTCAGTGCACAGACTGACACACTCAATCACAGACAACCTTGAACAAAAACACAACACAGTACACTACCGCATTTACTAAATGTAAGTTATCGGTACTTTCGGTTCAGTGCATCCTTGCAGAGGTTGTCAAGGCATGTTATTTGCAGAGCCACAGTAGATTGTGCTTCAGTTCAGTCACAACAGGATGTACAAGTTTGTTTGGGAAACAACTATTTAGGACAGTGAGTGACTATGACTGTGAGTTTACACATGTTGTGGATGTCTAATGCATGACGTGTTTTTCATTTAGCAGTGCATCAGTGATGCGAATGAGTGCGGTAGGAGTATGTGTGCTGTGTCGTGGGGCTCATGATGTTTTCTGTTATATATGCCACCAGCAAGCAAATGATGACCAGCATCACACAAATGGCTCCCCCCACAGTTGTCATGGCGATGACAATGTCCTGCATCCCAGACGGTGGCAGGGTAAACTCCACACAATCCCGCTGGTCTGTGCCCTGAGCTGGATCGGAGTGGGCCAGGGATCTCAAGCAGAGCCGGTAGGGCATGTTCTCATGAAGCTCGGTCAGGAGAAAGTCCCTGCAGCTGGATCCAAGATGGACACCGGCACACTCAAACTGAGTGTAGCTTCCATTCCACCAGCAGCTCAACTCATAGCCTCCTCGCCTGTGGCGTCGGCCACTGAAAACAGTGCTTGATGGTACACTTCCCTCCTTTGTTGCATTGGTCCCTGGGCCCCCACTGCTCTTCTGACCAGCTGCAGCCTCCTCTGTCTTCACCCCTCCCTCCGCGATCACAGACTTTCCCTCATGGCTCCACTGTAACAGTACGCTGCCGTTGATGAGGATATTTGCCACCAGATTCCCCAAAGACACCACTGTCCTGCAGTCTGCCTTGCGACACTTGTACCCGAGCAGCGTGTCTCGAAAGCACAGCTGCCCCCCAATGCCTCCCTCGACCACTTGGTAGGCACAGTGTGATGACACCCCTTCCTCTGGGCTCCAGCCTGGTCCCCCGCCAGACCTCTCAGATATCACAGTAGTAACATTTCCTCTGCTGGTGTTGAAGGAGAAGCGATTCACGTGGCCTGTTGCCCCTTCGAGCTTTGGTGGGAATGACGGCGGCCTACTTTTCTGGCTGTGATTGCCATAGTTGGAGGTGATGTTGTTCTGTCTCAGCCAGTTTTGAAGCATCACCCCCACATTGCCCCTGCCCCTCACCTCTGATGGGGATGGGGATGATGATCTGCTGGAGCCGGCTGTGTGGTGTAATGTGCAAAGCAGCAGAGCCGACAGGGCGAGCAGGGATGGTTGTTGGCTTTTCATTTCACTCCCTCTATTCGGATGATTCTCTTCTCACGGTGGCACAGGGCGGACCGACGTCTGCCATGGGATCAGCTCAGCCTCGGTGCGCTCGACGGAATCCGCGTAAAGCAAGAGAGCGCGTCCATGGGCGAGAGGAGCGGGCGGGCCGTGCATCTGCGACAGAGATAACAGTGAATCATGCGTCCGTGCAGTCAGCTAGAGATCCCGCTGTGACCTTGCACGAGGATGAGGAGTGCAGGGGGAAGTTAAAGGAAGCAGCGCACGGTCATGGAAGTCTCCTCAGCATCACCTCCAGACATCCAGGAGAAGCACTTACTTGTCTCGGTGGGATGACAGGACGCGGATGTCCTTACATCCACCTATCGTGCCATCAGGTCCGCTTTCTTCTTCTTCTACTTCTTCTTCTTCTTCCTGCCTGGTTTGACGTAAAAGCCTCTGTCTGAGAGTGCGCGTACACGAGCGCGCGCCGCAGATCCCCTGGGAGCGTGCACCACATATTTGTAATTCTGAACAGTCGGTTTGTGAGTCATCATCCCACGCACACGCACGCACGCACACACACACACACACACACACACACACACACACACACACACACACACACACACACACACACACACACACACACACACACACACACACACACACACACACACACACTCACGATGTTTCAAGTGTGTCTCAGTCCTGACAGCAGCGATGGATGGAAACGTACCTGCATCCTGTGCACGTCCCTCGCATCACATCAGAGCTGCTGTTCAACAATCTGCCACCTTCTCCTGTAATCCTGTGAAATTAAAAGGTCCTAGCCAAGAGTGTTCGAAATAATATAAAAACATGAGTATCAGTTTTCCCTATTTCCTTTAGAACAACATCTTATTTATCTTATTTTATCTTTCTAATACTTTATTTAGATTTTCATTCCCTGACCGAACGTTTTCTGTAGAGACGACCTGTGTGGTTACAACACGGACAGTGACAAAGTATTACCTTCCTCTGACTAACAACTCTTCATTTCCTTATGAATACCAACCTAACTAAAATCTAATGTATCTTATTATATCTTCTTTTCTACTTTATTTATTATTTCAAGATGAGAGATGGCCTGTGTGGTTAAATACTCCATACCTATGATTTGCTTTTGTTATTGGCTCAACCTCCAACACTGACTTAATATTATTGTACCAATAAATTAAAACTGTTAATATCCACCACCAAATAAGTATCTATTTTTTCTCACATCTTTTTATTTTCCTATACTTTACTTAGATTTTATTTCCCAGACAAAATCTTTGTGTTGATGCAGATGTAATAAAATTGTGTTTTACGATGCAAAAAATCCAGCCTCACAAATTAGACATCAGTTGAACCAAGACCTCTCTGATATAGTCTCCACATAAATGTAATGATAAAGCTTCATAAATGTAAACATAACTGCTTGGCTTTTTGTGTCATATATAAATAATGTTGTACAAGTTCCATTGTGTCCATCCCCTGTATGAAGCATTGTGACACAGTGCATCAGAGGTCTTAAGGTAAAAGAGCCCCTTTACAAAACTGAAATTATTCTAGATTTGTCTTTATTTGATATCAACATGAATACAGTGAATCCTTAAACTAAGTTTTTGGTTTTACATTTTAATGGTTTCTTAAAAAAAAAGAAAAGATCTACTGATATAAATAATCTCACGCAACGAGGAAATAGATCTAGAATTAATATACGATCAAGATGCATCACTGTCCTCCACAGCACAATTAATTAAGAAGCGCTTATGTGAGATTATTTTGAATAATGATGCCTCCTCCCAAGAGAGAAACCTGGCAAGCCTACAAACAATTATTACCAAGGGAGAGGGATGAATGGCTGACTAATAAGAGAGAGAGAGAGAGAGAGAGAGAGAGAGAGAGAGAGAGAGAGAGAGAGAGAGAGAGAGAGAAAGTGCTGCATCAATGACTAGCTCAGCACCACTAGTTCATGAGAGCTCACATTAGTTCAATCTGTGAGTAGTTATTTGGTTTATGTGATACTACATGTTGTCCTTCAGCCGAGCTGCAGGGACACAAACAGGATAAACTGAAGAATAAATTAGCCCGAAAAAAGAAACACTCAGAGGATCACTGGTCCATCACCTCTTGATTTTCTGCAGGACAGTTAGGTGATGATGAACAAGAATATTTGAATCACAATAAATAACAGTGACCCACGGCTTTATTATGTGATTGTCCAGGTGGAGAGACAGCTTTGCGTTTGCAGCTAGTCGGTGATGTGGAAAGCAAACGTGGAAAAAGCCTGCCTCTGCATATTCAGCAAAAGCATCGACACGTTGAACTAAATTGACCCTGAGCCTGTTCAGCAAAGATGAAACCTTCTGTGTGATCAACTTGCTTGTTCATCTGTGCGTGAACGTATAAGACACGAAGAGGAACATCCCCTGGAGCAGTAGTATAAATGAAGCCTCCATGTTTCCCTTCTACTCTCTCCCACTCACTCTACAATAAGGAAAACTATGTTGCCATGCAGAGGATGATGCCATGTCAGAGGTCCTCACTGTAGACGCTATTTTGTTTGGGCTCTTGGTTTTTTCTGGCATCCTGGGAAACGTCTTGGTCATCCATGTGGTGAGATGATGCACAGGGTTGTTCTGCACTTGTGAGTTGAGTGTTTGTCTTGTTTTTTTTCTCAGTCTGTCCTGCTTTCACTCTCAGGTGTTTCAGTCAGCCAGTGAGAGTCCGGGTCGGAGACTCCCTTCTTCTGACACCATCTTGGTGCACCTGTCGTTGGCCAACCTGCTGACCTCACTCTTCCGCACGGTGCCCATCTTTGTGTCAGACCTGGGCCTGGACGTGTCTCTGTCTCCAGGCTGGTGCCGAGTCTTCATGCTGCTGTGGGTGTGGTGGCGAGCCGTGGGCTGCTGGGTGACTCTGGCTCTCAGTGTCTTCCACTGCACCACCCTGAGGCGACAGCACGTGGCCTTTGGACCTCTCGCACATCAGAGGGAGAGGCGGAGGGTGTGGTTCGTCCTGGGCCTGGTGTGGGGGGCTAACCTGGTCTTTTCTATTCCAGCCCTGGTGTACACCACCCACGTTCACGGCAACGCCACCGTGGAGCTAATGGTGATCAGCTGCACCACCAGGCCTCTGCTGGGCTGCATCTGGGAGTTCCCATCTCAGCAGCAGGGCTCAGCCTTCGCCTCCACCTCCCTGGCTCTAAATGAGGTGTTGCCGCTGGTGCTGATGATGTTCACCAATCTGGCCACACTTCAGGCTCTGGCCAAACACATCAGGGCCGTCACCTCAGGGGGAGAGGGGGGAGGAAATCATGGGGAACTGGACAAACACGTGTCCACTGAGCGAAAGGCAGCTCATGTCATCATGTCGCTGGTGTCGCTCTTCGTGGTCTGCTGGGCGCTGCAGGTCGCTGCGGTGACGTACTACAACCACGACGGGGGACACCACGCTGAGGGGCTGCTGACCGTGGCCCACTTCTCCGCCTCGTTATTTGTGGGCTTCAGTCCAATGGTGGTGGCGCTGGGACATGGCAAGCTGAGGAGAAGAATCATGAGCATGATACTGGGGTGGTCTAAAGTTCTGAAACGTCACCGTGCGGTTGCTGAACAGGGAAGTACATCTCCAAAGACTGAAGGAAAAAAGGGAAAACAAACTGTTTTTGTTGTTCAAAATGAGAGAAAAATCATAAATGTGGAGGAGAAGATTAAAGCAGGCAAGTGATGCAGAGTGTGACAAGAAAAACTATTTTTAACTGTTTGAATTCACTCACTTGTTACCTGGACAAATTGTTGTCATGTATTCATTTATCTTATTTTGACATATTTCAATACAAGCAGACATTTCCGTAATCTTAGTTGTTTCTTTTTAAGATTGGATTTATTCTGATAAAACTGAGTATATAACTTGTACAAGTTTTTTTGTGCTGTGAATTCAAGATTATTTTTATAAATCAACGCCACAAACACTGCCTCGAACAGTGTATAATGATTTAAAAAATATCAAACCCTGTCCAATCAGTCTCCAATATCCAACACAACACAGTCAAATATTATAAGAGGGAGAATTACAGAGACATTTTGTTCCTTGGTCCATTGCATAAATTTACCATATATCGTACATTGTTCCTTCATAACATGTTTCAGTTTTCCGCAGCGTTTTGTAACTTAAATCTTTTGTAAGGTTCAAACAAACAGATCCAGAAATCTAGATGTCAAATGGTGCATCAGAGGCTGCTGTCTCACAATAAGTTTATTTAAATAGTTACGATGTTATTTTATGTTGATACAAACAAGGTATGAAAATATGAAATAAGTAGTCAGAAGCCATCACGTTGAGAAAAAAACATTAAACTGAATCTATAAAGCATAGTATTAACATTTTGTCTGGCAAACTAAAGGAAACATCTTGCAGTTTAATCTTAAATAAAATCAGTTTGGACAGATTTTTCATTTTCTAGGGACCATTTGTTTGGACTGTGTAATAAAAAGAATCGTACTATCAACCCTGTCTACTTACTGAGTCACGTAACATGAATCCTTTAGGCTTGTTGGGTTTTTAACACTTTGCCTTTCTATTCTGAGTCACACACACTGACACACACATACACACAAAGGCTTACAGAGATAAATAAGCATTCACACCAATGACCATGAACCTCAGAACTATTAACTATTGAGATGATGGTAGAGATATTATCAGTATTGTGTGAGCTGCACCTCCAGTGCTGCAGCAAAGTGACCCGTCAGCCGGCAGCTCTGTCAGTGCGAGAGCAAGGACTTGACGGTGGACCGCAGTTTCCTGTGGCCGACAGCCAGAATAGCAGGTGACACGGCGATGAAGATAATGTTGGCAAAACGAGCAATGATCAGGAGGAAATCAGCCGAGGAGCCCTGGTTGTAGTTGAAATAGTTGACGGAGATAATGCTGGTTCCCCAAGAAGCAATGAAGAGCATAATGAGAGCGAGGATCACCTGAAAAGAAGAATTGGGGCAATGAGAGCCACACAGAGATATGATGAAATACGGTCACGTTGAGTCAAACAACAGAGAAATCAGATCTATGAATAAAAGCACAAATCTGCGGTATATCAAAACTTGTTTACTGTTTATCTACATGGCTTCATGAGCTCTTCAGTGACACCCTCCTCTTCCTCACCTTGGCCGCTCGCCTCTCAGCTGGCACTCGTTTGATGACCGGACCCTCCTGCGCTGAGCTGCGCATCCTGCCATGGGTGTAGAGGGTGTAGAGGGAGCCCATGTTGGTGATAGCCATCAGGATTATGGGAAAGGCCTCATGGATCACTATAGAGGTGGTGGCATAGGCCAGGCCACTGTAGGTGGAGGGGAAATTCCACACGCAGCCCAGCAGGGGGCGCGTCGTGCTGCTCACCAGCATCAGAGTCTGAGAGGAGGAGGAACATAGAGGAACCAACACTTATGAACACACTCGCAATAAATTATCTTACTAATATCTAATATACACTAATCTGGTATCCAAGATTTTGTAGTTTGATCTCTTAATAACTAATGACCATGCCAAGTATTATCAAATAAAACAAATGCATATATTTTTTGAAGGAAATTTTTTCCTGCTTTTGGTAATGCAGATTATTCTTTTGGTCTGACATGATCTACCAAATTTATAAGTAATAAATACAGACTTCAAAATTCTCAATTTTCAAAATTCTAATTTATGAAAGAACAACCTGTAATATATAATGTACTTGATAAAAGGTCTGGATGAGGTCAATTTCACTGGAATCACCTCTGTGGTGTTCACATTCCCGTTCGTGGAAAATATATGAGCAGGAATGGAGTAGATAAAGTTGAGGATCCAGATGAG